>CM076584.1:1548522765-1548866381 GCA_034641835.2 Pinus albicaulis
TGTTTATCCAAGTTACTACTGATAAAATCGCTAGGATCTTGAAGAAACATAATGTTTCCTCAACCTTCAAACCCCTGCGCACCATTCAGAGTTCGTTTAGATCGGTTAATGACCTGATTTTCCCTAAGGATGGTAAGGGTGTTTACTTGATTCCATGCTCTTGTGGGACACCTTACATCGGTGAAAATGATCGATCAATTAATCAAAGAATTCATGAACATATCGCTGACCTTAAACATAGTAGATCTCGGTCCTCTGCCTTAGCAGAGCATGCTGAAAAGACAGATCATCACATTTATATCAAAAATGTTGAGGTTATTGTGAGGATTGACCATTTCCACCACTGCAAGTTGAGGGAAGCCTTGGAAATTGAAAAGAGGTCGGTTAACCTTAACAAGGATGATGGGTGGAGTGTTAGTAGATGCTGGACTCCCGCCCTTCACTCTTAGTTGTCATTTTTTCTCTTCCTTTGTGCTCCTTCATGTCGTTCCCTCACCTCTCGCTCCTAGTTTCTTTTTCCGTGTCTGTTCCTTTTGGTTTATTATTATGGTTATTATCATTATGATTTTTATTATTAATATCATCCTTATTATATTATGATTTAAAATAGTAAAATTACCTATTGAGTAAATTAAATAAAAATATTATATATATATATATATATATATATATATATATTATTTTTTAAATTTAAATTATATAACATATAATTCAAAGTATTAAAATGATAAAAATATTAAATTATATTAAAAATTTATTAATATTAAATTTATTAAAAAACATTAATAATAAATTATATTTAAATTAAATATTAAAATTAAAATTAGAATATAATATAATATGATGAAATTTAATTTAATTTCTTATTCTAGTCAAACTAGCCATTATTTTACAATGGCTAGTTGGAGCTTTCCTTTTCTATTTAATTAGGTTTCTTGATCAGATTTGTCATCTTGTCCTGATGATGAACCACATTGGCTGGTTCGAAACGCGTCGGCAAAATTTTTCTTACATGTGATTTTCACCGAAATTTTTTATACAAAATTTATGGATAAGAGAAGCCAAATTTTCTTTATTTATTTATTTTTATAGGTTATTAATATTAAATATTAAAACAATTTTTTGGTGAAATTATATATATATATATATATATATATATATATATATATATATATATATATATATATATATATATATATATATATATATATATATATATATATTTTAATAATATAAAACAGGTGGTCTATAAATCAAAGGATCTGTGCCCCGGATGCAGGTGTTCAGAATGTTTGAAAGGTGGTAGAGGTTTTGGGTTGGCGCGTGGGATTCTACCACCGCCACCCTTCCCCTTGTCCTCCAGACCATTAATTGCATTAACGCCAACCCGCCCAAGGCTTTAACGCAACACAGTTTCCCATGTTTGCGTCAGCTCCACAGGGATATGGCTTCTTCCGAAAGTTTCAAGCCAACATTGTTGCCTCTTCACTCCTGCTGCTCCTCGGCGGTCTCTGAGCCTAGCTCCAGGACCATTACTGGATGCATATTCTCACTTTCTTGTTGTTTAAACCTTATTCCAGGTCTGCACGTCTCACAGAGCTCCCATTGCTCTCAGCGTATCGGTTTTCACTCTGTAGCTCTCCCAGAGACGTTCGGCTCTTCTCAGCCCTCTGTTCTCAGTTGTGGTCCGCCTGTCCAGACCCAGCCTTCCGCTTATTGCTCTATCACGCTCAGTCTTTCTCACCTGATTCACATGCCTTGTTTGCGCCAAAGGATGAGGTGTCGACGCGGCTCGAGCCGTGGAGGTCCTCCCCGCCACCCACCTTCCACCTCTCCGAGCTCCTCATCTCCTCCTTCCGACTCCCCGCAGGGTCGTTACCCTGAAACTCGAAGTGGACGAGGCTCTCTTGCGGGGCATGGGATTTCTCAACCTGCTAGAGGCATCTCCAGTCTCATCTCGAGTCAGCAGCATAAGGCACAATTCCGTTTCCCCTGTTTGCTTAATATGCCTACTGTTACAACCACCATAACTATCGATTTCAAAGAAGAGCCTCCTGAATTGGCTGTCGAGCTCACGAGTTCTCAACTGGCGCAATTGACGGTTGACAGGCCATGCTCTCTCTCTGGAGGAGGTCGAGGGTAGCTCCTCGCAGGACCTCAAAATTGCTTCTGGAGCAGGCGACATCAAGCGAGGCTGTTTTGCTGCTCCTGTTGACAAGGCGGGTGCGGAAGATACCAAACATGACGATTCCAGTGCTAAAATTGATTTGCACGCAGAGGATGACCCCGACGCCTTCGCTTGTCGTGTGGTCAAGTCTCCCCCCTCCTCTCAAGGTAAATAATGGCCAATCTTCATATTAGCTTGTTTTTGGATGATCGTCGAGCCAGGCTCAGCTCTGGTTGTTGCTCGCTGTCTCAGTTTAGTTTTCATCAGTTTTGCAGCTTGTTTGAATGTCGGTTTCCCCTTCGTGGGCGGCAGGATTTTTTGTATGGGAACGATTATGTTTGTATATCCGGTTCTAGCCATTATGGGTTGATAAACTGCTGGAGTTTTGCAGCCGGTTTCCCTTATGAGGGCGGTATTTTTTTGCTGAGTTGCCTGACTGAGCTTCATGGTTGTATCTGTGTTTTGGTATTGTGGGTTGATAATTTGACAGAGCGTCATGGATGTACTAGAATGCCCATCTCTCGGGCCAGAAATTCTGAGGCCCTGGCCTCCATGTAATGTAATTTTTGTATACTAATAGATTAAACTTATTCAAAAATAATAATAATAATAAAATAAAAAATAAAAATAAAAATTCAAAGGATCTGTGAGCATGTTGCCGACATTAAACATGGAAGATCTCGCTCCTCCACCCTAGCTGAGCATGCAGAAAAGAATAACCATCATATTTGCATCGAAGAGGCTAAGGTCCTTGCGAGGGTTGACCATTTCCATCATCGAAAGTTAAGGGAGGCCTTAGAAATTGAAAAAAAACTTGTTAATCTCAATCGAGATGACGACTAGAATATCAGCAGGTGTTGGATCCCTGTCTTGTATTCTTAATTGTCTTGTGTTTCCACCCCTTTTTCCCGTTCCGTAGTTTTTAGGCTCCTTTTAGGATTCTTTTTTATCGTTGGTGTTGGTTATCGTTCTCTTTTTCTTTTTCCTTTGACCTCATTAAAAAATAAATAAAATAAATAAATAAATAAATATAAAAATAAATAAATAAACAAATTAATTAATTAAATATAAATATAAACATAAATTAAATTAAATTAAATTATTAAAATATATAAGTGGGTCTTTCCTTATAGAAGTGGGTCTTTCCCCTATCGAGAGCTCAATAGCATAGGAGACCATAGACCTTCTAAGCTAGCTTTAAATTCCAACCAAAACCACCTAAGGCTTAAACGAGGTTGGTATAAAGACACCAGGGCTTGGTTAAACCATTGGGAGATCGACGAGAATGTTGCATTGCAAAACATTAATAACATTAAAAAAATTGTTACTTCTAAGTTCAAAGAAAAAATGTGGTGTGAGAAATATCTAGCAGCTAAAAGAAAATTAAGATATTATAAGGAGGCCATCAACCCCACCCTAGAAGATCAAAAGTATCTCTCTGTTTTAACTAGCTCAAAGAAGAAAATTAATATAGCCAAGATTAGAATGAACTCTCATGAGCTCCATAGTGAAACAGGTCATTGGACAGTTCCTAAAACACCATGGATGGAAAGGATTTGCCATCTTTGTGAGAGTATGAACATCGAGGATGAAAATCACTTCCTCTCAGAGTGCCCCATGTACAACCACATTAGAGCTCAATTTCATAATCTTTGTTGCAATACTGACCTTCCTAGCCTTTTAAGATGTCAAAATTATAGTGAGCTCGGGAGGTTTCTCTCCAAGTTTTTTGAACATAGGAATAAAATCTTAAATCAAACTAAATAACTCTTTTCTTTAGGTCCGATAGACCAAAGATTGGTCTCAGTGGACGTTAACCACCACCATCATCATCATCATCATATATATATATATATATATATAAGTGATTTGTATATTAATAAAAAATAATAACAATAAAACTAGTCGTTATTAATCAATAATCAATTTTCAAAAGTCAAACTAATCGTTACAATAACAACTAGTTTGGTCATTTCTACATCTATTTAAACTTAACGTCTTGATCTGATCTCTCACATAGTCCTGGTGATGAACCACACTAGTTGGTTCGAAACGCGTCGACAATGTTCCATTGCATGTGATTACTACCCAAATAATTCTATAACTTGTAACAATTTATTTATTTATTTTATTTTTATTTTTATTTCTAAATAATAATAAAAACTCATCATCATCATCATCATCATCATCAAAATTTCATAAATAAAAATAAATAAATAAATAAATTTCTTTATAAAATTATTATTTTAATAAAATTAATCATCTCAGAGTCAAACTAGTAGTTATTCTAATGGCTAGTTTAACCATCTTTACATCTAATGCCTTGATCTGATATGATGATGAACCACACTGGTTGGTTCTCTATTTAAACTCAATGTCTTGATCTATATTGATGACGAACCACATTTGTTGGGTCGAAACGTGTCGGCAATGTTCTTTACATGTGATTATCACCCAAGAAAATTCTAAATAATTTAATATAGATTAGTGATTGAAATATATATATATATATTTTTAAATTGCATTGTATGAATGGATTAAGGACTTTGAATTTTTTTGGCCACTTGAATTGTGTAAACTACATAATAATAAGAGGGAGATGTATAATTCATTCATTTCTTAATATAAAATTAATACGTGGTATTTAAAACATATTACTAATCATAAAAAATTCAATGAATCATAGATAGAACATTTCAATGTTTATATTAAGTAAAATATTTCAATGTTAATTATATCTATTTATCTATCTATTTATATACGATTAAATATTTATGTATGATTCATTGAATTTTTTACGTTTTAATTGCAACATATTAATTTTATATTAAGAATAAATTATGCATCTTCGTCTTATTATTTTTATTAGAAAGTATTTAAATAACTTTACTTTCAATTAATTTTTTGGCATATATATATTACTTTCTCTATATACATGTATATAAAATTGGTCTAAACATATTTAAATAGTTTGTTTAATTGTTGTATTGAAATATTTTTAAAAGTTTTAGAATTATACATATTGTTTATAGCCAAAAGTGAAAATATAAGTTTCTTTTTTACTTTATGTTTTTAAAGATGATATAAAACTATGTTATTTCATATAGTTATCAAAGTATTTTATTTCTAGCAATAATGACAGTGAAATATTTTTACCACATTTCCTTTATACTAAACATGTATATTCATTTTTGTTTTTTTTATTAAAATGGATATTATGTTTATTTATTTATTTAGAGATTATTTTTATTTTATTTTAAAAGAGACACATGTCAAACATAAACATATCTAAAGAAAAATGCACATAATTGACATGTGATGAAGTGCCCATATGATAAAGGAAGTGTTTCTAGAAAAAATGGACACAATAGACATGTGGTAAAGAGTGTGTATGATAAAGGAAGAGTTCATGAGTATGGAAAATTCATGCATTTGGAGAATTCAATGACCTCAAAAGTTAGGTACATATGGAAGGGTGTATAGTTCACTAAAATGCATAATAAACTAAGGTACATGGGATAAAGAAGTGTAAAGTACGTGGGATAGAGAAGTGTAATAGAAAGGTGACATGTCAATGACTATGACACAACACACATAAAAGATGAAGTATCACATTCAAGGAGAACAAAGATTGTTACACTATGAAGTATGTAAAGAAGATGACTTGCTAGAAGGCCATAATTACAACAATTATACCTATAACAATCACTAGAAAGGCAAAATATTTTGTTAGATATAAAAGAAATAAAATTACCTTATTCCTAAGAAATAGAATCAATGTTAAAAGATTGATTAAATAGCATTGTAGAGATTGGAATTACATCTAGTTGAATTGACATTTGCAAGTTTCACACAATATGCATAGCTATTAATTCCATGTGGTAATAACATTAGTGAATCATTTAACATACTCTCTAAATAACATTTAATTATGAAATTAATATTGGTGAAACAAGATAATATATCCACATATAACTTATAAATTAACAAAAATAAAAGTCCTCATTACCAAAATAAGAAAATTTAATTAAATATTTTATTTTTTAAAATTTATTTTAATGATATATTCATTAATTTTAATAAAATTTAATTTTATTATTATGTATAATTCCAAAGATGATTTAAAATTACATATCTGTCAACTACAATTTTTTTTCAATATTCTATAAATAAGATTAAATGGGCTGCATATGCATATTGTACTACATAATCCACTCAAAGGCCACTGTGAACTTTGACATCATATTGTTCCCCACCCTTTGAATCATGGCTCCTACCTAATTTATCATTGCACTCTTTGAATTTATTCCATTTGAAAGTCATTAACCTTTTAAAAATCTTGAAACGAGAAACGGATCAAATCTAAAAAGGAAATCAAGAATTTATCTTTATTGGTCACTGATTTAAAAACATTTATCCATTTGTCAACGTTGTTCATCATTAGTTAATGAAGAAATATAAGTTTGTTGGAATATATTTTGAAAACATAAAAAAGAGCTGTTTAGTTGTTTTTAGTGCGATTTTTTTTTAGAAAATTTGAGGTGAAATTTTCATTTATATTATTTAAATTTTTTAATTTTTTTTTTTTTTTTTTTTTATGAATTTATGAATTTAGCACTTATGAAATCTTTTTGTTCATAAGACTTATCTCCTCTGATTTTAAACCTATAACCTCTTAAGAAAAAATACATATTCTTAACCACCCACTCAAACTATAAGCAACATCTAACTAAAAATTCAAATCTTAATTCAACCATTCAAATTATTACCTTTAACTAAGAACACCAATAATTACAAAGATAGTTGAAAAATATTAAAAAGATTGAATAAAGTTGAAGAGAGAGAAAAGTTACTGAACCAAGAGTCTATAATTTAAATACTCTGACCTACACTATTATTTAAATACTCTGACCGACACTATTATTTAAATAAAAGTGAAATATATTTTAAAATTTTAGATAATTGAAATTAATTATATATAATATATTATTAAATAAAAATAAAAAATAATATTTAATATATTAAAAAATAAAATTCAATAAATTTATATTTTAAATAATAGAATAAAAAAATGTGTGAAAATGGAAAATAATGAAAAATATATATTAATGTAATATTTTTTCATTATTTTGTTTTTCGTGAGTGCCTTATATTCTTAATGTTTTATGGTCCAAAAAAAAAAAAAGTGGAGAAAATGAGAGGAAGAATATAATATTAGTTTTATATTATTTTTTATTTTATAAATTTAATTTTAAAATAATAAAAAGTAATTTAATATAATAAAAAAAAAAAGAGAAAAAACCAATATAATGAAAGAGATAAGGTAGATAAAATAAATATATTACAAACTTTTAACATAAATTCAAAATTTTAAGGGAAATTAGTCCAATAACATAAATTTAAAATCTTATATAGCATAAGTTATGAGTTTCTTATTCGATCTCTAAAGAAAACTAAGAGAAACTCTATGTCAAAAATTTGCAACCATAGCTATAATAGTGGCATAATAAAAGATCATAAGACAAAGTCTTGCTTGCTTATTATGTGAGCATGAGGGAGAATTGTTATGCAACCAACTCAAAGAACAAAAGAAAAGATAGTTCAAGTACTTAAAAATGGTCCTCTTTGAGGCGGAAACCTCCTTTACATTACATAAATGAATAATTCTTGGATGATACAAATGATAAGACCTCATTGGTATATATAGGAGTCTAAGGGGTCACAATATATTTAGAGTCTACATAATAATAATAATGTAAGGGCACAAAAATAACAATATTGGGCTTCTATGAGGCACAACAATAACAACATGGTGGATACATGAGCACAACAATAACAATAGGGGGGCTACACTAACAATAACAATAAGGGGGATACACTAGTATTACAGGGACCTAACATGCCCCTCTCATTCAAAAAAATGTTTTCCTCAACGATTGAGTAGTTTCAGATGCTTCTGTATAAAACTCTCATCCTCCCATGTGGATTCTTAACCGGGTAAGTTCTTCCACTTATTGAGATACTCTGAAATTAATAGATTCCATAGTTATTGGGTTCTTGTTTCCGTGACTGCTTCAACCTCAAATATGATTTTTCCTTCTTCGTCAGGTTCTAGCAACACCGTTTGAACTCAACACTTGTCACCGATAACCTTCTTTAAGCATGAAACATGGAAAACTGGGTGTACTCAAGAAGACGCGGGCAACTCCAATTTGTATGCCATAGTACCAATCTTTTGCAACACCTTGTAAGGACCATAGTACTCGGGTGATCATTTATTATCCTTCTTAGCTTATTTGAGGGACATTTGTTTGTATGGTTGTAGCCGTAAAAATACCCAGTTGGCTACATCAAAACTTATTTCATTGTGATGTTGATCTGCCTATTGTTTCATTCGATTTTGCGCCAGAATGAGGTTGTCCTTTAAGAGTTGGAGAACTTGTTATTGATGCTCGATATGATCTTCCACTGCTTGAACCTTAGAATTTTCTCTTAAAGACGATGTGATGGGTGGTAGATGATATCCATAAAGTGCCATAAATGGGGTCCTTTTTGTTGCAGTATGGAAGAAAGTGTTATATCACCATTCAGCTAGAGGTAACCACTTGACCCATTGTGTTTGTTTATCATATACAAAGCAACGAAGATATCCTTCTAAACAATTGTTCACTATCTCTATTTTCATGTCAGATTAAGGATTATAAGATGAGTTATGAGCTAATTCAGTACCAAAACAAGGAAATAATTCCATCCAAATATTTCCAGTGAAAATGGAATTCACTAAACCTTGAAATGTCAATGGTGCATTAGTAAGGCCAAAAGTCTTGACCAAAAATTCATAATGACACTCATGAGTACGGAATGTTGTTTTCGAAATGTCTTTAGTCTTCATTCTAATTTGATGATATCGTGAGCGAAGATCTAGCTTGGTGAAGTAAATTGCTCCATGTAATTCATCCAACAATTCATTAATGACGTGAATGGGAAACTTATCTTTAATAGTGATCTTTTTGAGCTCCCTATAATCTGAACACATATGTCGTGATCCATCCTTCTTGTGCACCAATACTACTGGAGTAGAGAAATAACTTTGACTTATACCAGCCTCTAGCATTTCTACAACCATACGTTCAATTTTACCCATTTGGGCATACGGATATTTGTAAGGTTTGATGTTTCAAGGAACACTTCTTGGAATCAAATGAATAGAATGAACATGATCATGAATAGATGGGAGGCCTTTGGGAGTCTCAAATACCTTGGAATTATTGTCTAAGACATTTTGGAGATCTACATAACTAGATGGTTTTGATGTTTGGACCTCTAGTGACCATAATTGTTAAATTATGCCCTGTTTTTCTCTCTTCAAAAGTTTTCTCATGCCATTATAGTTGATTATCTTTCTTGGTTTCCATGTGATACCCCTTAATTCAACTTCCTTTCCTTCCCAATAAAAATTAAAGAATTTTTTTTGAAAATTAAAAGCTATCGTCCGCAAAGATTGTAACCATTGGATTCCTAGTACAACATCATCACCACCCATTGGAATGGAAAACATTGGACTATTCAATACATATTCCCCCATGGTTAGCTTGATAAACTTTCTAGAGCAATTTATAGTTCCTATATTTGCAACCATCACTTGACACTCTAGTGTTGTATATAGGAAGCAATTCAATTCCTTCGCTATCTTACAATGAATAAAACTATGGGTACTACTTGAATCAATCAACACTATTACCTTTTTCTTCTTGATATATCCTTCTATCTTGAGCGTTTGAGGAGTGGTAATTCCTGCAATATATGGTCAGATTCATTTATTCTTTCTCAAGGGTTGGTTCCTAGTGTATATCATCCTCTTTTTTGTTTATGGTTCCTTTTCTTCGTTCTCTTCACAATCTATGCAAGATAATTTATTCTCAGCACACTTATGACCTTTAGTGTATTTTCTATCACAACTATAACAAAACTTGTTTTCTATTTTTTCCTCTAATTGTTGCGGCGTCAACCTTGTAGGTTTTGGAAGGCTAAGAGAAACGACACTTCCATCTTTATAGTTGTGAGTGGTAGAATTCCTTGTTGCCATAATTTTTCTTTCAACTTTTATTTCCACCCTGAATGCCTTCTCCAATGAATCAAGTTCCCAAAGGCGAACCTTGTGTTGGATGTTATCCTTCAAAGTATTTATGAAGAAATCAATCCTATGCTCCTCTAGAATATCAGTTACCTTGATATTCAATTTTTGGAAGTCCTCGATGTGCTTTTCCATTGGACCCTTTTGTTTGAGATTTATCAATTAGCTAATGAAGGTGTTTCTCTTTGTATCCTCGTAATGTGTTATCATTTCCTCCATAAGAATTAACTAAGTGACAAGTGTTTTATGAGAACAAAGCCATTGATACCATACAAACTGATTGGGTTCTAAATATAAAGTTACAATGTGTACCTTTTGAGTGTGTTGCACATCATGGAGATCAAATGATTGCTCCATCTATAGTATCCATGTTATCGAATCCTTGCCATAAAACTTCCTCATATAGATCTTAAGAATGTGGTGGTTTTTAAACCTAACATTGGAGTCTCTAAAATCATAATTCATATTCCTTTTGTCCTCATCATGATTGTCATGGATTATTTTGTCACCACTGGGAAGCCTTTCTTCTATAAACTTTTCCAAAACTTCCTTCAACCCCTCTATCTTGACATGCATCATTGCTTCCATGTTTGCTTTTAAACCATCATTAAAAACTCCCATGTCTCTTTTTATACCATCTATATTAACTCCCATGTCCATTTTTATACCATCTATCTTAACATTCATCATGGCTTCCAATTAATTTTTTGTTACTTTTTGTGAGAGTGAAATTTTTTTCACTTGGTCTCGTAAATTTGATATATCATGTTGCATTTCTTCCTCTTCTTCATGTGTCATGGAAGAGCTTTCTGGTTGCTTACTAGGTGCATCCATTTTTTTTTTCGAGACATTTTGGAATTAAACGATTATATCTATGCTTCATTATGCCCTTTGAATCACTTCAAACAGTTTTTTCAAACAAAAGTTACGCAAAATTTAAAAGAATACACACATTTTTCTCGCTTTTTAGGAGCTCAATATTGAAACTGTTGTATCTTTGTCATGTCATATCTCCAGGATCTAAAAATTCTTCCTATGTTAGCCCTCTCAGTATTCTTTCCAACCCCACAATTTTGACTAATATCAGATTCTTCAAAAAATAGTTATTCCCAATATCTCACGATGACCTGATTATAGACTATTTCAGTAGAGTGAACTTGTACGGAGTGCCATGTGTTAATGTTTCGACCTTCGGCCCTAAAAATGATACACGAAAAACTACATTCTATCCACTTTCAGTCACTTTTATGAATTAAATCTGATGCTTGGTGATTTTCCCTAAGTCACATGTTTTAGATGGAATTCTAGAGCCTACAAAAACCCTAACTTCCTCGGATCACATCTCTGAAAATATAGTGAACAAAGATTTGAAATTTGTACAGAAGGTCCACCAATAATTTAGCTCCACTTAGTTTCAATTTTAGATTTTGAAGTTTCGTAAAAAAAAATATATATATATATAGTGAAAATAACTGATAGGAGGGGAAAATCTCTCTCTTTTACCTCCCCTACGTTCAGAGGAAACCCACCGTCGAGCCATAATGAGAGGAGAGAGGGGATGGAGGAAACAAGTAGAGAACAAAGGAGTGAGATAGAAATTAGCACCTTGGGGAGATTACCAAATGGTGACAGGGAAAAACCTACCGAGAAACTAACCTAGCATGGGAAAATGAGACAAGGTAAGGATCTCTGAGTTGATAGAATACGCCCATAACAAAAACCCAAAGACAGGGAGGGGTGAGAGCCAAACAACAGGTTGAGTTGAGGAAACAAGATTAGGGAGAAGCCTGAAAAGTAAGTTAATAACCATAAATAAACCGAGTAAAAGGAATAAAAACCATAAAGTAATAAAACAAAGTCACATATATAGGGGGGAAACAAGGTAACTTGAAATTGCAAGGCCAAAGTAACAAAGAAAATAACATTAAACCGAATCCTCGACCTAATATCAGTGCAATCCTTAAGCCAAATATAGTGAGCGTGATGATTTATACCTTTCAACATTAACCATAATTGAGCCTAAGATAAAGGGCTTGTTGTTCATAGTCCTACATGGAGTTAGGGACCTTATTCTTGTAGGCAACTATAGATCTGAATAAAGGAAATATTCGCAAAAGCAATAGTATAACCAAAGGAGAATTTTACATAGTATATTGTATACTAATGGTAAAATGGATATCAACCCAACATAAGAAGGTAACTAACGAGATATAAAGAAAAAATATATCACTGATATGCCACCATGTGTCATGATAAGCCACCATCATCACAATATTCACCATTATTATGCTTCAAGTTGACTTGAAGATGAGCTACATATTTAAATGTCCTTCCTATATATCTTGTAGTTAATTCCACAATTCCAATGACCCCCTATGATCCAACATCGAACATCCTTGATTGCTTGGGAATCTTCATGTATGCAACTTTCCAAATGGGGGGGTTGTATTGCTACTGTTAAACTCTTGTCGCACATCTCAAGACGGGTGTGGTTCCCATGGTTGGACACCCTTCGTGGAGAGGAATCACACACACACACATATTTGTAAGGTAAATTCCATTAACTAATAAATAGGAAATTACATTATTAGTTTGCAAGAGTCAAATTGGTATCTCGTAGGGTAGACAGGACCAAAACCAAAACTATACCCTTCGAAGGGACATAAGAGACAACTAAAAATTAAAAGGACTAACATCAGACAAATCTATTCTAAGAGAATGACCTGTTGGGCCATATGCATAATTTGCCACAAAAATAAAACCATAAATTTGTTCCATCACATAGTCAGGGGAGCGGTTTGGAGTCTAAAATCACAACTAGAATAGGGTCTGTTACGACAATTCAGGATCTAGCAACCATTGGACGGATTCCAAGGTGCAAATCAATCCTTATAAGTATGTGGTCTATCCTTTCCAACCTGTAGTTGTAATGTTTAATGCAACCATGCATATGATCTAGGGTTTTTAGTAGGTCCCTTCTAGACTGTTGGTTATCCATTAGTGTGTGTCCTACGAGGAATTTCATCTGTAAGTACAAATCTAATAGATATAAATGTTGATTGGTTCTGGTGCATGTGTTCCTTGTATCCAAGATACAGCCTATTGACTCTTCCACCACCTTAGAGTTTGAATGGGAAGTTCTTCAAGAGGACGCTTCCCCTTCTAACACGGTAAAATCTACGTGCACATGCACAATGATCTGTTGCATGTACCTTGCTACAAATATTTCCACTATTTTTTGTAGCCTCATATTTCCTCTACGAGCTCTCTCCTCATAGTATGCAGACCCTCTCCTCACCCTGCCTCTCTACCTCAGGATGATGAAAAAACCTAAACAAATTGGACTTGATAATGCAGTCTATTCTAAATCAGAAAATTCTCCCCCCCTATTCCAATGGTATTTCAATTTACTCAGTATTTCTTAACACTTGGCCCTTTCTCTGGCCAAAAGGGAATCTTTTCCATAGGGTTAGACATTGGTGGACTTATTTTGCAAGCTACAAGCTTCACCAAATTCTTGGGCACTAATTTCCCTCAATTATACTCAACCTCCCGTTGCACCAACTTTCCTTTAGACCCCGACCTGGAGCAGTATAACACGGACACCACCTGCTCCCTGCTGCTACAGGATAACACTGCCACAAAGTCTGACCAACACATGCCTACATGTAAAGTTCATTATTTCAGTGAATATCAGGGAGTAAATTTCCCCTTTCGTTGATCCAACTTACAACCCAAACGCAATATCCCCAACACCTAAAGAGCGTGAACTCACCAGAAAAAATTGCACCAATATCTAGGAGAAATAGACCCCAAATAATATGCAAGGCATGAAAAGTAACACCTGATTCCAGAGCAGATATTTCCCACCACATAAATTATAGGCCAAATTCTTTTCATGCAACACACTCTACTTCCCTCCTGACTCAATAGAGGAGAAGCAACACAAAATGAATAACCATCCCCCCCCAAAGAACCAATAAAGAATGAGGGTATTCCCCAAAAGGGTTACATAAACAATGAATAACCATCTCCCCCCCAAAGTAGAAATATTCCAAACAGTAGAATGAAAGTTACCTTGAGAGATGGAATTTTGCCTTATTTTCCTATGTCACCCTACCCTTTTCTCTTCATATTCCCATATTTCAGGTTCTAACAACATCCCAAGGCAACCTCCATCATTCGCACATCCAATGTGAGGTTGAATTATCTGATTACAATAACCCCACCAACGACAAACTTCATCCCTCCTTTGTGCAAGGGTTGTAGACAATGGGTGCCTCTAGTCTATGACAAAATCCCTAATTTTATCCTTCACTCTTGTTGATAATTTCCTTATGTCGCCCTCAACCAAACCTTCATTACATATTAATTATAATGTGTGGTGGGTTGCAAAATCCCCCTTTCGCATCAATTCTGCCACGATTGATTTCATAATCACCCTCCTCTCGCACTTGAAGCCACACTCCTCGATTAATCATTGCCCCTTCATCTATCATGGAGCTGGGGAATTTCAATGCTAATTGCATGTTATGCCATTTGCAGGGGGTGGTTGCCACGTCACCTTGATTATTAGTCAGGTGGGATAGTGGCACACGTTCTCCTCCCCCAAACGTCACCCCATCTGAGGGAAACATACAATACATAGATGGATGATAAATTAATCGTAAAAAATTGTTTTTATAAATTTTAAAATAAGTGAAATCACTACCAATTTGAAATTTTGGTAAATTTAAAATTATCGTTTTCTTATCTAAAAAATCACATTTTTTGACATAAATGATAAGGATTTTCTATTAATTCTTCACCCTATCGCAACTTAAAGCAAGGGGATATTTACATTCTGAGAAGAAGTACAAAATCTTCAAGGCAAAAAGAGAGAGGAAACTCAATTTTTACATCCAAACTGTTTCTAATAGCATATTTAGAGCCAAAAAAAATATTGCTACTATAGACTCTATAGTATTGTTCGCATAACATAATACATTTACTAGGAATTGTCATATCTTATGCTTGAGGATCGATGGACATTTTGTTAGAGGGTTCTCGTAGGGTTTTCGTAGGGTGATCCCATATACATCCCATTTGACTTGGTATAAATATTGATACGCGAGAACAAAGGATTATTGTGTCGATTTGTGGCACATGTTGAACATAAATGTTCCCGGTGCCAATATTAATGGAGCCTGCCACATTTAATGATTGTCCGACCAAGAGTGCCACATATTTATCCTCAAATTGCACTTCAATTTTCCCAACAACAATGTCTTGTGTGTTAGAAATTAATTGACGGAGCAATGAAATATATAAAATATTGTGGAAACATAAATATAGAAACGCATAAAAGAAGAGAGACATGTATACACGTGGTTCACCCAGTTTGGGCTACATACACGAAGAAACAAACAATCCTTCCTTGTATATTATCCAACAAAATGAAGAGATACAACCTATAGTAGATCCACTGTAATTTCCTCTTCGCTCTCACGCAACCTCCTCTCTCTCTCTCGCTCAAAATAATAATACACAGTCACAATAAAATTGCCTCATATAAAATGAGGGTTGCCTTATAGGGAAAAAAGCCCTAAATTAACATAACTTCTACTATCATATCATCCGTCTAATGAGCAACCCATATTGACTATGAAATTACAATATTTTACAAGGAAAATTTTCATCTATTTTTAGCTTCGGAGGCGCTGCCACCAAACCCCCGCTAGTGGGGGGGAGGGGGGGCTCATTAAAAGTAGTCATCACATCCCCCTGATGGCTATCATACGGGTGACATTGTGGCCCCATTTAGGAATTGGGATCCAACACAGATGAGACCTTTGAATCAAGAATATAATCAAGCTCCACATCCAATAATAT
Source organism: Pinus albicaulis (assembly GCA_034641835.2). Taxonomy (NCBI): domain Eukaryota; kingdom Viridiplantae; phylum Streptophyta; class Pinopsida; order Pinales; family Pinaceae; genus Pinus; species Pinus albicaulis. The sequence goes on from CM076584.1 coordinate 1,548,538,938, forward strand.
CCCACTTGGACATTGATTATATAAATTCCATCGTTGCTTCACTTGTTGAACAATGACTCCACTTGGACTTGGTTGTTTTTCATATTCACCATCATACTTGAAGACCAATTGAAACTGAGCAAAATCTCAGTTTCTCCCTCGTTACAACTTTTGTTACATATATCTGCAGGATTCTGGCTAGTGTGTATCTTTTCCAGCTTCAACTATCCATCTTTCAACACTGACCGTATGAAATGGTACTTGAGTTGTATATGTTTAGTCTTGGAATGAAATGTTGAGTTCTTTGCAAGATGAATAGAACTCTAGTTGTCAATGTATAACCTTCCCATATCTTACTTGTTGCCCGATTCATCCATAAACGTTTGTAAAAAAACCATTTCTTTACTAGCCTCTGTAGCATAAACATGCTTTACTTAAGTTATTGAAAGTGAAACAATGTTTTGCAATTTTGAAACCCAACTGACAGTTGTTCCACCTATAGTAAATACATACCCTATGGTGCTCCTCCTATTATCTCTATCACCTACCATATCTACATCAACATATCCCTGTAGGGCAGTGTTTGAACCACCAAAGCATAATGCTTGATTTGTAGTACCTCTCAAATACCTAAGAATCCACTTCACTTCCATCCAATGCTCTTTTCCTGGATTATTCATATACCTGCTTACAACTCCCACTGCATGTGCAATATCAAGCCTTGTGCAGACCATTGCATACATTAAGCTTATAACTATTGATGCATATGTAACTTTACACATATAATCCATCTCTTCCTGGGTCCTTGACACATCTCCTTACTTAGTTTGAAATGGTTAGCCAAAGGTGTACTAACTCGTTTTGCATTCTTCATTTTAAATCTTTCTAACACCTTTTCTATGTATTCACTCCGAGACAATGTTAATTTGTGATTTTTCCTGTCTCTAGTTATTCTCATAACAAGAATTTGTTTTGCAACACCCAAACCCTTCATTGCAAGTGAATTTGACAATTTTCATTTGATCACATTTATTTCCTTCATGTCAGACCCTGCAACAACCATGTCATCTACATACAATAGCAATATAATATAGCTGCCATCATTTTTCTTTTTAAGATAAACACAATGGTCATAGTGATATCTATTATAACCTTGTTCAGATATAAGCCTGTTAAATTTTAGATACCACTCCCTTGGAACCCGTTTTAAGCCATAAAAGCTCTTCTTCAATTTGCACAATAAATTTGGCTTCCCTTTGACCTCATATCCTTGTGGATGTTGGATATATATCTCTTGCTCCAAATCCCCATCGAGAAAGGTTGTCTTTACATCTAACTGCTCAAGATGTAAATATTTTGTTGCTACTAGACTTAAAAATAATTCTGATCAAAGTCATTTTAACAACAAGAGAAAAAATTTCATCAAAGTGTATACCTTTCTTTTGTGCAAACCCCTTCACCACAAGTCTAGCCTTATACCTTTGTTTTCCTCCATCTTCTTCCTTCAACCTGTAAACCCATTTATTCTACAATGTTTTTTTACTTGTAGACAACTTGACTAAGTCTGAAGTATGGTTATGCATCAAGGAGTCCATCTCTTCTTCCATGGATTTCTCCCACTTCTTATTGGGTTATACTTTCATTGTTTCTTCATATCTTTCTGGTTCACCAAAATATTCAACAATACATAATATAATTAAGGAGAGTATCGTTTAAGGGGTCTACTTATCCTGGTAGATCTTCTAACACCACTTACAGGTGTTTGAGGTGCCTGTTGCTGTTGTGGTTGTTGTTGTTGTTGTGGCTGCTCATCATTATAATTTTCGGGCACCTTTACTTTTTATGTGATGCCATCAAACAGTGTGTATTCTTTTTTTTTTTCCTTTTCATGCATCTGATCCTTATACAAGACCTTTTCATTGAATATGACATCTCTGCTCCAAATTCTTCTATGATTTTTATAAACATATAAGCGATAACCAAAACCATTAACACCATATCCAATAAGGTACATTTGTTTGATTTTTCCTCAAGATTTCTTCTATTTTCTTTATTAACGTGGATAAAGGTTTCACAATAGAAAGTCTTTAAAAGTGAGTAGCTTACCTTTTTACTCGTTCATGCCTCCTCTGGAATACCAACATCCAAGGAACTTGAAGTCCCTCTATTTATTAGATAAACAATTGTATCTACAACATCTGCCCAAAACTGTAAGGGAAATCCTGCATGCAATATCATGCACCTTGCATGCTCCATGATTGTCATGTTCATCCTTTATAACACACCATTTTCTCATGGTGTTCCTGGAATTGTCTTCTCTCCACAAATTCCATGTTCTGAATAGTAGTTTTCAAAACCCTTGTTGTAATATCCACCTCCATTGTCTAATCTAAGACACTTCAAATTATTTCATGTCTCATTCTCAACCAAAGCTTTGCATTTCTTGAAAGTATCAAATACATCAGGTTTATTCTGAATACAATAAATCTAGGTTTTCCTAGTTGTATCATCAATAAAAGTAACATAATAGTGAGAGCCACTGAGATATGATACCTGAGCTGGTCCCCATACATTTGTATACACAAGCTCTAATTTTTCACTCTTTTTTTCTTTCCCAACTTTGATAAATCTGTCTCTCTTTTGCTTTCCATAAACACAATTTTCAGATAAATCCAAATCAACATGCTTCAAACTTGGCAACAAATTTCTTAAGTGAAGAATTTCTACTCCCTTCTCACTCATGTGCCCGAGCCTATAATGCCACAATGTCGTATATGCTCCTCTGGAGGTTAGATCATTTACAAAATTAGAAATACCATTACATAAATACAATGTACCAACCTTTTCTCATTTTAATATTATCAGGGCTCCTTTAGTGAACTTCTAGGCTTTGTTTGTGAATGTAGTTACACAACCTTCACCACGTAACTTCCCTGTTGAAATTAGATTTTTCTTCAAATCTGAAACATGTTTTACCTCCTTCAATAGCCATTTGTTTCCATTTTGTTGCTTTATAAAAACCTTACCCATTCCAACGATTTTACAAGATTTATCATCACCCAAATGAACATGTCCAAAATATCCTTGAACATAATCATGAAAATGTTTCCTATTAGGTGTGGCATGGAATGAGGACCCTGAATATACCACCCAGGCATCAATAATATTCTCTAATGAAAGAATCAAAGCATCTTGCAACACATCACTTGTCACATTCGCTTCATGATTGTTCTCTTGTTGTCCATCTCCTCCTTTTCCATTCCGAGATTCGCAGTCTTTCTTCAAGTGTCCTTTCTTCCCGCATTTCTAGCACACTCTCCCCGATCTGGATTTGGATCTGCCTTTTCTTGACTTAATGTGATTTCTTAGGTTCCTTCCTCTTTCCATTTTCTTCCTCTGGTCTCTGCAGTCAAAGAATTACCCGATGTATCACCGGATCTTTTCCGTCGCATTTCATTGCTAAGGATGATTTCAACAACATCATCAAAATTTAAAGTACTAGATCCAAATATAGAGTTACTAATATCCATAACTAATCCATTCCAGCTTTCTTGCAATGAGCCTAAAAATAACAAAGTCGTAACTTCATCATCAAAATTTACCCTTGCAAAACTTAACTGACTGGCAACCATGTTAAATTCATTTAAATGATCAACCTCAAATCCACCTTCTAACATATTCGTTCATAAGAAATACCTTATTTGAGGTCGAGGGTTTTTCATATAGTTTCACCAATGGCGTCATTAAACCTTTTGTTGTTGTTTCCTTTGAAATGTTGAATGCCACATACGCTACCAGACACAGTCGTATTGTTCCTAGTTCCTTTCTATTGAGAATATCCCATTCTTCGTTCGTCATACTCATCAACTTATTTGAATTTTTTCTCAATGGTAGGTAAGGATATTTCTAATATAGATAATCTTCCATCTGCATCTTCCACAACTAGTAGTTTTGGCTGTAGGTTTTATCCCTGTACACAAATTACCTGCAAACAAATTCTTAAAAATTAAAAAAATAAACAATGGCGAGAACATAAAACAAATATACACAATGATTTTCCCCTGTATCCCAAAACCAAGACTACCAGATTGATTTTTCATTATATTCCTCTCAATGTTACGATACCTATATATACATGCTAAAGCATTCATAAACCCCAATCCACTAACCTTGTATTAGAACATTATCGTAGTTCCCTTGACTATATCTTCAAGATACCATGGGAAGAAAACCATCATGCCCCAAACTATTTGCAAAAACCATGCACAAAACCATAGGTAAGTGTGTGACTAGTCGTGGAAAGAATATAACACACTCCCAACATTCTCCCACTTGGTGTTTTCTTTTCCACACAGGGGGTCACATGAGAGCTTATGTTGGGTGTGGAGCCTGATTATCTTCTTTACATATATGTATCACCATGTTGGACCCATGTTCTTAACGAGGCGGCAATGCGGCCGTAATTTAAACACTGCTTGGGGGGTCTAGAGGGGGCGGCTGCTTGGCGAGGGGTTTCGGGGGCAGCGCCCCCAAAGCCAAAAACGGATGAAAAATTGCCTTGCAAAATATTGTAATTTCTAGTCAATCTGGGCCGTTCATTAGGCGGATGATCTGACGATAGAATTTATGTTTAATTTAGGGTTTTTTTTCCCTAGAAGGAAACCCCTCTGTTTTATGAGGGTATTGTATTGCGGCTGTGCATTGTATGAGTATTATGAGTGAGAAACAGAAAGGGGGACTGTGAGAGAGAACAAAGGATATTACAAGATATTTGTTGTAGGTTGTGTCTCTTCATTTTGCTGAATAATATTAAGGAAGGATTGGTTGTTCGGGTTGACATAGCCGAACCACGTATATTTGTATCTCTCTTGTTTTATATGTTTTCTGTGTTTTTGTTTCCGCATATTTTATGTGTTTCATTGCTCTGTCATATATAATTTTCTAACAGCTTAGTCATTGGTCCAGCTGTGCAACGCCCATTGTTTCTCTCTACCAAGAAAACATCTCGGTGCTCACAGACTTCATCAATGCATCTGCAACATTATTCAAAGTGTCCACTTTTACCAACAACACCTTTTTGTACTCAACCATATCCCTCACATAGTGATACTAAACATCAATGTGATTTGTACTTGAATGATAAGTAGGGTTCTTTGACAAGAAAATTACACTTTGGTTGTCACAGTCTATCCTTGTAGCTCATTGTACCAACCCCATACTTGAAAACAATCTCCGCAACCAAACTACTTCCTTGCTTTCATGAGTGGTTGCCATGTATTCAACCTCTATAGTTGAAAGAGCCACTACAGACTAGCTCTTATTCATCCAACTGAATACTCCTCCGAATAGGTTAAACACATACCCACTTATAGATCTTCTTCGATCTAGATCTCAAGTTTAGTCTGCATCAAGAAAGCCATATATGTCCAAAACTCTGTCCAATCATGGTCTTCCTTAGTAGCACAAACCATAATCACTAGTCCCACGTAAATCTCTGAAAACTCGCTTCATTGTTGTCCAATGCTCCTTCCCTGGTTGGTTTTGACATAAACATGCTCAATATCCCCACTTTAAGTGCACTTTCTGGTCTAGTACAAACCATTACATACATCAGGCTACCGAATGGACTTGCATATGGAACACGAGACATGTCCTCTTCGTCTTCTTGTGACTTGTGACAGTGTTCAACAAATAAATTTACACCTATAGGAATAGGAATATTCACCGGTTTACTGTCCCACATATTAAAACTATGCTATATTATCTTAACATACTTCCCATGGTTTAACCAGAGCTTCCTTTTTTCTCGATCTCATTTAATTTCCATGCCCAAAATATAGTTTGCAGTACCAAGATCCTTCATGTTCAATTTGGAGGACAATTGGGTCTTCAAATCCTAGATAATTTCTTTGTCATTTCCAATCAACAACATATCATCCACATACAAGACCAAATAAATAACACGGTCACCAATTAATTTAAAATAAAAACAGTGATCTGATTTTCTTTTGGTAAAGCCAAGTCCCCTTATATATGTATCAAAATTTTGATACCACATCCTTGGTGACTGTTTTAACCCATACTGAGACTTTTTTAACCTACATATCAGTGCTTTCTTACCCTTCACCGCAAAGCCTTCAGGTTGCTTCATGTAGATCTCTTCTTCCAGATCCTCGTGAAGAAATTTTGTCTTCACATTTGTCTGTTCTACCTAAAAAACAAAATCAACAGTAATAGATAAAAGTAATCTAATAGAAGCTACATTGGCAACAAGAGAAAAAATATCACCAAAATCAATTCCCGACACCTGGGAATAACCTTTTTCTACCAACCGAGCTTTGTATTTCTCCACCTTTCCTTTTTCATTCATCTTCTTCTTAAACACCCATTTGCTTCCAATGGGTTTCCTTCCAAATGACAACTCCACTAGATCCCAAGCCTCATTTTTGTCCAAAGATTCCATTTCATCAACCATAACATATTTCCAAATTTTGCCATCCTCTGAATCTGTTGCCTCCCTGGCAGTTCTCGGATCATCATCAGCAATAGATAAAGAAATATTTGAACATAAAGCAGATGGACTATACCTTTTTGGTTGCCTTCTTTCTCAAATTGATCATCTCACAACTCGAGTTTGTGGCTCTTCATATTCTGATTCTTGTTTTGTTGTAGAGTCTGATTCTTCCTCCTTTAGCTCAAACTCTATCTTCTCAAGTTCCTTTAGTAGGACTTCATGTTTAATGGCATCTTTCACCTCTCTAAACACCACATCTCGGTTGTACAAAACCTTCCTATTTTTGGGTTCGAAAGCTTATAACCTTTTAAACCATCCTTATACATAATAAAGATGCACCTTTCATATTTACTATCCAACTTGGTTCTTTTAACGTTTGGAAAATGTACATATGCATCATAGCCAAATACCCTCATATGTGAAAGAGAGGGTTTCTTAACAGTCCATACCTCATGTGGAGTATTAATCTCCAATGCTAATGAAGGTGATCTATTAACCAAGTAACATGCAGTCTCCATTGCCTTTGCCCATAATTATCGTCTTAACTCGACACCATTGAGCATGCTTCTTGCCTTTTCCATCAACGTCCTGTTCATTCTTTCTGCACCTCCATTTTGTTGAGGTGTGTATGGAGTAGTCTTATGTTGTGCTATACCACACTTCTTATGTAACTCTTAAAATTCCTTCTTACATAACTCTCCACCATTATATGTCCTCAACACCTTTATATTCTTCTTTGTCTGGTTTTCCACCAGAGACTTAAATTATTTAAACTTGTCAAAGAATTCAAATTTATTCCTAAGGAAATATATCCATGTATTCCTTGAGAAGTCATCTATAAATGATAAATAGTACACAAACCTACCCAGTGATGGAACCGAAATAGATCCAAACACATCACTGTGCACAAGCTCTAATATCGAGTTCGCCCTCTTATCACTAGAGGGAGAGCTCACTTGATTCTGCTTCCCATATACACAATGTTCATAAAAGTCAAATTACAGAGAGAAATTATACATACCTTCTACCATACCATTACCATGCAGTATTTAAAGGCCCTTCTCTCCAATATGTCCAAGACTTTGATGCCATAGCACAATATTTTCTCCAGAGACCATAAGGTTTTCAGATCCACTTTCAAGAACCACATAACTGTTGCACCCATCAATGACAGTGCTACCTAAAAGCTTGTACAGAGCTCGAATCCGAACTCGCCGCATCAATACCAATGCTCCGCAAACCATCTTGCAGGTATCCTTCTCGAAAAATGTTTTTACACATGTGTCATCCATGTTGCTTACAAAAATCAGATTTCTGGCTAATGCAAAAATATGTGGATCACCGAGTTATAATCCTTCCATCTTGCAACTTTATCTTTAATTTTCCACATTCGATGATTTTGGTCTTCCTATAATCCCCTAAGAATACATCACCACCAACATATTTCTCATACTCACAGAACCAATCCCTATGAGTGTTGAAGTTAAAGGATGCACCTGAGTCAATCAACCATGCCTCATGATCTACATGTGTACTTGAAGAATAAGACAAGTACACATCACCACCTTCATTTGAGGCGGTTTTCTCCTCCGCAGAAGGAGAACCATCGAATCCCTTTAATTTTTCAAGAGCTTTAAATCTACAATCCTTTTTGAAGTGCTTTTCCTTTCCACATTTCGAGCACACCTTTTACATATTTTCTTGGAGATTTAGATCTCCCACTCGAGGAATTATTTTTGTTTCTGTTCTGGGACCGTTCTCGTACATACAAGGCATATCCATTCTGGATCTCCATATCTTTCTGTATCATTTATTTTAACTGCAAGAATGAGAATAATTTATTAAACTTCAAGGTCGTTGTATTGCTACCTATTGCAACAACTAGATTATCCCACGTATTTGGTAAAAACCACAACAAATTGATGCACTTATCTTCGTCTAAAATTTTAATATCAAGAGATAACAACTAGCTTACCATGGTATTAAAGGAGTTCAGATGCTCTGTCACTGAGTCTCCATCCTTCATCCTCAGGTTATACAACTTGTTTTGTAGGAAAAATTTGTTCACTAGAGACTTATATTGGTAAAAAGTCCCTAACTAGTCCCACAAATCCTTCACCATAGCTTCCCCTGATACATTCAACAATATTGAACCTGAGATACACAATCGTATTGTGCTCTTTGCTTTCCATTCCAACTTCTCCCAGTCTTCATCTGACATTATCTTTGGTTTAGTACCCGGATATATTGTGATCCATTGATCTTTATCCACCAACATATCCTCCATCTTGAGCTTCCATAACTCAAAACTCTAACCATTAAATTTCTCGATCTTTAAATTTCTAGTGCTCGTCATCTTCTTTCATCGCAAGAATCGTTCCCACAGATCTCCCACTAAACAGGGTCTACCATAAGGCCGAACAAAACCCCCCAGCAACAAAGGTGTCCCCTTGAAGCCGAAACTACTATGATACCAAATGTAGGTTTTAACCCTCTACAGAAATTACCTGCAAACAAATTTAAAAAATAAATTAAAATAAACAATGGCCAGAACATAAAAACAAATATAATAGAGATTTTCCGCTCGATCCCAAAACCGAGACTACTAGATTGATTTTTCATTATATTCCTTTCAATGTTAGAATACGTATATATACATGTCGAAGCATTCATAAGCCCCAATCCAATAACCCTGGATTGGAACATAATCGTAGTTCCCTTGACCGAAACTACAAAATACCATGGGCAGAAAACCATGTGCAAAACCCATGCACAAAACCATAGGTAGGCTTGTGACTAGTCATGGAAATAATATAACACACTCCCAACATTGGCCATTGATTTTTTCAACCCTAAACCTACCAACTTCCGCCATTGCTCGTGTTAGGGTCCTATAATAATCGGGATCATAATTTTGAATTGGCTATGTTAAGTCTTGTAATATTGTACATATCTTTGCATTTCTACAAATGTTTTCCATATTAAAAAATGAAAAGAGGGTATGTCCTAAAAGAATAATCAAAGGACCAAAAGAATAAAAAGATATAAGATGTGAACCCCATAAAAATAAGAGAAAATACATTCTGAAAGTGTTGCACATTCAAATGCCACTACTCTTAGTTTAAGTTTACTTTTGTAAATAAATTGTGTGCAACTTGTTCAAAATGCCACAACTCGTGATGATCATGCAATCTAATCTAGATCATTCATGCCTTTAAATTTTATACTATGATAACTAATGAATAAAGACCTCACCAAACCATTTAATCTTGGCAGATCAGTAGTTAGGTAGAGAATAACAATGAGCTCATAAGTTTAATCTGAGCCATTGGAAGATATAAGGTTAGAAATAAGTTAGTTTGCTTATCAAAAGAAAATAAAGGGTCAGCAAGCTCAAATGCACCTAATAAAAGAAAGAAAAAATGTTAGCATGAATAAAAGGGTAGGTAGAATACTTTTCAAAAGTTATAGAAGCATAATTTTGTTTATCCCTTATCAAAAAATATCTTTCTAACCCTTCTCCTTGCTAAAATACCCTTTCCCTCTTTATTCCCCCTTATCCTAACTCCCTTCCCCTTTCTAAAAATCCCTTCTTTCCTTTTGAAAACCCCCTTCCCCTTACTAAAATTCCTTACCCCCTTAATAAAACTCCATTTTCAAAAAAAAAAAAAAAAAAACCCCACTTTATCAAAGTTTAAAAGCGCAAAAAGATCAATTGGACCCCACTTCATTTAACCCCCCTGCTATCATTTGAAACCTCCGCTTAATGGATTTAATTAAACTCCATTTTTCATTTAACCCTCCGCCTATTTATTACCCGACCCCACCTCATTTGAAAGTGCGCATCTCCGCCAGCCGTCTGATCATCATTTGACAAATCGGACGTCCCACAAACCATATCGCACCCTTTGATGATCTATGTTTAACGCCGAGGGGGGGTGCAAAATAATTGGTTTTCCTCGCCCGCTCCTCTTCCACACGGCGTGTCTTGTTGCTCTCGCCCCCCCCCCCCCCCCCCCCCCCACCTTTCCCAAACCATAAACCACCCTTTATGTGTGCGATAAACCATCATGTTTCAAAATTATAAAACCCTGCTTTCCTATTTGTTTTCCTACCATTGTTGACTCGCAAAAAAGACTAAAGCGCCCATCGCTCAACTAATTGAAGCCCCTGCTGCCGCCTAGACTCCTTCCACGATCAAAATTTTGGTATTCCAGGTAATTCTAAATACCCAACATCACCAATTAAACTCATTAATTAATAAAAAAATCAAATTGATGGCTTCCCAAAGTGTCCAAGTTGTAAACCCTCTGCAACCACCCCTGTTAGATGTCGACCATACTCCATTGGCTGATAAAGATTTCAAAATTGTAGACACAGTAACTGACATCAATCTCTTGGAGCTTCATTGTTGGCGCCATGACAAGTTTGTTGATCAGGCAAATGATACATATGTGGAACTCTAACCTGCCAAAATACACAGTTCCACAGACCTACCAGTTCCCTGAAGTCATCAGACTTTTCCAACTCAACTATTTGCCAAATGAAAGAGCCATAGTCACCCCTAACCAAGAAATACTAATTAATATCACTGCTCAATCCATTAACCAAATGCTGCAGATTCCATCACAACTAGAGGGAGTGCCTTTCTCCATTGAAACCCTCACTGAGATTTACCTAAAGCTAGATTTTCCTAAGAGGTTTAAAATCTTTCAGACTTTCCTCTCTCAATCAGTACAAACTCCTAAAAACAACCCACCATACTCTGCTACCATGTTTTCAGAACAAACTAGACAAATTGTGACCATGTTGTCCTGTATCCTAGGATATTTTACTGATGAGTGTGTAAATGAAACCATCCTTGGTTTCCTCTCTACCTTTTTCCCAGGCCAGCCTCCAGCTATACTTTTTAACTTTGCACAATTCCTAGCAGATGACATGCATGATCAACTGATCAAACTGCCATAAGGAGTGTTCAAATACTCCTCAATATTATTTCATTTGTTCATATATTTAAGTCAGAAAGGTTTACAGTCAACCTACAAAAGTTGGACACAGAGGGTGATCCCCAGTATGTTACCTTTTGGACATCCTTGATCAGAAAGGAATCCAATGAATTTAGTTTCAAAGTCTTCTTTGATTCTTTTGTATACCCAGTGGTTAATATGCTTAGCAACAACATTCAACCGAGAACTAGTGATGAAATCAGAAAATTTATACAATTATCTGACCAGCGCAAGACAAGAGACTGGTATTTATACCAGGATCACACAGAGATCAGAGTGTATGGAATCCAATTGGTCCCTTACAAACTTCCCAAATACCTCCCAATGAGGATATTTTCTTAAGAGTACATTAGACAGATCTTGAATTCAGATGAAGTAAACTTCCTTTCAGCCAAAAAGAAAACTCAGTTCAAGATAAAAGACCAACTAGGGCACTTTGTGTGCAACAATAGGAATGTTGGAAAGGAAGCAGACAAATGCCTATAAGAGTTAAAGTTCAACAACAGTTTCAAATGGTCACATGACCCCTTGGGTGTCATAATCAAATTAAGAATTAAGTCTAAACTCACCCCTTTCATCCATGAATCTAAGCCTGAGATTGAGAAATATTCCAACCAGTCAAAGTGGTTGGAAAACACTCTACAGGAGATGGAGGAGCTACTTAATACTAGTTCCATCCTGGTTACTCCAGACCCACGAAACATAAATTCAAAAAGTTCTAGAGAAGAAAGCTCATACTCAACAGAAGCTACATTTGATAATAAATTCAAGCTTATGTACAGAAAGAAACAAAGCTCAACCCAGTAATAGAGCAGGAAGAGACAATTGAAACAGAGACTGAAATTGTTATCAGGGATGAAGCACCTACACCAAATACAGAAGAAACACCTCTGCCATGATCTTCCAAGGTAGGAATCATTCAAAAGAAAAATAGTGCAGAGATTTCAACATCCAGTAAGCCAGTTGAGAAGGAAAAAGATATCATTGAGAAATACAAAGAGATTAAAATTAAAAATGAAGCACCGAAGTCTGTTACATATGCACAATACTGGAAGCAAAATCCCAGTAATCATAGTAGGTTACTTTCGGGTTTTGACCTAAGGACAAAGAAAATGCAAATGACATTCCTACAGCCAAAGGTACAGGCCCCCAAAACTTCAGAAGACTATAATAAGACAAGCTTTGAAGTTCCTACCAAGGATGTGCATCCAATCGACCAAATTGAATCCACGAGCTAGAGAAAGAGTTGTCAATAACAGAGCCTTTAGCCCAAGCAAAACATAATTTGTGAGATAATATCATTAACTCAGTTAATGATATTTGGCCTTCTATACAGATTATATTTGAGCAAAATTATTTACTAAAGGAGGCTGGTGAGGCAATTCAGAAAGTCAAAGCCAACCCTGGAAATAAACCAGAGGAAGCCTCTCAAATAATCAAATTCCTGAATTCTAAAAATAAGTATGAATTGGAAGAGCTTGGGATAGCTGACAAAACATAGACTATCCTAGAAGTAAAGAAAGTGATTTCCAAAAGAAATCTACTACTACAACTTGAAGAGAAATGCAAAACCATGGAACTCGCAATGAACATATTTTTTAGCAAATTTGATGTATTGAGACAGAAGGGTCTTCCTAGTCCTTTAGTAATAAATGAAAAACTCATGAGACATGAGGATTATGTCAAGAAGTTAAGGGAAGTGGTCAAAGAAACATCCCACATTTCCTCAATGAAAGGCATTCCCAGAGGCAAAGTACTCTTAAAAACTCTAGAAAACTTATTTTACCTCCAGCATGAGGTAAATCATATTTTTGTAAATAAGCCTATGTTTGCCAAATATTCGGAGGCAGATGAAATTTACCGCAGGATGATGAAAACCAAACCAGATGAAGAAACGTGGGAGAAGTGTTGTGATTTACTATAAAGGATGAAAGACAGACACATGAAAGAATAGACAGGTAAACAACAAGCAAAGAATCAAGGCCAGATATCAGTCAGTTGAAAGGTGTCACTATCTTTTTGCATAAAGATATTTTATTTTCTTAGAATAAATCCTAGTGAGTTAACAAGATATTTGAAATATGTTGTATAAATATTTCATCATTTGAAGTATTGAGGGTCGGTCAAGTGTGGATTTCTGAATATTTCAGTAGTTGACTGATCTCTTGCCTGAGGGTTATTGTACCAATTTCCAGTCGACAAACTGAACAAGTTATAAAGAAACTTCTTTACAGGATTCATGTGTTGAGCTATCTCAGTGAAGTATAAAATTTCAATCGTTCATGTTCTTTTTCTAAGTATTCCATAAACTTTTATGTGTTCTAAATTTGAATATTATAACAAGAATATTACTGCAGAATTTGCTTAAATATTACACTCTGCTTTTAACTGTTATACATTTCTATGTTTTCTTCTGATATCCGGTTTAGAGAATTCTTAATTGCCCTATGATCCCGATTGTATTCTTCACTCTTCTACATTATTTGGTTTAAGGAATTCTTAATTTCTCCTTGATCCCGATTGAAAAATCACTTCACCATTCAGCCTTGAGATCTGATATTTCTCACCTATCTTGCCCTATAACACTTTCCTTGTAATTTGATTCAGTTCTATTTCAAAGCACATTGACTCCATAGCCCAATGGAAAATTGATAAGCACCTATTCATATAAATCATTAATTCCACTAACCAACCAAAACCAATCAAAAACCAACCCAACCATACATAACTAGCCTAATATCCATTGATTAAACAAAGTTAAATCATATAGAAAGAGCCCTCTCTGAGTTTAGGAAGGCTAGATCCTAAGCTCCAAAGTAGGTTTGTAGTTACCTCTGATATCTGTTTTTAACACTTAAAACAACCTTTGGAAATTTCAGAGTGATAACAGCTCCCACTCAAACAAGGAACCCTTCTCTCTTGTGAGTTTATCAACCAAATACACCTTCGCCTATGATACCAATTGTTAGAAATTAATTAACGGAGTAATGAAATAGATAAAATATTGCGGAAACACAAATACAAAAACACATAAAACAAGAGAGACACATGTATACGTGGTTCACCCAGTTTGGGCTACGTCCATAGAGAAACAACTCGTCCTTCCTTTTATACAATCCAAAAAAATGAAAAGATACAACCTTTATGTTGTAATTTCCTCTTAGCTCTCACACAACCTCCTCTCTCTCTCTCTCTCTCTCTCTCTCTCTCTCTCTCTCTCTCAGAATAATAATACGCAGTCGTAATACATTCCCTCATATAAACCGAGGGTTTCCTTCTAGGGGAAAAAACCCTAAATTAACATAAATTCTATTGTTAAGCCATCTGCTCAATGGACGACCCAAATTGACTACAAAATTACCATATTTTACAAGGAAAAATTTCGTCTATTTTAACGCTCGTCAAGGGAGGGCTCATTAAAAGTAGTCGCCCCCCCCCAACACACAGTTATCATACGGGTGACATTGCTACCCCGTTTAGGAACTAGGGTCCAACGCGTCTGAGAACTCAAAATCGAGAAGATAATCAGGCTCCACACCCAACATTGTGTGGGAGTACGATACCATAGTTTATGCTTTGCTTATTAAAAAATACATACCAAACCAAATTCAAATCTTCCATATTATTTATAAGAGAGGGACTTTATCTTTCTTTGAAACTATCATGGAATTACCTTGCAATTAATGGAGCCATTGACATTAGATTTCACTTCTTCCAGATGGCAAGCATGGTTGGCTTGAGCATCTACCTCTTTGTTTTTACCATGAAGAATATGGAAATAGGACTTGTGAGAGAAAGATTCCAATAAGAATTTAATTCTTCTAAGGAGGAGCATAATAGATTATTCTTAGGAAGGGAGCCCGATTGGAGATAGAGGATTGCGATGAGAGATTCCCCGAGGATGACAATGGAAGAGATACCCTTATCCATGGCCAAATGAAGTCCATGTAGAGGCTATACATCTTAGCTAGATTATTCCATCTCTTACCCAAGCCCCAAGCGAACTCGATTTCCATATTCCCATCTCCAATTATTAGAATTGCTCCCCTTCCTACCACCCTTGGATTCCTTTTAGAGGCTCCATTGAAGAAAAGGATCCACTTCTTCTGCATGATTAGCCAATTTTTAAATTCTACATCATTGAGACAGAGTTTCCAGTTTGCACTTGTTGATTGATAGGCAGGGAAAGAATATGAAGTTGAGCCAACAAGTTCACAAGCAAATCCATCCAATGTCTTTCTTGGCCATCTAGTAGAAGATCTCTATCTTTTATTTCCCCTTGTTGGTTTCCCAACCTAGTGAGAGAGTTTTATTTGTTGTGATATGGAGAGAGATAGTGACATTCTTGAAGATTATACTATTTTTAGAGATCCAAATTTTATAAGAGACAAACTTTGGCAGGGAGGTCCAGATCCATTTGAAGCCAGGCTTGATAGAAAAGGATCTAGTATAGAATTTGTGCCAATTTACAATAAGATCATAAATGTCAATGGGCATGTTTAAGCGAGCAAACAAGGGGCCCAAAGCAACTTCCAAAACTTGAAGCAGATATGGGAAGGATAGAAACATATGAGGGATATATTCTTCATGCATGCAACAAAGGGGAAACACGATGGTCCACTAATCCCTCTTCTTTTCAGATTTTCAGATGTAAGAACATTTTTATGGAAGAGAATCTAATATAAGGAGTTAACTTTGGGAAAAAACATTGTTTAGCGAAATTATTATTATTATTATTTTTTATTTTTTATTCTATATATATATATATATATATATATATTATTTTTATTTTATTATTTATTTATTTATTTATTTTTATTTTTATTTTATTTATTTATTTTTATTTGTTTATTTATTTATTTATTTGTTTATTTATTTATTTATATTTATTTTATTTTATTTTTATTTTTATTTTTTATTTTTTAAATTTAAATTTAATTTTTTTAAATTTTTAATTTTTAAATTTTAATTTTTAAATTTTTTTTAATTATTTTTTTATTTAATTTATTATTATTATTATTATTATTATTATTTTTAATTTAATTTAATTTTTTAATTTTTTTTAATTTTTATCTTATTTTTTTTCTTCAGATGGATGATTTTGGGGGGATTTGCTATGAGGACAATAATTCTTCACAGCCTGCTTTCACTGAGTACTCATGCGATTTTCATCCCAACTTATCTTCCGTTGGTGATCTATTAGAGAAAATATTGACAATTTAATTTTGAGCAAATCCACCAGATTGTAAAGATCTGAGGGTATGGCTTTGAGAAGTCATCTAGACCAAACTCCATCACTGTTCCACTTACAAGTTTGAGCTAATGAAGAGATCCCTCGATTAGTGAGATGGAGACATAATTACTTGAGTATTTCACGCTCTTGAAGAGGGGGTAGGTTCATGATTAAGTCAGACCAAAGAATAATATTAGAGCCATTGCCTAGGGTCTAGCTTAGATGGTCATTTATCAAATTCATTGAGGCAAAAATGAGTCTCTAATCAGGCGAGCGATATCTTTTAATGGAGGGATTTTCCAATATATTCCCAGTGTTGGAGTGAAGATATTTGTTGGAGAGAGCTTGGAACCACAAGGAGTTTTGGCTTGCTTTCATCTTCCACACAAGTTTAGCTCCCATAATATGATTCATTAGGGTTGGGTCATTGATCCCCCAATCCTCTGTGATCTTGAGGAGCTCAACTGGTAGCCCATTTGACCAAATGAATTTTTTTGGAAGAGCCTTTTCTTCCTCCCCAAGTGAACTTGCATATAATCTTCCATAAAGCAAGAAGGATATGTTGAGGTGTCAAAAGAGTATAAAACTAATACAGAGGGATGGCATATAACATAAATTTGATGAGAATTACGTGGCCTGCCAAAGTGAGCCATCTGGTTCCCTGGGATTTGAGCTTATTTTTAATCTTAGGGAGGAAATAGAGCCAAGTCTAGGGAGAAGGAGGTTTTAAGTAGATAGGAACTCCTAGATACTTGAAATCTTTCCAACCTTCCACAATGCTGAAGCCAAAAATGCCACCAATTTGAAGACAATTAGCCACCGTGATGTTCCATGTGTATATTTGTGATTTGTGATTTGGCTGAGTTGCCTAGTCCTCCCAAGGCAGAAAGGAATTGATCTAAGACTGGTTTAAATCTGCAAGCTATGGCTTCCGAGGCTCCCCAAATAGGATAATATCATCAACAAATTGGGAATTGTTGGCACTTTTGATAGCTGGTGTAAATTTGAGACCAGGGAGGCACCGTAAGCTTCGTTCATATTCAAGTATTTTTCTCAATGTGTTTGATGTTAAGATGTAAAGGAAGGGAGATAAGGGATAACCTTGATGAAGTGGCCGAGAAGCACAAAAGAAGCTGGTGATTTTGCCATTAACTGAGGGAGCTTATAAAAATTGAAATCCACTGAATGAAGGTGTTGTTGAAGCCCAACTTGCTCAAAAAATTGAAGAGGAAGATGTGCCTAACTCTATCAAAAGCATTGGCCATGTGCAATGCGATCGCCATTCCCTTATCCGCTCTCTCTCAGCTAGAGATAATTGCTTCGTGGACCAAAATAATATTGTCAAATATCTGTTTCCCAGGGATGAAGCCTCCTTGATTTTTATAAATAATATCGGAGAGGAGACTTTTTAATCTTTTTGGAATAAGTTTGGAGATTATCTTATAAGAGACATTACATAAAGATATGAGACAAAATCCGAGGAAAGAGGAGGGATTGTTTTTTTTAGGAACCAAAGTAAAAAATGAGGAGTTTATTGCTCCTCCCATACATCCAATTTTCAAGGAGTAAATTATCAATTTGCATAAATCCCACTTAATTAAGTCTGAGAAATGTTGGTAGAAATGAGATGAGAGTCCATCTGAACCTAAGGCTTTATCTAGGTGGAAGGAATAAATAATGTTGTGAATCTCTTCATCAAAAGGAGGTAGAGTTAATTGGTTGTTCATGCCTTCAGAGATAAAATGTTGAATGTGTTCCAGCACGTGGTTCTCTGATTTCTAAGAAGGAGGGTCAATTTGAGAGTAGAGGTTGTTGAAAAAAGCAATTGTCTCTTCCTTTATAATACTAAAGTCATCAACATTGGCCTCATTGGTCAATATTTTTTATGTGGTTTTTTTCCTTTCCCTATTCTTAGCTTAATTATGAAAGTATTTTGTATTTTTATCGCATGTGTGAAGCCGAATGCTTTGGGACTTCAACCTCCAATATTCTTCTTCCTCTTTCAGTTGCACATGATATTTATCAAACAAGGTCTTTTCTTGGCGTAACATTTTCTGTGATACATGATCCTCTTCCATAGCGGAATGAAGTTGCCTTAGAGTGTGCTCCATATCTTGAATGGATCCCTCACTCTTTAACTTTAGAGATTGAGCCCAAGATTTGAGGGAACTTTTTAATCTTTGGATATTTTTCTCCCAGATCATTATAGGACTATCGTCTACCTAGGGGAGCCAAGAGTGAGTTACGACCTCATGGTAGTTTGGGTAATTGATCCAAATAGGATTGGATTTTAAAGGGATGGGCCATAGTTCAGTAGAGGAGAGAGATCAAGATAGATAGGGGGATGGTCAGATCCATTCCATGGAAGAATTGGGGATTTTATTAAGTGATTAGTGTGAAGAAAATTGTTAGAAATTAGGAATCAGTCCAATATGGCAACTATATGATGAGGGGAAACCCACTTTTTATTCTAGGTATACATAAATCTGGTTGGTTTAATGTCTAGGACCTTAGCTTGGGACATCAAATCTTCCATTTGTTCTTGAAAGGGATCTCTCATAGGTGACCCCTCTTTTTTCTCCCAGATATTTAGGGTGGTATCGAGGCCCCCCCCCAAAGAATACAAAAAGCTCCAATTTCAGAGGTGACAAGATTGTGAAGAGAAGCCCAACACTCCTACTTTTCTTTAAAGTGATCCGACATATATACATTGACAACTAAGTGTACCTGATTTGAAGATAGATCAAGAAAAAATGTTGCGAGCTAGTGCACATTGGAGAAAGAGCTAATGAGACAAACTTGAGACGAATCCTGGAGGGTACAAAGTCCTTCGAAAGCACCTTTTGCGCTGATTAAAGAGATACCAATGGCATACCATAACTGGAACTGTTGTGCTAGAATTTCATGTTCCTCTAATTTAGTCTCCTGGAGAAGGGCAATAGAGGGATTTTCCTTTCTAATAAGAGATTTCACTTCAGATGTCCTTTTCAATGACCCTACTCCCCTACGATTCTAGGAGAGAACATACATTATTTACTCATGGGGAGGGGAGCCACCTTAGACAGGGTTGTGCCTATATTTCTTCTAGTGCCTTTGCTTCCTGCATCTCTTACTTGTATGTGTTTGAGAGTCGTTTGATGGCCGAGGTCTTTCTCTCTCTCTCTCTCTGTTTTTTTTTTTTTTACTTTATCCTCAACTCTCTATTTGATTTCCTTCCAGATCTACATGAGTGACAATATTTCTCCATGGCTTTGTTAGCTTCAGTTTTTTCATTTGCAGAACTTGTGAAAGGTGTCCCAACAATACCTTCTCTTGGTGGAAAGAAAACTTCATATTCTTCGGAAGATTCATCTTGAGTGGGCTCAGTGTCATCCTTGGATCTTGACCCAGAGATGCCTTATGTGTTTCTTATGGGAGCATTTTGGTTGGAGGGCGGATCTAGAATCAAATGATTTGGATGTGGGATCTCACCTTCCTTGGGTTCATTAGATAGAGTGCTAAACCGATTGCTAGTGTTGCCATGAGAAATAGATTTACTTGATCCTTCTCCATTCTTGTTCGAGATGGCCTTGAGGGAGGACGGGCCTAGTTCCTTTGATGGAGCTTGAATTTTCTACTGAGAAGGGAGAGTTTTTTGCTTTTGAGTTCCTTTCCTTCTTTTGGCCTATTGTCATTGTTCTCCCGATTTGCCTTGCTTTTCAGGTTCCCTGGATTCTTGGAGCAGTTTCTGGCGAAGTGATCGTAGTCATGACAAATCTTGGATTTAAAGGGAAGCTGATCGTAATCCACCTCTCAGATTTGTGATGAGCTATCCAGGCTTAAATTGATTACCTCAGGAAAACCCTTTTCCAAATCTACCTCAACATATATTCTAACACAGGAAAAGAGCCCATCACGAGGCCCTACACACTTCACATATTTCTCCAGGGCATTTTCAATCTTTTTGAAAGTAGCGTCATTCCAACAATGGAGAGGGAGAAAGGGAAGCTTAACCCACACTAGGATGAAGGTTGAAATGTCATAGTCTAGATTGAAGTTAGGGCTCCAACTATCGAGATAATGCCCTTGGGATGTCATAAAATACGGATCCCTTCGGAAGATTTTATCTCGATCTATTTTTTTCTCAAAGAACAATGTGAAGAAACCCTTGCCACAAAATGAAGAAGTGACTTCCCCATCGATCAAGGGTTTTCAATTGTTCAGAACCCATTGACAGATAGTTTTGGGGGAGGGCCACAAGCCCATAAATTGACCCATCAGACCTTGATTTGCTAGTTGAAGAGCACAAACCCGGGTTTGTGGAGTAGAGATCTCAACCTTAGGGATCTCATCTAGTTTTTTGACAAAACAAGAAGTCGATTCATTCGAGACGACGACGTTATAGGCAACGATCAGAGGTTAGATTGGTCATGATTGACCACTCGTCTAAATCAAGATCCCGCAGGCAAGAGGCAGTGGGAGAAGGGAGTGAAGGCTAAAAGAAGGGAGACAGAGCACAAGGAGGGGAAAGTGCAATGAGAGAGAGGTCGGTGTGCGAGACAAAGGTTTGTAGCGACCAACAAAGTTGTTAAAGTGATTTAGAAGGGAGCTTAGAGTTGTAGAGTTACAAGGATTTATTATTAATATTTTTTTTTCACAAATCTTAATCTTATGGACATTTTGTTTTTATTATTTTGAATTTAAAAATTTGCTTTTAATTTAATTTAAGATAACAAAAGTCATTAACATTAAAAAAAATAAAAGAGACAATTATTTTATAAAATTAATAAATTAGAAATTAAAAAAATGTTTTTAAAAACTTTGTGTCGCTTGAAATAAGAACCTTAAAAAAGTGAAGTTTATCCCCTCGTTAGTTTGGCACACCCAAGGAGATTGACCCCACTTCAAAAATTGAAAACCAAGAAATATTGGATGTGTGCTCCAGACATGGGGATTCTGACTGTCCCTGACACGGATCCCCGCAAAGACCCCCCAGAGTTCATGTAATAAGCGGGGATCGTAATAATGGATGTCACAGGCGAATTTGTTGGTTCTCGGACTGCATTTTGGTGCCAATTTTAGGGAGAATGGCTGAATCTAAGGTAAAAAACTGGCATCTGAAAATTCTACCGGTGAAACGCGGCGGTTGGTGGTTCTTCCCCGATGAGGCATTCTGCTAGCAAGATCATTGTTTTCTGGCTTGAAATTTTTAGTTCATTTTGAGCTCAATGTCTGAAAATTTTATGCTGTGGTAAGCCGCCTGTTTCTGGATGGATGAAAATTTGGGCCGATTTTACATATTTAGGGAAAAATTTAATGGAAAATGTAGTTTAATGATTATAATGTTAAAATTTGAAAAGAAGAGTGCCCATTGAAGATGTCTCGTTAGTTCTGCATCAAAGCTTTTAGGTTGCGAAAAATTTTAATGGAAAATGTAGTTTAATGATTATAATGTTAAAATTTAAAAAGAAGAGTGCCGATTGAAGATGTCTCGTTAGTTCCGCATCAAAGCTTTTACAATGGTTGCGAAAATGAGAATTTTCTTTACAGCTTTAGAAATTTAGCATTTTTTACAACCATTGCGCGGGTTTTTCCGGTGGATTATTTAAATGCCGAGGAAACACTTAGATTTAAAAATTATTTTGTTCGGTGGATTATTTAAATGCCGGGGAAACACTTAGATTTAAAAATTATTTTGTTGACCGAAATTGCGGGGGTCTTCCCCGCACCGAAGTCTGTCAGAGGCTTAAAGAAACGCTTTTATCTTGTATTTCCTATCGTATTTAGTTTGTATGCTACAGTAACATGTCGGATAAACTCGAAGAAGTGGTTTTCTTTTATTAATAATCTGCATTCGTCAGGCTTTTGCTCAGAAACGGTTTAATGCTTCATCGAATGTGGGAAATCCTCACAGAATTGTTTCACATTTGTGGTTGGACGAGTTTTCGCTGTAGAGAATCGTTTTGTTTGGCCTATTCGTTGGGCGCAGTCGGATAATATTGCAACTTGTCCTTATATACTTCGCACAAAGCGGAATATTATTTCATTTTTCAAATTGAGCACAAAACAACAGTTCTGCTTTATGAATGCCCTGCGAGTTTTGAACCGGAAAAGTTCTTTGCTGTACTAAAGCACGGTAAAAACCCTTGAAGTTCAGTTTAGATGGTCCTTTTTTAGTTCATATCAGGTACTTGTTTCATTTAATGATACAGAAGCATGCTTGTTTTATTTGAAGGGTTTCCAGTAAAATATATTTTTGTTAAATGATGGCCGTGATAAATAACGAGAACTGATGTCTAATGGCCAAGCATTCAAAAGCATCCAAATGGACTTTCGCATTATTTGGCATTATTTTGGTGAATCTTTATATGGTCCCAGAATATTTGCAGCTGGACAGTATTTCTTTAAACTGAATATCATTGTATTACCACACAAACGATGATTATGCTTTGGTAATGCGCTGAAAGTAGGGTTTAATAGGCGATTTATAAATGGATGGTCAAAGCCTCTGAAGTTTTTTTAGGCGTCTCTTTAATGGCGCAGCGACATTTTGTTTCATTTAAAGACATTTTAATGAGCCTTTGAAGTTTATTTTAGGCGTCTCTTTAATGGCGCAGCGACATTTTGTTTCATTTAAAGACATTTTAATGAGAGGAATGCTTTTGTACTATTTGAAGGGTTTTTTAATGAAGCATAGCTCAGAAGAAAAGCGGTGACTGGAGATTAGATCGACCGGCATCCATGGGGCCCTCGGTGTTGTTTCCGTCGCGTTCTCCTTATTTACGACTCACTCTGATGGCTCTTCCTCCGATTCTGCCATTGCGGCATCTTTGTATTATCCGTTAATTATTCTTTTAGATGAATTATTTGAGCCGGGCCAATCAGATACGTACGCTCGGATCCTCAAAATCTGGCCATAGTCAAGATGGAAGATTACGAGTATTCATATTCTGATAATAACAGAAGAATGAATTATAGTTTCCTGAAAAACTTCGGAGCAATGAATCTCGATCCAAATGTATCACCCAAGCTTTCGGCCCGTAATTCATACACAGGAGACTCTGCCGAAGATTACAACGATGTGTTTGGAGGCCCCCCAAAGTATATCTCTATTATGCAGTCTCCCAAAGAGCATGGGGAAGGGCGTTTGTTGTTAGCACCTTCCAGTGGGTTTTCACGTTTACGTCTGTTTGATGAGATTCCTGTATTTGGAGAAACAAGGAGGAAATATGTTGACGATGAATTTTACAACGATATCTTCAATCCAGATCCTGTTTTTAGTGCAGGAGAAACATCTGATAAGTGTTCAGTAACTTCAAGATCCACGCCCAGAAATCTCAGCCCTCCTCGGACTCCTCTATCCAGAATTGCCGAGAACAAAGCCTTCGGTACTGGATCTCCATTTGCAAAGCTCAGGTTTGAATCTCACTAGGCCTTTTATAGCCGCTCTGTTTTTAGCTTTGATTTGCATTAAATAGCATTGCTATGAAAAACAAATAAAAATCTCGCTTAGTATTACTTCATTGCCACAATTATGGCTGCGTGTTACATTATCGATGCACTCGATAGCTCTGATGGGAGTGGGGTGATCCATCTATTGTTGAGCTCAGGTGTAGTGGTTTATTGGGTCAAACGGTGTATTGGGTGCATGGGTTCATTGAATATGAACACCATTGTAGATCCATATAATCCTGGCTCTTATATATACCTCTAGATTGTAAATCCTGGCTCTTATATATACCTCTAGATTGTAAAGGTCAGGGATGCCTATCCTAGTATCTTGAGCGTATCAAATTTATAAGTTTATCATAATATTTAAGTTCCACCGTTTGGATGGGGTGGGGATGATTATTTTTTGGGTGTATGTGTAAAGGTAGATTAAACTTGAATAAAGAGGGCTCTGGTATATATCTGAAGTGGGAAGGTCGAGCATGTCTATCCTATATCTTTATCGTATCAAATATTTATATAAGTTTGTGTTTAATGTTGCAACTTTACAGTTTGGATGGGTGGGGGTGATTCAATTTGTACATATGTAAAGAAGGTGAATTGAATCTGGACAATATTGATATAAGTTTGTATTTAATATTGCAATTTTACAGTTTGGATGGGCGGGGGTGATTCAATTTGTTTCTTTTGTACATATGTAAAGGTGGATTGAATCTGAACAATATTTATATAAGTTTGTATTTAATATTGCAATTTTACAGTTTGGATGGGTGGGGATGATTCAATTTTACAGTTTTGCCCAATTGCGTATTGGGGATTTTGAAGTTTTAAAATTCAAAATTACGGACTAGGGATTTTGAAGTTTTAGACTTCAAATTCTCATTTTGAACCTGAGGTACACAAGTTCAACGTTCATAATGAAATACAACACCTCGGTTTATACGGGTCTATGCCAATTAAGGCCTAAGCTCAACCTTTCAGCAAGTTTATTTTACTCTTCTTTTAGTAAGTAAACGAAAACATATTTGGACTCCTTGAACTAAGGTGATGAATACCTTGTCTTCACAGGCAGTCTGGAATCTCTTCAAAGCAAACAGAGTATCCTCTCTTTGGCACCTCTCCTCACCATGGGCCGAACAAATGTTCGGATCTTACATTTGTATCTAGCGCTGAGTCTTCCCCACAGCCTGAGACTTCCCCACATGCTCACTCTTCAGATTTACCGGAAATGCCTTTTGGAAGCTCTAGTAAAGCCAAGAAAATATTGCAGGGGCTTAAAAGGAATCAGGACCTTACTGGGTTGCCTCCACGGACCTCTAATTCTCGTTTCCAATCGTTCCTTGAAACCAGGGAAACTATTTTACAAAGCCCAGTTCGATTGAAAAATGAGAAGCTGTATTCTACTCCTCAAATTCCGTCTTGCAGCAATACATCAGATGACGAGTGGGGAAACAGCATCCACAGATTGCATACGCGTATAAACAGGGGAGCTTCTAAACCGGTTATAAAAAGGCATAGCTCCTCCGACACTGCCAAGTCGGTCAATTCAATAGAAATGGCGGATGATGGTTTTGAAAAGGCACGTTTGTCATCAGCTAGTGATGTGCCCTTTACGGAACACAGACGTCTAGTGGTTTCGTCTCCTTCTCGGGCTCTGCATGCACAAGCCAAGTTAAAGAGTTGGAGAGATTGGATTCTGGAGTCCAAAGGGGGCTTGCATTCAAATCAGGAGAGCGAATCCCCTTCCGTGGGCTCATCAGAGATTTCCTCAGCAAAGGAAATTTATACAAATGCCGGGGCCTTCGGTGCACAGGAAGCAAGCCAAGAGATTGAATCGGAACCACCTGTTGACAGTGGGGAAGAATCGGATGATCTTGGATCATATGTTATTGAAATTAATGCCCAGAAAGGGGAGACCTTTGCTTTTCTTCCAGAGAAGGACATTCAAGTAGATACTAGCAATGCCTCTGATCCTTTGATTCTGTCAACAAAAGAAACAGTGGAATGGGCAAATGAGAAATTCTTAACAAGAAGGATAGCAGAAGGATTGGCTCATCATGCCAAAGGGGGTCAATTAAAAAGACAAGATAACGATGTTGCTACTTTACGGTATGTAGAAGCCAGGATGCAAATTACTAAAGAAATGGGCAAAAAGAAAGCGTCCAGTAAAAGGTCTACTGACCAACAGACTACTGAAAGATCTACAAGTTCAAATCCAGTTACAGAGGTCATTTGCAGCAAAATAACCATGGAACAAAATATTTATTCCACCGACTCTCCTACAGTTACTAGGGAAAAGTTGATAGATGACGCCCGAAGGGAAACTCTGGCTAATCCTTATTCAATTGACATCCCGAGCATGGTATGTCTGAAACGAATCATCTCATTGGTTAAAATTTTGCGTTTAGTTTTGTAAATACTTTGGTTTAGCTTTTTTGATTGAATTAATTTATTTGGTCTCTTCCATCAAATATGCAGGTGCAGGAAGTTTCTCAAAGGATAGAGAGATGGCAGTATGAGAAACCTGTAGTTTTCCGTGAAATTTCAGTAGCATCGGAAAGGAAAAACAGCTTAGAATCATTTTCTGGTAATTTTTTTGTTTTTGGGTGTTAGTTTTGAGTCTTGATGTGGAGGACTAATTAAATTTCCATGGGTACATTGTTCTTATCACCTAAATTCGATGTATCAGTATTGCAACCCATATCCTTGTCATTCTTATTGTAAAGTAAACGTTTCTTTCTCCCAAAAGGCTCAGGAAATATTGATTTGTCCTTCCATACAGTACAGTATTAGTTTGATGCCGTTAGAAACAGCATAAAATATACAATCAGTACCGTAGTAGAATCCAGTTTTAACACTTGGATACATTTCATGATCGTTATATCTGGGGAACGACTCTGTTTTCAATTTTATCATACTCTGTTCTTGGCAGATGGAGCAACTGCGAGGAAGACTCCTGAAATTATGAGAAAAGGATCGGAGATAGAACGCCGGCACCAAAGTGGTGAGCGTTTGGTACGTTATACAACCAGTAAGTGGAAGCACAATTTTGCATAATAAAATTTCTTACAGGCTGTGATCCTTTAGGGGTTAATAGTTCATCGGATCTTTGAAGTTAGGGATGAGTAAAGTGTGCTCCAGAAGAAGGCATATTTATATTTAATTGCAGTTAGAAAATAATCCAAATTTCCTTATTAATAAAGAACATTAAAAAAAAATGCAAACTGCATGCATTGAAACTAATATTAAGAGCTTGCATTTTAACAGAAAGATTTTGATTTCAACACTATTAAAATGAAAAATAAATTTAGATTGGTTTTATTATTAATTATCATTATAATTATAATTATAATTATTAAATATATGTTATATTATAATTTTATCATTAAAATGAAAAATAAATTTAAATTGGTTTTATTATTAATTATCATTATAATTATAATTATAATTATTAATTATATGTTATATTATAATTTTATTTTTAAGTTTATGTAATTTTACAAAGTCAAAATATTTTATTGATAATTATCATTATTAATTTATTATTTATTTTATCTTGATTAAGAGGTGGTTTCTAGGCAATTACTTTTAACTTTTTATTATTTTTTAATTAAACCAATATGTAAATGTTTACGAACCATTATACTTTCCACCATATCTTTTTGCTTTTAGATTTAATTTGAAAAATGTTACAAAATAAAATAAAAATAAAATATTTTGATTTTGAAATGAGTTAAGGTTTTTGGGTAAGTGGTATTGATAAGTCATGGTATTGTAACCAAGCTTATTTACAAATTAATAATATTCATGATTAAATGTTGGTAAAAATCCATGGGTAAGAATCTTGATATATTGTATGTTTATTGTAAGTATTAAGTTTTAATTTAAAAGAATGTTATAAATTTAAATTAAAATAAGATATTTATTTTAATTTTTTGATTTTGAAATGAGTTATGGTCTTTGCTTTTAGGCTTCTGTGATTTATCTAGTTTTTTAGATTGTTTTCGTATTAATCATACAATTACTCTCTCAATTATGGTTTTTGGGTATGTGGTACTAATAAGCCATGGTATTGTAAGTTTAGAAGTTAATAATATCGATGATAAAATAAGAGTGAATATTCATGGTTAAGAATCTTGTTATATTGTAAATATCAAATTTTTATGTGTTTATTAATTCAATTTAAACATGGTTAGTATCCATTGTTTTAATTTATGTATTCTAATGTCATATGTATATTATAATTTTATTTTATCTAAAAACAAGAAACAAAATTACAATATAAAAAAATTGAAATAAAAAACTATTTAATCTAACATTTAAGGCATACATATAAAGTCCCTTGGGCCCAAAAAATTGATAAAAAATCAATGTCAACTATAAATAAAACTAGCATTTTGCAAATGAATCTACAAAAGAAAACGCCGAAGGTTGTTGGAAATGTTGTCATTGATGGCAAAGGAATTGGCAAAGGAGGAGCATCTGAAACAGTAACTAGGAAAAGAGAAAAGCAAAGTAGCAGAGTCCAGAGACAGAGTAGGAGAAAAAGGCCATCGAATAGAATAAGTGAATGTTCGTGTAAGTGGTTACATTTGTATATAATGATGAGGGATTGCTTCTAAATTCTCTGTGAATATATGTATATTCTTGATTGAATTCAGTAGGAAGGATATTTGAGTCTCTGTGGTCAATTATGCCTATGTAGACTGCTTGAATTTATTGTGGAAACGTGAATTTGTTACTCATGGTTTGTAAACATCGTAAGCTCTGTGGAAGGGGTAGATTCGTGAATCTGTATAAGATATCGGGTTGCCATGATACAGTAAGCAATGGGGAATGTATAACCTGATGAAGCAGCGCGTTATGGTATGCGAAGGAGTCGTGTTGAAACATTGATGAACCAAAGGGTTAGAATATAAATTGACGGAACCTTGAGCCGAGTCATATGGTGGTAGCCCAGAAGAATCGAGGCAATTGCTGTGTATGGACAGAAGCGAGTTTCATTGAAGGCGAAGAGCGAAATTCATATATATAAGCGAGACTGAACCCTGAGCCAAAAGGGAGCGGAACCCTGTACTAAGCGGAACTCGGAAGACGGAACCCGGTAGCGGAACGCGAAGTTAGGCGGAAACCCGAGCCAAAAGGGCGAAACCATGACCAGATGAACAGTGACGACGGTTTATGGTTTTCATTGCACTATCTTTACACGGTGGGCGGTATTTGAGGAGTTGGGAGCGATTCCACAGGACGGACGACGCGTGTCCCAGAGCAAGTTGGCAAAACCACTCTCACTGCACGCCATCGCGCATTAACTCTCGACTGAGGACCCCGTGTGATATCGATACAAGCCGTCGATCTGGAGGGAAGCCATCGTACGGTGATCATATTGGGAAGATGCGCGAAGGTTAACTTAAGGTACGGGCATGTGTATTTGATTGATTTCGTCGATTGTATGGTGGGGCCGAGGCCTATAGTAATTTATTGAAAACGTCGGTTATTAATATAAGGGCGACAACCTTATTATAAGACGACGACTGAACATATTTAAGGGTTTCCATAGTCATAATATGGAAGAGGATAAATTATAAAATGCATACGTATGACTGTGTGTGTGAAATCAAAAGGAAGTTAAGGAAGACCACGTAGAGGAGAATGGGGTATAGTGAGAGCTAAACGGGACTGTGGATGTGAGCGTTATCAAGTGATATATTTAAGTGGGAAACATATACATATGCTGATATATATACTACGCTGATATTTAATATAGTGAGCTGTAATATTGCTTCGAAATTGTATTAAAACATTGATTGGGTTTATTACAAGAGCATATTATGTATTTTATGGACCTTATAATTGTGAGTATAAGAAGCCTCCACAGTTGATTAAAGTGCCAGCCCAAGAGATTAGAACCTTGAGAGTTTGCCCAGATTTAAAATCAGCTGTTATATTAAAAAGCAGTTATATATGCAGCAGGTGCACAAAGGTACAGTGAACAGATGAATAGACATAGAAGTGAACCAAAATATACAGAACAGTCACTCAACAACAGCAGAAAAGACAAATCCAGTAAAGCCAAAGTCCAGAAAAGGAGCTGAGTGGAATTGAAATGTGTAACTGAAAATGTAGATATTTTTGTTTATATTGTTTGTGATGCAAAGGCAAGTATCCTAAGGAAAAGAAAAACTCTCACTGTAATTTGTACATATTGTTATATTTTTTTAATAAGTTGGACAAAGAATTGAGAAGGCAGAAGTCAAAGAGTCATGACTGGTCACTCAAAATTCCTTGTGGAATACAAACAGTCATGTGAAGAACTCTATATATAATTTGATATGCATAAGTAAAGAGAGAGAGAGAGTGAGTAAGAATAGAGAATGAAAAATATAGAAGATTGAGGCAGAGAAGAGAAGGAAGAGAGGAGCAGAAAAAAATGCTACAGAACAGAGCTGATATATGAGGTAAATCAACAAACACTTCTTGTGATAAGTTGAAGAAGTTGGAGCTTCCCTATCAAGTTGAAGCTTGATAGCTGTCAGTTGTAGCTGACTGAGGTTGGAGCCTCCTGTAGGTTGGTGCCTGCAGAAAATTGAAGGGAGTTGGAGCTTCCTTGCAAGTTGTAGCTTGCAGAATTGAGGTTGAAGCCTCCTGTAGGTTGGTGCCTGCAGAAAAACAATGGTGAGAGGGAGTTGGAGCTTGCCTTTGCATCACAACAATAATAAGATGTGGTTTTCTCCCTTTATGGGTTTCCACTTATATCTGGTGTCTCTGTGCATGATGTTTATGTGTTGATCTGATTTATATCATCTGCTTAATACCTGCTGTTTTCATATTAAAGTCTACTGTTATATTATATTAATACTCGCTGCTCACATTCTAAGATTACTCACATATTAAGTTGGACATGAAATGAAGGGTAAATAAGTTTTAAATGAAAAGCTTCAAAAATCCATGAATGTGTTATACTGATTCACCCCCCCCTTTCAGTTTAACTAAGGGTTCAACAAAGGTCACATTAATTGCTGAACGTATGATTGGACAACTGCGTGCACTGTTGAGATTTGTTGAGTTTTGTCGTTTTACGACGAATCTCTATAGTGTTGTGAGCTAAAGCTCACAATAGATAACGCCTTCGGCGTTAATAATTCAAAACTAATAATTCCAATGTCAACTATAAATAAAATAATTCAAAACGTTTATAGATAAATAAAGTAATTCAAACTATAAATAAAATAATTCAAAATGTTTATAGATAAATAAAGTAATTAAAAGTTAAAAAATATACTTACTTTTTACTCTAAAAGAGATATGCAATTTTTTAGCTATTTAATATGGAGTTCACAAATGTTATTTAAAAATAATCTTATGCCTATTCATTCTATATTTAGTTTGTCATATAACATTTAAAAATATATTTTATTTTTAATTATAAATAATATAATTTTATTCCATTTTATATTTAGAAAAATGAAGAATAATTTAAATTAAAAATTCTTATATTTACTTTTTTTTTTGGCTATTTAATATTGAGTTCAGAAATCCCATTTAACGATAATCTTACTTCTTTTCATTCTATGTTTAGTTTGACATGTAACATTTAAAATTAAAAAATATTTTATTTTTAATTATAAATAATATAATTTTATTCCGAATTTGGCTTCTGTGATTTATAAAATGTGTATAAGAATTTTAGGTGAAAATAACATGTAAGAAAGCGTCGACAAAAATGTCTTATATGTGATTTTCACCTAAATTTTTTATACATAATTTTATTCCATTTTATATTAAAAAAATGAAAAATACGTTTATCCAAAACCTCATATATATATATATAATTCCTTCCGTGTTTTTTCATAGAATTGACATCTAATATATATAATATATAGAAAAATATTTTAAATAATATTAATATATATTTTTAAATATTATAAAAAACTAGTAATTTTAAAAATTTCTTAAAAAATTTATTAAGTTTTTCAAAATCAACATAAATCCATTTTAATTTTAAATTTATCAAAATAGAAAAAATCAAAATTTTAACATATAAACCTAAACTCCACACTTAATCTTTTTTTACATACTTGAACTAATAAATAATAAATAAATAAAGTTAAACATCAATCTACGCTCATATTATTTTAAAATTAAATAATTAAAAAAATAGTGTTGAAAACATTAATTATTTTATTTTAACGTATCTTAAATTAAATAACTTTCGGTTAACCGAAGTCACCGGGTACTTTGAAGCAGAATTTGAATTCGAATGAACTAACAAATAATAAATAAATAAAGTTAAACATCAATCGATGCTCATATTATTTTAAAATTAAATGATTAAAAAATAGTATTGAAAACATTAATTATTTTATTTTAACGTATCTTAAATTAAATAAGATTCGGTTAACCGAAGTCATCGGGTACTTTGAAGCAGAATTTGAATTCGAATAAATTTATTTTGAAATTCGCTGGAGTCATGTTTAAATTCGTTCACAGGGTTATTTGAAAGTTTAAAAAATAAAATTTTATTCAGAGATAAATATTTTTGACATCATTTAGATTAATCAAAATTTAGAATCATTTAATGTAATTCATCCTCCACCCAAATTTCTTCTTATTTGCCTTTTTTCTTTTGCGCTGCCCAACCCAGTGTGACACTAAGTCTCCATCCATCCAACCATACCATCTGATAACTAGTACTCTAGCATCAGCAGTCCGACCCGCGAGTAGTTCCTCGTAGAGAGGCTCCAACGTTGCCTAGTCATTGCGATTCCAAGCGATGCCCTCTCTTCAGTGTTCACAGACCCGACCCCTGCAGTCTAGGCCATGTTCACACTGCACTGTAAACTCAAAGGTTCGATGCCACTTTGGAGTTCGGCTCTCATTTTTCACGTTTACGAGTTGAAATATATGTTTAATCATAGTGGAATGCTATATTGTTAAAGAGTATTTATCTGGGCCCTGAGGCTTCCACGGTTGCTTTATATTTTCAGGTTCTCGGTTTAGACAGTGCTCTGTTTGAATATGGTTTGGTTTTTTGGATTATTTTGGTTTGTTTTTTTGGATTATTTTAGTTATTTTTTTTTTTAAAAGAAAGAAAAAAAGTATTTGTAATATTTATGAGACTAAAAATAGTTTATGAGATAGGTTGTTTTTTTTATCTGGCTTTTATATTGGGTCCTTTTTCTGTGGAGTTTTACAATAACTTCTCAACAAACTCTTTGTTGAATAGATTATCCCAAGAGCTAGTTGCTATAATATCTGCATAATTTTCCCTGTTTGCTTTGAAGGCCTGACACCCTAAAATGAAATGTTTTTCTGTTTCCACTTGTCCGGAAGAGCAAAAAATACACTCTTTCCAGCCACATTTTTTTGGTGTTTTCCAGGGTCCTGTTTCACAACTGAATTGATGGGAATTAGTCTTTAATTGAGCAATAAGAATTTTAGATCTCCAGGAAATATTGGCTAGTGGGGTTGAACTCTTCAATGTAGTACTTCTTCTTTCTCCCTAGCTCTTTCTCCCAAGTACTTGTGTGGAACTTATCCATAACAAAAGTTTTTATCTATTTACTGTTTGTATGACACATGCTCAAGCAAATACCTCATTTACTAAACCATTGGTTATTTTGTGGCATCCAAGTCTTCTTTGGTTTGCACAATCTGTCATTAAACAAAACCTTAGGCCATCTACCCTTTTCTATTTACTCAATTTTTTTCAAATACCTTATGACTAGTACCATAGCAATTGCTTTAATAAGAATAACCTCTGTTTCACTTAATAAAATAGCATAAAGAACTGCAATTTTCAAAGTATTTTACTTCACTAAAAATTTATATATGTGTGTTTTTTTATTCCCTGTTAATAACAAAAAAAAAAAAAAAAATACTAAATTTAATCATAATTTTTTTAAAATTAATTATATTAACACAATTAATTATATTTTACACTTAGATGTTTATTGTTTTTTTTTTATAAGTTATAATTTTGTAAGTTTTGAATTAATTAAATATATTATCAAAATATATATATATATATTTTTAATTTTTAATTTTTATTTTTAAACTTAATTTATAATGTGTAATGCGATGATTTAATTAATAGTTATTTTCATCAAAGTGTTTTTAAATAAGTAATTTATTCAAATGTTAAGAAAGTAATTTTTGGAAAAAACATTTGTATTACGAAATTATTCAAATTGTGTTTAGCCATTTTGATATTGCATTTCATTATTTTGATTTTTTAAATATAATTAAATATAATTAATTATCAATTCCAAATTGTGTTTAGCCATTTTGATATTGCATTTCATAATTTTGATTTTTTAAAATATAATCAATTATCAATTCCAAATGTTGTTCAGCGATTTTGATTTTGATATTGTAATTTATGATTTTGATTTTTTTAAATATAATTAATATAATTTTATCTTAATTCCAAATTTATCATAATTTAAAATAAATTAAAGTCTTCCCGATTAGATGTTTTTATGTTAATTTTGAAAGATTTGATTTTTCTAGGTATATAATAAATTCACAAATTAAAAATAGATTTACATTTTCTCTAGTTGTCTCACATGTACTAGGGAATGACACATGGAATGACATGCACTCTGAGTCTCTAGAGTACACCTCCAAATTATTTTCAAGTAACCACCAATTGGAAACAAATATATATATATATATATATATATATATATATATATATATAAAAAGGCTACTATAAACATTTGTAGTTTTTTTTTTCCAAGTAAAAAGTCGTAATTTTATTAATGAAAACAAAATTACATGTTATATGTGTTGGTAATTGTCAATCAAGATATGCTATGAAATTGCAAGTAAGAACTTATAGTAAGTGGGGAGAAAATTAAGATTTTCTCCCTTTCCTCTTTTCAACCTTAGGCCAAGCACCTTGTGTTGGCGTGGCAGAGATAAGGGCGAGTTGGGTTTCTTTTGTGATTGCTCCATTGTCCTTATCTGAATCTGAGGTGTCTGAGTTGTGTTGTCTTTTATTTCCTCCATTGTCCGGTGCCCCAGGGTCCTTTGCCGGCTGAATCGTGGAGGTAGATCAAATGGATCTTGCATCTCTTGTTCTTGTGTCTCCGGATCGGTTGCTGTCTGATTATTCTCATTTGGGATGAGGACATCTTCTTCTTCTTTTGTCCCCTATTTTGGTTCACTTGAAGGAAATTGCCATCCTTTGGGTGTTTTCCCTGTCTTCTACTTTGATAAACATTTGCAGTTGTTTCAAGCTTGTAAGCATAAGTGACTATATTATATAGTATTATGCACAACCTTTACACTTGATAATTCTCTCTAGTAATTCAAAAGATAGATGAGTTCAATATTCCATTATTGACAATTAGGCCTAAGCAAAATGTAGTTTGGCTTTACGAAACTTAAGCGTACAACTATTTTTAATTTGCAATAAGGTACATGAAAGGTCTATGAGAGAGAGAATTGTTTCTATAACAACAATTTTCCTATTTTTTTTGTTATTGATGAAGGAATTCCCTTCTCAATAGGTTTTGTAGAATTTTAGGGCTGCCTTGAAAACCACTATAAAACACTTTGGTTATGTAAAGAAATTAAATTTATATATTAGATTAAAAGAAATTTATTCAAATTATTTAGTACCCAGTCCAAGTCACTACTATATGATTGTTTCACAATGCTTGAGGTTGGGATGGTTGAAGCACTCGACTTTGACACTTGAAAACCATGTACAACATGTAAAAGTTGAGATGACCAAAAAATTGTGAAGAAGAAGAGCAATAGCCACAATGATAAGTCTTTTGAAACGTTGCATTTTTGGTATTCTTAACATGGAGACTTAGCGTGTTGTAATATTGTTGCTAAAAATACAATATATAAATCATCGGAAACTCAAACTTAAAGCCATCATACAAAACTCATCTTTTGAGCAACAATTTGTACAACAAATTTAGATTCACTGCAAAACAAAAATAATAGATATGGGAAAAATGATCACATGTCCAATCATCAATGTCTATGATTGTCAAAATGGAAGATATTTGACTAAAAACTCTCTAAAATCTATCCATAAAATCTTTGAAATATGCTAGAAACATCCTTGAGATCTGCCTAGAACATCCCTGGAATTTGCTTGGAACATCTTGGGGATGGCCAACAAATACTTGAGTTTGCAAGGAAGTCTTGATGAAGTCCCCATCAATTTGGGGATGTTTATTAAGGGTCAATAAGTCCCTAGAACACAAGAAGGAAGGTACAAGGTTTTTTCTCGAGGGATGGGTCTTGGCTTGTACAATAGGTGAGTACAATGAAAGTCCTTCGAGACCAGCCATAACCTCATGATAGTCTTTATTTTGAATATCTATTAGCCGTTTAATTGTTCTAAAGGACACAAGGTCTTTGGAGGTGTAGATCCTCCAAAAGACTTGTAGATATTGAGAAAATTTACACTACATATTAGAATTTAGACCCATTATTAAGGAATAGTTACGAGGGAAGGAATACCATTTCTCATTAGGACTCTTGTATCTAAGTTTACAACTTTATTGGCTAGATTATGTGCAGCAAAATTGTTCATTGTCAACACATGAAAGATGATAATAGTAGAGAAGACTAGTTTCAGATTCCCTGTTCGATCAATAGTGCTTCGCAACTTGCAATCCTTAGCCACAAATCCATGAACAAGGTAATGGATAACCAATTGTGAATTTCCCAACACCACCAAAGTTTTTATGTTTGCTTCTTTGGCTAGAAGGAGCCCTTGAAGTAATCCAAATGCCTTTGTCGCATTATTTGCGCAATTGCCTAACCCCCATCTGTATTCAATTTCAATTTTTCCATTGGGGTTGAGAATTACCTGTTGAAGTCCAACAAGAAATTGCAGCACACACACTAGTGTGGGACCAATAGGTCCTAGCGATACATTAGTGTGACGGCCAAATTAATTAATTAATTTGGTGCAGTGTCATTTAATTTTCCCTTAATTAAATTGGACAATAAAATGTAATCTTATCTCATGATCACTTGTAACAATTAACTGAGTGTGATAAACTCAATTAGCTCATGTATTTCGAGTTGAGGGTGGTTGGTGAGGCATGCAGAGTAATTCTACTAGTTATGGAGTTCGAATTGAAGTTGGTGCATTAGTGTAATACATGTGTAATTAGTTCACTCAGTTAAGTGAGTTAGAGTTAGTTGAACTAGTTGTAACTGTTTGTTGCACTAGTGAGAGATCAAGTGAATTAAATATTATTTAATTCACAATTCGTGATCTGCCATGCAACTGAAGATTTACTATTAATAGCTGCATGCATATCAGTTCTAGTGGAGACCCAGTTGAGACAAAGGTTAAAGGGATGTTAACTATCAGTTGTGTGATTAGTAGGATGACCACATGCAACCAGACATCCATTAGAGTGCCCATGATCCTTGCACAGTTTAGGAAGGCCAAAATTCCTAAATAATAGGGATTACATTCATCAAGAATTGCACAAGCAAGGCAGGCTGTTTAGAGGCTGAGAATTGGCAAAGTGTTGGTCAGTTTTGTCCAGGACAGTGTGAGACAGTTTGGAGAGTGCAGGAGACTCTTGTGAGAAGAGTGCATTGTAATTGTTTCATGATTCCATGGTTAATATACAATAGAAGATAGAGGGGTTTTGAGCAGTAGGCTTTCCCCAGGAAATTATCTGTATTGTGGTTTGATTTGATTCTTTCTTTGCTGCATGTGATTGGCGATTGTGTTTAATTTCCGCAATTGATTTGTAGAAGCGATTCAGTATCTAGCTTTAGTACATTTTTAGATCGGATTGAATCCATTGATATACATATGTTTGTATAATTTCTACATGGTATTAGAGCATAGGAAATCATTATAGTGGAGGAGAAGCTAAGTTTGTGACTGAATAGAATTCGAATTTGCAAAAGAAATTCTTGGTGCGACAGGCGATTCAGGATCGAAATGGCTTTCAATGGCTTGAGATTGGAGTATGCATTTGAGGGCAGCTCTAACTATATTGCAGGAAAAGACAGGATGGAGGCAGTACGTGAGGACAATGGGTTGAAAGAATTCATTGACAATTCCCAAAACTACTATAGCAGATGCTGCAAATCTTGATGCTTGGCAAAAGAAGGTTGCAAAGGCGAGGATGATCTTATTGGAGGGAGTACGAGACCACATTGTCTCAAGTCTCCATGGCAAAGCGACACCATATGCAATGTGGAAAGCTTTGACAGTCTATTCCAGAGTAGCAGTGATCATAGAAAATTGGCATGGAAGGATAAACTCAAGAATATCAAAATGGAGAAAGGCGACACCATGCCGAAATATTTAACAAAGTTTGTCCAATGTTGGGATGAGCTTGGGAACGTCAGTATTACTGTCGCTGATGATGACTTGGTGAGCCTAGCTCTTCTAGGACTTCCCAAGAGTTGACATAGTTATTAGGACTCTGTCAATGGAAGGGAAAAGCTGCCAGATTAGGAACGACTTTGGTCGGATTTGGTGCAAGAAGAATTCAGGCGGAATACCAAGGATGGATCTTCATCTAAGAATGAAGATGAAGAAGATTGTGCTTTGGCTGCCAATGCGAAAAAGGGGAAAGGAAAGAAATTTCATTCCAAATCTGAGTCCGGTAAAGATGGCTGGAAGCGCGACATGTCCAGAGTGAAGTGTTTTCACTGTCACGAGCATGGGCATTATGCCACTAATTGTCCACAAAAGAAGAAGAACAAGAAGGCTTAAGGATCTGTAGCTGGTGAGGCTTTGGCCTCGCAATTTGAGCTTGACCTCTCGCTCATTGCATGCATGGTGTCAAGTGCAATGGGATCAGTGTGGTACTTGGATAGTGGTGCATCCTTTCACATGATGGGAGACAAAGAAATTTTCAATAGCTTGGAGGAGAAGGACCTCCATATGCATATCAAAATGGGTAATGACGGGCAGTGCAGTGCTACTGGGATTGGTACAGTTAACTTCCAGAGACAGTCAGGTAAACCCTTTCAATTAAAATATGTAATGCATGTACTAGTCTTGAAGAAAAATTTAGTTTCAGTTGCAATGTTGGAGGATAGAGGCTATGATGTTGTTTTCAGTGAAGGAGAAGCTTTCCTGCGACGCAAAACAATAGGACAAGCCAAGAAGATTGGGATTCGAGTTAAGAATCTCTATAAGATTGATGTAGATGGCTGCACAACATTGATGGGTAAGGCAGACAAAGTGGTGAGCTGAGATGAGGGTGAGTTATGGCATAAGAGATTGGGCCATCTTCGCCACGGAGCCTTGAAGGTCATGCAACAGATTTCTATGGGTCTTCCCAAGGGCACGCTTGCACAGTCAGACACATGCAAGGGATGTACTATGGGGAAGTATGCAAAGGTCACTTTTCATGAGAAGGAGAACTGAACTTCATAAATCCTTGAGAGAGTTCACTTAGACGTGTGTGGACCATTCTCTACTGCTTCGACAATAAAGCATAAGTACTATGTGATATTTGTTGATGACTTTTCTCGAAAGTGTTGGCTCTGCTTCATGTAGAAGAAAGATCAGACGTTCTCAAAATTTCTTGAGTTTAAAGCATTAGTGGAGAAAGACACGGGGAAGCATGTGAAGGCTCTTAGGAGCGACAATGGTGGTGAGTACATCTCCAATGAATTCAAGAATTTCTGCAGCAAAGAAGGAATTCAGAGAGAGTTGATTGCGCCTCAAAACCCATAGCAGAATAGGGTCGCAGAAAGAAAGAACAGAACAATTGTGGGTGTAGCATGAGCAATGTTGCATGATCAGGGCCTATCGTTGCGTCTGTGGGCGGAGGCATGCAACACAACGGTATTTACGCAGAACCGTTGTCTTCATTGGATGCTTGGCATGAGTACACCAGAAGAGGCTTTTACTGGTAAGAAGCCTGATGTTTCATATTTTAAGATTTTTGGCTCATATGTTTATGTGCATGTGAGCAAAGATGCCAGGAAGAAGCTTTAACCAACAACTGAGATTGGGATATTTGTGGGGTACATTGAAACTCCCCACAACTATTGGGTGTATTTGCCAAACAACAGATTGACTGTTGTGCGATGGGATATAAAATTTGATGAGGAGAAAGCCATGCGATTGTCCCTTGAGAGGGAGCTGGATTTGCATGCAGAGGAGGAACTCTTGGTTCCAAAGAATGAACCTCAAGATGTGGAGCAACCACATGCAGAGGATCATGGAGTGGTAGAAAACACTCATGCAGAGCCATCCACCAGAAATGGTAGAAGGCATACCATGGAAGCTGATAGATTGAGACTTGATGTAGCAGAGAATGTAGCAGCCCCTACTTCACTGCGCAGACAGAGACAGTCTCCAGACATGTTTACTGGATACATGGCTCTTATGAGAAAGTGTATTGTGACAGAACCATCTTCCTTTCAGGAAGCAGTGCAACAACCAATTTGGGTTGATGCTATGGTAGAGGAGTATGACTCCATTGTCAAGAAGAGTGCATGCGAGGTGGTCCCAAGACTGGTCGAAAGATCAGTGGTTGGATCTAGATGGATCTATAAGGCGAGCAAGCTGCTGATGGGAGTGTGGAGAAGTACAAGGCCAGATTTGTGGCTCGGGGATTCTCACAAGTTGAGGGGATCGACTATGTAGAGACTTTCACACCAGTCGCGAGGTACTCTTCCATTAGATCTATCCTTGCACTCTCAGTGCAGATGGGGTGGCACATTCATCAGATGGATGTGAAAAACTACGTTTCTCAATGGAGTTATTGAGGAAGAAGTGTAAATAGAGCAGCCAGAAGGTTTCAAGATCTTTGACAGTGAGTCACATGTGTGTTGACTCAAGAGAGCACTGTATGGGCTGAAGCAAGCACCTCGTGCTTGGTACACTCAGATTGACAGCTATTTCACCGAGTTGGGCTTCACCAAAAGTGAAGCGGATGCAAACTTGTACTAGATTGTGGTTGATGGTAAGCTCTTGATTATCGTACTTTATGTTGATGATCTAATTTTGACAGGTGATGAGCAACTGATACATTCTTGTAAGGAGGATCTTGCAAGAGAGTTTGAAATGAAGGACATGGGACTCCTTCACTATTTCCTTGGTTTGGAAATATGGCAGCGGGATGGTGAACTTTTTGTTTCTCAAGGCAAGTATGCCAAAGAGATACTGGGTAAGTTTCACATGGAGAGCTCTCAACCCATGGAGACTCCTCTTCCAGGAAATTGGAGGAAAGAGGATGCTACTTCTGGAGAAGTAGTGGATGCTATTGTCTACAGGCAGCTAGTAGGTTCACTGATGTACTTAGTGAACACCAGACCAGACATTTGCTACGCAGTTAACCAGATGAGTCAAGCTATGGTTAAGCCGACGAAGCTCTTTTGGAAGGCGGGGAAGCATGTATTGAGATATCTCAGGGGCACTACAGAGTATTGCTTATGGTACAAACGGACAGAGGGAGTGAAGCTTCAAGGCTTCACGGATGTAGATTGGGCAGGCAGTCCATCAAACATAAAGAGCACATCAGAAGGGATCTTCAGCATAGGATCGACAATAGTTTCTTGGTACAATAGGAAGCAACGATCTGTGGCACTCAATTCAGTTGAGGCAGAGTACATGGCAGCAAGTCAAGTTGCATGTGAGGCCATCTGGATGAGAAAGATCCTGGTTGGTTTGTTTGGTTCTCAGTTGGATCCGACTGTGATACATTGTGATAACCAGAGTTGCATTAAACTCTCGGTTAATCCGGTATTCCATGATAGGTCCAAGCACATAGACATCCAGTACCACCATCTCAGAGATTGTGTTCAGAGGCACATTATGTTACTTCAGTACATTCCCATGGAAGATTAGGATGCAGATATTTTGACGAAGGCGCTCAACAGGACAAAATTCGAATACCATAGAGGCAGGATCGGGGTGGCAAATAATCCCTTTCTTGTTGAGAGGGAGTGTTGAAGTCCAACAAGAAATTGCAGTACACACACTAGTGTGGAACCAATAGGTCCTGGCAATACATTAGTGTGATGGCCAAATTAATTAATTAATTGGGTGCAGTGTCTAATTTAATTTCCCTTAATTAAATTGGACAATAAAATGTAATCTTATCTCATGATCATTTGTAACAGTTAACTGAGTGTGATAAACTCAGTTAGCTCATGTATTTCGAGTTGAGGGTAGTTGGTGAGGCATGTAGAGTAATTCTATTAGTTGTGGAGTTCGAAATGCAGTTGGTGCATTAGTTTAACGCATGTGTAATTAGTTAAATCAGTTAAATGAGTTAGAGTCGGTTGAAATAGTTGTAACTGTTTGTTGCACTAGTGAGAGATCAAGTGAATTAAATATTATTTAATTCACAATCATTGATCTGCCATGCAACTGATGATTTACTATTAATAGTTGCATGCATGTCAGTTCCAGTGCAAACCCAGTTGAGACAAAGGTTAAAGGGATGTTAACTATCAGTTGTGTGATTAGTAGGTTGACCACATGCAACCAGACATCCATTGGAGTGCCCGTGATCCTTGCGCAGTTTAGGAAGGCCAAAATTCCTAAATAATAGGGATTGCATTCATCAGGAATTGCACAAGGCAAGCAGGCTGTTAAGAGGCTGAGAATTGGCAAAGTGTTGGTCAGTTTTGTCCAGGACAATGTGAGACAGTTTGGAGAGTGCAGGAGACTCTTGTGAGAAGAGTGGATTGTAATTGTTTCATGATTCCATGGTTAATATACAATAGAAGATAGAGGGGTTTTGAGCAGCAAGCTTTCCCTAGGAAAATATCTGTGTTTTTGGTTTCATTTGATTCTTTCTTTGCTTCATGTGATTGGCGATTGTGTTTAATTTCCGCAATTGATTTGTAGAAGCGATTCAATATCTAGCTTTAGTACATTGTTAGATTGGATTGAATCCATTGATATACATATGTTTGTATAATTTCTACATAACCTGGCTCACTACTACCAACACGGAGTATGCTTTGAAGCACCATTAAAACTCAACAAAAAGGATGTTTGAGATTTCCTCCTATTCTTCATTTCATCTTTGATCTAACCTCAACTTCCACCATTGTGGACGTCTTGAGTGAGTTTTCTTGCTCCTTGGCAAACTAGGAAGGAGGTTAAGAAGCCATTTTTTTCTTGGGAATCCACATTTTCCATGTCAGCAGAGAGGGAAAAATTGTTCCAATATTCACCACATAGCATTCGAGCTCTTAAGGCTATAGAGTGAGGGTGATACTGCTTATTGTTGAAAATGTTGTCATTTCAAGTTATCCAAAACTTCCAATAGACAAATTTCAATAATGCTAACCAAATTTGCTTGAAAGAGCTTTTTCTTTGAATTTTCCAAGGTAGCAACCCTTCCAAGAAGAGAAAAAGGAGATAAGCTGGTTAAGAAAAGGATTTTCTCTTTGGCCTAATGTCGGTTAAGTAGAACCCGACCAAGCAAGAGCTTTAAATATCAACAACGTACATACTAACTGTGGCACTCTCGAGTGCGCCTTATGTTCGACACCCAATCAATAATCTCTCCAAGCACCCTTTGAATTCGTTAAGCATCCTCTTTTTTTAGCGATTTCATGTTTTGGTTATGTAATTAATTTCTTTTTGGTTGCGTAATTAATTTCCTCTTGGACGTATTGAGGAAATTTGCCCTATAACATTGAGCGGAACTCTTCTTGCGTTTTTTACTGGGAAATTGCGCCCTTTACTGGGAAATCACGCTCTTTACTGGGAAATAAGGTTCCCCCTTTTAATGCAGGTGCATTGGCATGGCATGACGAGCAGGGGCCATCAAACTATCTCAAAACCCAAGTCGGAGAGATCAGAGCCAGA
Source organism: Pinus albicaulis (assembly GCA_034641835.2). Classification (NCBI taxonomy): domain Eukaryota; kingdom Viridiplantae; phylum Streptophyta; class Pinopsida; order Pinales; family Pinaceae; genus Pinus; species Pinus albicaulis. Next base: position 1,548,582,896 of record CM076584.1, read on the forward strand.
TGGAAGAGATAAGGGGTTGAAAGACCAGAGAGGGGTGCAAATTTGGAAACCAGAACTAGAGACCAATAGTGATCTGAGACCAAAAGGTTATGACTCGGCAAAAAGGACATGTGAGAGGAACTTTGAATGGAAAGCAAGTCTTTCAAGGCTTGATGGATCAAAGGCAGAATTAGAAACTAGAGAGAAGAGCCAACAAGAAGGAGGTGATGCAAAAGCAACAGGTCTCCGAGGATGTGCAGAAGAAAGAGGCAGGCAGTAAAGGAAAAAGCCAAGAGAAAAAACAGTGTTGCGAACATCGGCATTGGGATAAAATCGGCAAGGGTCTGGAAAACCAAAAAATCATAAAAATTGGGAAAATATCGGTAAAAATCGGCAAACATTGGCAAAATAAAGATACCATCAAAATATCTGTAAAAATCGGCAAACATTGGCTAGGCCAAAAAATCGTGATTTCGAGATAAGATCGGGATGTTATCCAAATGTTCGCAACACTGAGAAAAAACGAAGCCAAGAAAAGCACTTGCAGAAAAGCAAGTAGGATGGAGCAAAATGTTGCCATGAAAAAATAATAGTGCGCCACTCTGCTCTCGTTGGTACTACGAAATAACCATTCCATTGTGCTGCAATATTCCACCTAATAGAATGAATAACTGTCCCAACCAACAATGTCAATAATGCATGTGAGAACTGGGCAAGACTAGTAGCTTTAGTGGTTGTCAACATCGAGACTCACGCATCATTGCCATGATAAAACTCCATTGAAGATGAGCATTAAATCATTACAAAACAATGTGAATCCATATCATGAATACATTAAATCGCTTGATCCGCCTTGTAGGGGCATTAAAAGCATGGTAGTGGCCTTGGGCATGGCATATGGTCCCATCCGCAACGAAGTGTACATGATAGGACAATGGCCATGTGCTTCCCCACTTGTCGTGACCTCGACACCCCATCTAGAAAAATATGCGACGCCAGTTGTTTGAATGGCACCTAATTTTGTGTGTGTTTTGAAAGAGAATGTACGGGCCCAAGGATTATGGACGTGAATTGCTTCAACTGCAACACTGCGAGATGTTAAAGATGACAGCAATTAAATGATTGTTAAAAATGTAATTATTTTAGTAAATCCGGTTTTATAGTTTAGATAGTTGTGTAACCATAGGGAGTTATGTAATATAGTCTCCGTATTAAAAATGATGTTGCTTGAGAGGTTTGATTTAATGTTGGAGACTCAGTCTTGACTTTGTGTAATAAGAATTCCAATCCCTTGCAATTTGTGTAATAAGAATTCCAATCCCTTGCCCCGTAGAGGTTTCCTTGACACATTGTCAGGATTTTATCACGTAAATTCACTGTGTTTTCTTGTGTGATTCAATTTCTCATTTATGTGCATTTTTCTTTCTTATTTATGCAATTAACGAGCTCAAAATACCAACAAGTGGTTTTAGAGCATATGGTTGTGAGGCCGTGAGATAAAAGATGAATAAAAGATGCTGCCAAAAGAAGTCTGTAAGTCCGTCGAAAGTTGTAGAGAGCAGTGAGCCTGAAGAAATGTCTATCGCTGTTTTTGGTGAAGTCTAAAGGTCACAGGGAACTGTCACAAGAGAAGCAGTTGAAGCTGATCCAGGATTGTAAAGCCGTTGTTACTATTATAACCATATATATTTTTTAAAAGTTAGTTGTTTTGGATTACCGTGCAGAGTGATAGCCACGCTGAAGCATGTAGAGGAGCGGATGAAGAGTCAAGTAGGGCTTGAAAAGGAGTCTTAGAGCGGTCAAGTCACCAAAGAGGTGTAGAGACGCCAAAGAAGCGCAAACAACCACATTCTTGAGTTGAAGATAGTTGCTGAAGTTTCTGAAGCTTTTGAAAAGAGTTGCCATTTTTTTTTCTTGCTGCTATGAAGGGCCCACAGAAAAGTCAAGAAAGCCACTAGTCGTGCTCGCTATACTTGTACGCTGAGGAGAAAGACGACTGTTAAAGAAGAAGTCACCCGATAAAAGAATTTAGTGGGTGTGAATGTTTGCAGTCAAATAAACTTAGGTGAAAATCGATTCTGATTCCAAACATAGACAAGCAACCAAGTACTTTAGGGAACGAATGTCGGGTAATTCAATAATTTTTTTTTTTTTGGAAATTCTTCTGGAGATTTATGGGTTCTGAAGTTTTTTTCTTTTTCTTTTGAAAAGTGTTTTTGAAGAAATTTCTTTGTTTGGTTTTCAACTCTGTCAAAGGATGTGGGGTTTTGTCTTTAAAATAATTGAAAACCAATTTTTTTTGGATATTCTGAAAAGGGATATAGAGTTTTTTTGATATTAAAAGAGAGGAGAAACCCTAGTTGAAAATTTCAAATAAGAAAGCATAAAATTTATTATAGGAAAAACTCTAGTTGAAAAAACAAGGAGGTAAGAAATTTAAGAGAGAACCCTAGCTGAAAGCATATTTTTTAAAAAAAGAAAGGAGGAAACCCTAGTAGCATAATTTTCTTTTGTTGCAAAGAACCCAATCATTAATAAAGTTATTTGAAAGAGCCTGTGTAGGAAGAAATGTCCAAAATGACTAACACTAAGTTTGAGGTGGAGAAGTTGATCGGTAAGAACAATTTTGCATTGTGGAAACTGAAAGTACGAGATTTTCTTGTGCAACAAGGTTTTTCATAAAGCATTAGATGGGGTTAGAAAGAGACCTGTTGGCATGACAGATTTGGATTGGGAGGACTTGGATGCCCTAGCTCTCAATACCATCAGGTTGTATCAGGTTGTGCCTGACAGATGAAGTTCTCTTCAACATTATTGAAGAAACCTGAGAAACAGGTTTGTGGGGTAAATTGAAAACTTTGTATATGACCAAGTCTTTAACCAACATAATCTATTTGAAGAGGTAGTTGTATAGCCTTCAGATGAATAATGGTACTAAAATTGCAGTACACTTAAATGTATTTAATACATTTATTTGCCAATTGATTGATATGGATGTTAAATTTGAAGAAGAAGATAAACCCATTACCTTGTTATGCTCCTTGCCCGAGTCTTGGGGCCACTTTGTGACTTCTATCAGTTTGAGCACAACTGAATCTGTAGAATTTGATTATGTTATGGGAGCTCTATTATCTGAAGAAGTACGAAGGAAGTCTAGCATTGAAACTTCCACGCTAGAAGCTATGGTAGCCAGAGGCCGGTCCAAGGAGAAAGGAGAAAAACCAAGAAGTTCTTCCAGATCAAAGACAAGGGGCAATAAATGTAAAGTCAAATGATGGTACTGTAACAAAATATGGTATCTCAAGAAAGGCTGTTGGAAAAGAAAGGAGTCTATTGAAAACCCAAAGAAGGAAGCAAATCAAGTTGAATCAAGTATGATTGAAGAAGTTTTGTATGCTGAATTAGGTATGATAGATGAAACTTTGCCCATTTGCAATGTTTCTCTACATTATGAAGATTGGTTGTTAGATTATGGCGCTTCTTATCACATTAGTCCGCACAGAAATTGTTTCACTTCATATCAAGCTGGGAATGGTAGTTCTGTGTTTATGGATAATAATGTATATTGTCAAACTGTTGGGGTGGGAATTGTCAGAATTAAAATGTATGATGGTACGATTAGAACATTGACTGATGTTAGACATGTACCTGAGTTAAAAAAGAATTTGGTTTCTTTGGGAGAATTGAACTCGAAGGGTTATAAATTTACAGGTCAAGGTGGAGCGCTAAGAGTTTCAAAGGGCGCTTTGGTTGTTACGAAGGCAGAGAAGATCGAAAACCTTTACAGACTTAAAGGAAGTACTCAGGTCAATGAGGCAATGATTGTATCTGAGAAGGCATGAGAAGATACTTGCCTATGGCACCAATGACTGGGTCACATGAGCGAGAAGGGCCTTTAGGTACTGATAAATTACAAATTACTTCCTAAATTGAAATCATTTAGTTTGGATTTTTGCAAACATTGTGTATATGGAAAACGATGTAGACATAAATTTAAAGTCGATAGTTATAATAGTAAAGGAATTTTGGACTATATTCATTCTGATCTTTGGGGACCATCTCCTATCGCATCTTATGGAGGTGCATCTTACTTCGTAACATTTATTGATGATTACTCCAGGAAAGTCTGGGTCTATATGTTACAAAGAAAGGTTGATGTATTTAATGTTTATAAGCAGTTTAAAACTATGGTGGAAAAGAAAACAGGCAACACAATTAAATATTTAAGAACTGACAATGGCGTTGAATTTACTTCCTAAGAATTTGAACAATATTGCAAGGATGAAGGGATTGTTAGACATAAAACTGTTGTTTATACTCCTCAGCAAAATGGCATTGTTGAACGTATGAACCATACTCTTATGAAGAGAGACAAAAGCATGATTAACAATGTGAAATTTTCAAGAGGAAAATATTTCTGCAATACTTGGTTTATTTCTCCTACTTATGAGATAAGTTATTTACAGATGCTTCAGTAAATTCTGAAATATACACATTTGCAGATCTTCACTATCATTAAGAGCATAAGAACAGAGAGATAATTTACACCACTAGCACAATAGAAATAACCATATGAACACAGATGCTTTTGGACAATTGTCCCAGAAAAGCCCAATGTGGGAAAACCGGTGCAACAGATGAGGGTTTTATATTTATCTTCAGAAATGGAAAGTGAATTTACAGGAGTCTGATGAACAGAGAAAAATTAGCAAACACCTGGCACAATTTTCTGGACCTCCCAGACAATTTTCAGACCCTTGGGGTGACCTCCTTCACCCTCTGCATCATCCAGCATGGATGCTCTGTGCAATCCCTCTCTGGATTGCGTGATTCTGCGTGGAGGGGTTCTTGTTGCTGATAAGCTCACCCTCCCCTTCACCCTCCTGAGATCTGCTTCTCGATAATTGACTTCTCCCTCCTCCTTCTGCTTCTGCAACGTAGCCTCTACAAACTCACCCACTGAAATCAATTTCCCTTGCTTTAGAATCGATTTCCTTCGGGCACTGAGAGTGTCCCCGGCTTGATTTCCAAATGGCCCTCAAGTCTCTTCTTATAGTCTTCCTGCTGATGAATCAACGACCAAGATTATATCTTTAATCAATGGCTCATATTAAAAGATGACTTGATCTTCGTCTTTTGGAAGATTCACACTCTGCTTATTAATACTCTTTAATTATATAATTTCCCTAAGTTTATACTTATGGCCTGCATTAAAATAATTAATTATTTTAATAAAGTCATATTCGAGTGGAATTTCTACAAATGATTTCTGGGTTCTCTGGTTCACTGATGTCTAAGCCTCTCTACCAAAATTGAGGCCTAGAACACTTTCTAATGCTATAGAAATCAACACTCCCTCTTAGCGAGGAAAGTGTTTACACAAGATACCGCTGTGCTGCTTTGACTCTACATCATCTGCTGCGTTGATGGTGTCCTGGCTGCTGCCCCTCATCTCTGTGTTGCTGCTTCCTGTACTGCTGCCCTGTCATTGCAACATTCGTACTGCAGCTCCCTCTTCCTCTGAAGACCACCCTTTCCTCTAGTGGAAGGTGTTCTCGACCATCCCCATCTTCTCTCTGAAGTGAACTTGATCTTATTTAGAGCCTTTGTGAGGATATCTGCCACTTGTTCACCTGTAGGAGTGTATCGCAATTGTATTGCTCCCTTTTGGACATAGTCCCTGATAAAGTGACACCGAATGTCAATGTGCTTCGACTGGTATGAAACACAGGATTTTTCAGAGAGCTTGATGCAACTCTGATTATCACACATAATCTCGGTCGGTTCTATCCGGTTCTTGAGTAAGTTCAAGAGCAATTTGCGGAGCCATATGGCTCGCACGAAGCTGTGCTTGCTGCCATGTACTCTGCCTTGGCTGAGCTCAGTGCTACGGATTTCTGTTTCCTGCTGCACCAGGAGGTCATTCCTGATCAGAGACTGAAACGGTACCCATTGGTACTTTTCTGATCTACTATGCTTCCAGCCTAGTCTACATCCGTGAACCCACTCAACTGGATCTCATTTCCCATGGTGTACTTTAGCCCATACTCGACTGTCCCTCTCAAGTACCTGAGAATATGTTTGGCTGCTGCCCAATGAGCCCTCCTTGGTTCCACCATGAACTCACTGAGAGTATTCACTCCATAATAGATGTTTGGTCTCGTGTTGACCAGATACATCAATGACCCGATGTGCTGTCTATACAATGTGGGATCAGCCTCATCATCCTCTGATGTGTCTATCTTCTTCCAGTTAGTAATCATTGGCGTGGCCATGGGTCTACAGTCTTCCATCTGAAATCTTTTCAGAATCTCTGTCGTGTATCTTCCTTGTCCTAGGAAGATTTCCCCTTCCTGCTGCTAGACTTATAAACTAAGAAAATAGTGCATCCGCCCCAGGTCCTTCATGTCAAATTCTTTTGCCAGATTCTCCTTGCAGTCTTTGATGAGCTTGAATGACCTGGTCAAAAACAAGTCATCCACATACAAAACAAGAATAAGCGGCTCATTTCCTACTCTTAAGTAGTATAAGTTGGGATCTGCGTCACTCTTGACGAACCCCATCTTCTGCAAGTAGCCATCAATCCGACCATACCATGCCTTGCGGACTTGTTTCAAGCCATACAAGGCTTTCTTAAGTCTGCAAACATGAGTCTTCTGCTCATATGTCTCGAAGCCCTCTAGCTGCTCTATGTACACTTCCTCCTCTATCACACCGTTCAAGAACGCAGTCTTGACATCCATCTGGTGAATCTCCCATCCCATCTGCGCTGCCAGAGAGATGGTGGATCTGATAGAAGTGTATCGTGCTATTGGAGCAAAGGTTTTTTCAGTCAATGCCTTCCTTCTGGGCATACCCCTTTGCTACAAATCTTGCTTTGAATTTCTCTATGCTGCCATCTGCAGCGTATTTGATCTTGTAGATCCATCTGGATCTTACAACAGATCTGTCCTATGGTCTAGGGACTACTTCCCAGACATCATTTGTCATGATGGAGCTATACTCCTCCACCATGGCATCTACCCATACCTGATGCTGAGCTGCTTCCCGAAAGGTAGAAGGCTCTCCAACCTGAGCTACCAATGCCTCATATTTGTCAGGTTGTTTCCTTATCCTCTTTCCTTCTCTCGATGCTCCAACAAATCCTTCTGTGTCTCTGAGGATCTGTTGGAGTTCTTTGCTCGGTCTCCCATCAGTGGTGGGCAGTCTCACTTGTTCTTCCTCCTGTTCTTCGTCGGAGGAGCTTCCCTCAGAAGGATTGTGCCTTGGAGAGGCACTGGACCTCTCCTCCATAGGTCGTTGAGGCTGTACCAGTGGATCTTCCTCAATCTGCGTATTTGTGGCCATCTCTCGAGATTTTCTAAAGGCTTTCTCCTCCAGGAATTTTACATCCCTTCTTACCACGACTTTCCTTCTCTCTGGAATATAGACGTGGTATGCCTTTGCATTCTCACTGTAGCCCATCAAAAAACCCTTTTCTGTAGTTTGATCCAGCATCTTCCTCTTTTCCTCTGGAACATGGCAGTATGTTATGCTGCCGAATATCTTGATGTGGCTCACTTTTGGCTTGCTGCCTGTGAACACACTTTCGGGAATAACCTTCCCCAAAGCAAAATTGGGAACTTTGTTCTGAATATAAACTGTTGTGTTGTAGGCCTATGCCCATAAGAATTTGGGCATCTCCTGGTCGTACACATTGCCCTTGCAGCTTCTATTATGGTCCGATTCTTCCGTTCTGCAACTCCATTTTGTTCTGGATTGTAAGGAGCTGTCCACTCTCTCTTGATGCCTTCCTGTGCACAGAAATTTGTGAAGTCTTTATCGATATATTCTCCATCGTTATCTGACCTCAACTTCTTGATCTTCTTTCCTGCAGAGTTTTTCACCAATGCTTTGAAATCTTTAAACCGATTAAAGACTTCATCTTTGGTCTTCATAAAATAGATCCAAGTTTTCCTGGAATAATCATCAATGAAGGTGGCAAAATACTTTGCCCCACTGAGAGCTGTAGTGGACATTGGACCGCAAATGTCATAGTGTATTAACTCTAATACACCTTTGGCTCTGCCGCCACTTCTTGGAAATGCTGCCATAGCATACTTCCCTAGTACGCATCCCCTGCAAACTTCTTCTTTCTTTGTGCTGAGTTCAGGAGCCCCTATGACAGTATTTTTGAGAATCGCCAAGGCTCCAAGATGTAGATGCCCCATCCTTCTGTGCCATAACTCATTTAGATCTCTGTCGTCTGTGCTGCCGATCAGGGTCACCGGAGATTCAAGCTGGAGCTTATACAACTTGTGACTCCTTACTCCTATTTGTGCCTTTTTGCTCCAGTTAGGGTGTTTGACATACTCCTTACTTGAATAAAGTAAACATCATAGCCCTTGTTCTGAAGTTGAGACACCGAGAGTAAATTCATCCCCAACCCTGGTACATGCAGAACATTCGTGGCTCGAATCTTGTTGCCATTCTCCGTCTGAAATGTTACGGTACCTCTCCCAATGGGGGTACATTTTGCCTTATTTCCCATAGTTATTTGAAAATTCATCTGCTCTTCTTGATAGCTCGAAAAACATTCTCGAACCCCCGTCATATGAGCAAAAGCTCCACTGTCAATATACCAAACACCTGGAGGAGCTGTGCTTGACACACAGGCAAGATCCTCCTCTAGTCTGGATGCCAGCACCTTCATGTTATGTTCTCTCTGCATTTCTGCGTGAGTCCCTTTGACTGCGTGAACCCTTCCTTTGGTCCATAGCAGATCCTCCCTTCTTGTTTTTAGCCCTTTTGCTCTGATACCATGTGAAATTTTCAAGAGGAAAATATTTCTGCAATACCTGGTTTATTTCTCCTACTTATGAGATAAGTTATTTACAGATGCTTCAGTAAATTCTGAAATAAACACATTTGCAGATCTTCACTATCGTTAAGAGCATAAGAAGAGAAAGATAATTTACACCACTAGCACAATAGAAATAACCATATGAACACAGATGTTTTTGGACAATTGTCCTCGGAAAAACCCAATGTGGGAAAACTAGTGCAACATATGAGGGTTTTATATTTATCTTTAGAAATGGAGAGTGCATTTACAGGAGTCTGACGAATAGAGAAAAATTAGCAAACACCTGGCACAATTTTCTGGACCTCCCAGACAATTTTCAGACCCTTGGGGTGACCTCCTTCACCCTCTGCGTCATCCAGCGTGGATGCTCTGCGCAGTCCCTCTCTGGACTGCGTAATTCTGCGTGGAGGGGTTCTTGCTGCTGATCAGCTCAACCTTCCCTTCACCCCCCTGAGATCTGCTTCCTGATAACTGACTTCTCACTCCTTCTGCTTCTGCAACCCAACCTCTACAAACTCACCCACTGAAATCGATTTCCCTTGCTTCAGAATCGATTTCCTTCGGGTACTGAGAGCGTCCCCGACTTGATTTCCAAATGGCCCTCAAGTCTCTTCTTATAGTCTTCCTGCTGATGAATCAACGACCAAGATTATATCTTTAATCAATGGCTCAGATTAAAAGATGACTTGATCTTCGTCTTCTGGAAGATTCACATTCTGCTTTATTAATACCCTTTAACTTTTTAATTTCCCTAAGTTTATACTTAGAGTTCACATTAAAATAATTAATTATTTTAATAAAGTCATATCCGAGTGGAATTTCTACAAACGATTTCTGGGTTCTCTGGATCACTAATGTCTAAGCCTCTCTACCAAAAATGGGACTTAGAACACTTTCCGATGCTATAGAAATCAACAAACAATGCTAACCTGCAGAAGGAGTTGTGGGCAGAAGCAGTATCCAGTACTTGTTATTTGGTAAACAGTATCCACTACTTGTTATTGTAAAATTCCTGAAGAAGATTGGTCGGGTCAGTCTTGTGATTATGCATATTTAAGAATTTTTGGTTGTAATGCATATGCTCTTATTGCAAAGAATCAACGTTCTAAGTTAGACCCAAAAGCAAAATGTTATGTCTTTGTCGGATATGACGATGCTGTGAAAGGATATAGGTTGTGTTGAGATTTGTGAAGTGTTGGGGTAGCATCGGATGTGCTCAAGCTCCCAAACTTTGTGGAGGGACTAGAGTACATGAGATCTCCAAGACCTAGAAAGGGATTTGAGAAATTCCATCTGGTTTAAGAGAAAATTAATTAATTAATATTTTTAATTAAGGACCCTAAGTCTAACTTAGGAGAATTAAAATATTAAAGATAATTAATTTAAACATGTGATGGAAATGACTTAAGTCACACGGATCAGGCTTTCTTTTAATCTTAGCGGTCGATTCAAGATTAGATCACGGTCGTTGGTTTCCCAACGAGAAAAGTATAAAGAAAAGACTTGGGGTCAGTTGGAGAAACACACATGGAGGCAGAGCACTGAGACTAAGCTGGAATTCTAGGGCATGGTTTGCTAAGAATTTCTAGAAGTGTTTCAGCTGCAGCGAGGGGTAGTATTGGCTAAGGGGATGATCTGATCCTGGAGCCAAGAGTTAGCAAGAGGTAGAGAAGCAACAACCAAAGCAGCGCAGAGGAAGCAGAGGCTACACAACAACTATGGAGCGCAGAAGTAGCAGGAGACCATCAGGGCTTAAGCAGGGCCAGCCAGTGCAGTGTAGGGACTACGTCACCCAGTCTGGGGTTACGCAACCCTCTCCTGAGCAGCGTAGGGGCATTAGAAGGCTAGCAATGCTGACGTAGAGTGCTTCAGAGCAGCGCTTGGGTTTCTAGAGGTTGAAAGAGGCTGAGTTCTGTAAATCTCGTTTGAGGGTGTGAATCAGTCCAGTTTTCCATCTCCGGAACAAGGGTATTGCTGCAGATCTTATATTTCTTTGTTGGGTTAACCAGTAAGGTGCCCAGATTTGCTGTACTTAGATTCTACTTAATAATAAAAACCCTCCAGCAACCAGAAGACCGATTTTCCTGCTTTAGGTTTTTCTGGGGACAGTTGTCCAGAAAATCTTGTGTGTCACTTTGTCTATGTGCATGTATTCAGTTTACATATGTATATGTGAAGAACTGTTAATGTGTTTACTTCGATGTTAATGCTGAAATTTTAGATTAATAACTTGATTAAGTAGGAGAAGTATAACCAAATTTAACAATAAGGTTTCTGCTTAAGTAATATTCAGAAATTTTCACATGGTATCAGAGCGATTGTAGATCTAGTTGAATCATCAACAAGAAGACTAAGAAATCTTTGCTACAGGAAGCAGCAACAGCCGCAGAAAGCTGGACCAGAAAGGACAGCGTAGCAGCAGAGCCACGCAGCGGCCAGAGTGACATAGTCCCCACGCAGTCTCCATGCAGGCCCACGTACTTACTGCGCAGAGGCAGCACTGGGACTGTCTGCTCACGCAGAGGCCAGCCAAGGTGACACAGTCCTGAAGCTGTAGCTGATTCAGAGTGCCAGAAGCAGTGCTGCAGAGCTTCAATAGTTGCTGGTGGGGTTATATTTTTGAAGGTGCAGAAATTGGCCTGAGCACTAGTTGACAAAGAGCGGGAGGAGAACAACTTCTCAGAGGATTTCTAGCCAAATAAATCTACAGATCGATCATAGGATTGAAGAGAGCTTGTTCGTTTGCTTTGGCAGACTTCCAAGAGAGGAGGTCAGTTGTCAGAGGGAGCAGAGGGTGCCTTTCTCGCCAAGGACCCTAGATCCGAGTCTCTAGCATAGAGAGAAGGATTAGTTTCGATAGATTTGCTGAGCAGATGGCACCTCATGGACTACATGATCAAGATAGATTGGACGACCTGTCCAACTTTGCAGTCTGAAGGCTAGAATCCTGGTAGTCATGGAGGCATACGGTCTGAGGGAGCACGAAGAGAAAGTCCTGGCCACACCAACCGATGTAGATCTCCCGAGGAAGCATGAAGAAGCAACAACACATGCCAAGTGCTTGATAATGGACGGGGTTAAGGATCATGTTGTACCGCATATAGCCGATAATAAGACGGTTAATGAGATGTGGAAAGCCTTAACCGCCTTATATGCAGGAAGATCCGTTAGAGCAGAATGCTTCTGGAGAATAAAATGAGGTTATTCATGATGGTCAAGGGAGAAGAAATCGAGCCCTTCCTTTTCAGATTACATGCGATCAGGGATCAGTTGACTGCCATGTAGGTGAAAGTGTAGGGTGATGTGATGGTGAGGACTGCACTCAATGCGGTCACAGAGGACTGGGAAACTTTTGTCCAAAGTATCTTGGGCAGGGCGGACCTTCCCAACTGGGACAGTATGTGGGCGATCCTCCGTCAAGAAGAACTCCGTCGATTCACCAAGAGACAGTACAACACTAGATCAAGTAAGGTGAAGAAGGAAGAGGACGAAGATGCAGCCTTGGCATCAAAGAGGCAGCAAGGGAGGAAGAAGCGTGATCTATCCAAGATGAAGTGTTTCCAGTGCAACGAACTAGGATATTTTGCCAGCAATTGTCCTAAGAAGAAGAAGGACAAGGAGGCTTCTACCTCCAAGGCTACTGTGGCAGATGATGGCGTCGAAAATGATGTAGCCATGAACGCTCATGAACCATGAAAGTGCGGCGACATGGATCTGTAGAGAAGCTACAGAGTGTGGCGGGATCCTTGAGTAGCCCAACTCTTGGATCACATCCGTGCTACAAGAGCCTTAATACAATAGCGGGACAAGTGGAGCAATGGGTGCAGAGAGTCACAGATGGAGCAGAGGCAGAGTTGGACGCTGAGAGGGAGCAACACAATGTAGATGCAACAATAACGTGCAGCGCAAAGGGAGCTGATGTGACTTCAACAACACAGTGCAGGCTGGCTTACGCAGAGCAGAGCTGCAACAACATAGAGACTTCAGGAGGACAACACAGTGCAACAACAGTGTAGGGGACTTCAGCGCAGGGGCTGATGTGACTTTAGCAGCGCAAAGGAGGTCTGCTTACGCAGTGCAGAGTTGTAGCTGTGCAGTAGTCTCCAGATGACAACAAAGGTCAATAGCCTATGGAGCTTCAGTTATGAGGATGCAACCCAACTGACTTGTCTGTCAAAGATTGGGCAGTTTTTTCAGTTGTTTCTCTTAGCAACCGAGTTGTAGTGCAACAGTTGGCAGCATGATGTAGCAGATTGAGAGGGAGCTGTAGTACGGATGTAGCAATGGCGGTGGCAGCGTCATGGGCAGCAGTACGAGAGAGCAGCAGCAACGTAGTGATGAAGGGCAGCAGGCCAAGCATCAACGCAAAGACCCACACCAGAGATCAGTGTAGAGCTTCGGGGCAAAGTAGTTTTGTGCTAGAGCACTTTCCTCGCGAAGAGGGAGTGTTGAGATTTGTGAAGTGTTGGAGTAGCATTGAATGTGCTCTAGCTCCCAAACTTTGTGGAGGGACTAGAGTACATGAGATCTCCAAGACCCAGAAAGGGATTTGAGAAATTCCATCCGGTTTAAGAGAAAATTAATTAATTAATATTTTTAATTAAGGACCCCAAGTTTAACTTAGGAAAATTAAAATATTAAGGTAATTAATTTAAACACGTGATGGAAATGACTTAAGTCACACGGATCAAACTTTCTTTTAATCTTAGCTGTCGAATCAAGATTAGATCACGACTGTTGGTTTCCCAACGTAAAAAGTATAAAGGAAAGGCTTGGGGTCAGTTGGAGAACACACACACGGAGACAGAGCACTGAGACTAAGCTGGAATTCTAGGGCGTGGTTTGCTAAGAATTTCTAGAAGTGTTTTAGCTGCATTGAGGGGTAGTATTGGCTAAGGGGATGAGCCAAGAGAAGCAACAACTAGAGCAACGCAGAGGAAGCAGAGGCTACGCAACAGCTACGCAACGCAGAGGGTTTCAGCCGCTACGTAGGCCCAGAAAGGGCAGCGCAGAGGCAGCGGGAGGCCATTAGGGCTTAAGCAGGGCCGGTCGGGGCAATGTAGGGGCTACGTCACCCAGTCTGGGGTTACGTAACCCTCTCTTGAGCAGCGCAGGGGCATCAGAAGGCTAGTAGCGCTGACGTAGAGGGCTTCAAAGCAGCGCTGGGGTTTCTAGAGGCTGAAAGGAGTCGAGTTCTGTAAATCCCGTTTGAGGGTGTGAATCAGTCCAGTTTTCCGTCTCCGGAACAGAGGTATTGTTGCAGATCTTATATTTCTCTGTCAGGTTAACCAGTGAGGTGCCCAGATTTGCTATACTCAGATTCTACTTAATAATAAAAACCCTCCAACAGCCAGAAGACCGGTTTTCTCGCATTGGGTTTTTCCGGGGACAGTTGTCCAGAAAATCTTGTATGTCACTTTGTCTATGTGCATGTATTCAGTTTAGATCTGTATCTGTGAAGAACTGTTAATGTGTTTACTTCGATGCTAATGCTGAAATTTCAGATTATTAACTTGATTAAGTAGGAGAAGTATAATCAGATTTAACAGTAGGGTTTCTGCATAAGTAAAATTCAGAAATTTTCACAGGTTGTAGGATCCTTCTTCACGTAAGATAGTCATTAGTAGAGATGTAACATTTGATGAATCTTCTCTTCTAAAATCAGATGTTGAAAAAGTTGAATAGGAACAAGTATCGCCGAATCAACAAATTCAGTTGGAGACTCAACCTTTTTCGGAAAGTTGGAAGGAAGAAGAGACTTTTGAAGAAAAAGGTGAAGAAGATGTAAAGAAAACTGTAGAATTTCATGAACTAGTTCAACAACCAGTCACTTTAAGGAGGTCTACAAAGGAGAATCGCGATTGCCGTTAGACCGAAACCCGCAAGCGTTAGTCAACGATCACATCGCTAGAGATAAGGATCTACAAGACGCAGTTAGTCCATGTCACGAAACACACGGGGAGCATTGGTTTATCCAATGTCCAATAATCTCCCCCCCAATGCGAGTCAGGTGTGTATCGAACTCGTGACCTACGCTCTGATACCACTTGTTGGGAATCATGATTGCCATTATAACAAAACCCGCAGGTGTTGGTCAACGATCGCATCGCCAAAGATAAGGATCCATGAGAAGTTGCTAGTCCATGTCGCGAAACACACGAGGAGTGTTGGTTTATCCAATGTCCAATAGAATGAAGAACACCCAAGAGGTATGAAGATTCTGCTTCAACTATTGCGTTGATTATTGAAGATGGGGAACCTTCTTGTTATCATGAAACAATGGATGATGCGGATAGTGAAAAATGGAGGAGGGATATGGATGAAGAATTGGATTCTTTAGCCAAGAATAAAACCTACGATCTTGTAGAACTTCCTAAAGGGAGAAGTGTTGTCGGATGTAAATGGGTCTTCAAATTGAAGCGAAATGTTGATGGAAGTATTGAAAGATATAAGGTGAGGCTGGTAGAAAAAGGGTATTCTCAGGTAGAAGGTTTTGACTTTCAAGAGATGTTTTCACCGATCGTAAAACTTGTTTCTATTCGCACTGTGTTAGCACTAGCTACATTACTTGATCATGAGTTAGAACAATTAGATGTTAAAACAACTTCTCTTCATGGAGATTTGGATGAAGAGATCTATATGGAAAAACCAGAAGGTTTTGCACAAGGTCGCAATAGAAGATTTTTTGCAAGCTTAGGGAATCATTGTATGGCATGAGGCAGTGTCCCAGGCAGTGGTACAAGAAGTTTGATTGCTTCATGGTGAGCCAAAACTTCACTAGAAGTGAGTATGATCATTGTGTGTACTTTAAAAGTTTCAATGGCGTATTCATTATGTTAGTTTTGTATGTTGACGATATGCTTATTGCAAGCATAAGTATAGAAGAGATCAAGAAGTTAAAGGCTCAACTTTCTAGGACATTTGATATGAAGGATCTTGAAGCTGCAAAATATATCTTAGTCATGGAGATACAGAGAGACAAGAAAAGTGGAAAGCTCTGGTTATCACAGCAAAAGTATGTGGAGAAAATAGTTGCAAAGTTCAGTGTGAACAATGTGAAACTTGTTAATGTCCCTTTAGCTTCCCATTTTAAGCTTTCTTCGGGTTTGAGTCCTAGAATTGATGAAGAAAAGAAGTATGTCTCTTGTACCATATGCAAATGCGGTAGGCAATTTAAGTATGCGATGATATCTACAAGACCTGACATTTCACATGTAGTTGGAGTTATCAGCAGGTTCATGGCAAATCCAGGAGAAGAACAATGGTGAGCAGTGAAATGGGTTCTTCAGTATTTGAGAGGCATAAGTGACCATTGTATCATCTTTAATGGTTGTGGAGATTCGGTCTGCGGATATGTGGATGCTGATTATGCAGATGAATTGGACAAGAGGAGATCTACTACAATATATGTCTTTACTCTTGCAGGTGGAGCAATTAGTTGGATGTCAAAGCTTCAGGAAACAATTGCTTTGTCCACTACTGAATCATAGTATATAACTGCTTCAGATGCCTATAAAGAGGCAATCTAGTTGAAAGGTGTACTTGATTAGCTTGGAAGGACACAAGAGAAAGTAAATGTATTATGTGGCAGTCAGAGTCCTATTCATTTGGCTACAAATCTGGCTTATCACAACAAGACTATGCACATTGATGTAAGATACCATTTTGTAAGACATGTGATCGATGGTGGCAAAGTAGCTCTGAAGAAGGTCCACACACATGAGAATTGTGTAGACATGTTCACGAAACCAGTATTGGTAGAGAAGCTGCGATGGTGTTTGGCTTTTCTTGGCTTGCAGAAAAGATGATGAATGGACATGAGCAAGGGATTAGGAAAATTGTTGTCAAGTGGAGATTTTTAAGAATGACAACAATTAAATGATTGTTAAAAATGTAATTATCTTAGTAAATCTGATTTTGCCGTTCAGACAGTTGCATAACCATAGGGAGTTATCTAAGAAACCAGATTCGTGGATATAGGGCCACGTGTCCCGAATCCATCATGTCTGACACGACATGTACAGATTCGAATTCGAAAACCCGGATTCGATCGTGTCCGTACAAGACACGTCGAATCCCGATCGTGTCCTGTACGGACACGATCGAATCTGATTTTGCCGGACACGAAAACCACGAAAGTGCGTCCACTAAGTTATAAAAGAGGGTTTTTGCTCATTGTTTCTCACCATTGTTTGTATGTGATTTGAGCATAGAGCAAGGATTAACTGGAAGCAAGGATTAGCAAGGAGAAAGGGAGTGCTTTCAAAGAGATTCGAGCAACCGGTAAGTGCACTGTCTCTCTATGTTTTTGCATTTAGTTTGCTGTTAGTGTTTGCATGTGCATATGTTTTACATATTTGGTCATTTTTGTTTATTTTTTACAGTATTCATGGCTCAATCAAGGGCAACAAGGTAGGGGCAAAGAAAGGGGAAGAATCTCCCCTTTGGAGATATCCTTCCTGTCCCTATTTCATCAGGGTCTGCAAGTATTCCATCTATTGGAAGTGGGGCTGCAACAACAACTTCAAATGTTCAGGGAAAACAAACTCAAGACCCCAAATACCCATTGTGGAAATATGTGACAAGGGAGGTAGGACCAGGCAGCAAGGCGAAGGGAGGAGGCCATGTTGCATGGAAATGCAGTTTTTGCCACAACCATTTCATGAGCACATATTACCGTGTGAAAGCTCATTTGTTGGCTTTGCCAAGTTGTGGCATTTCAGCTTGTACACAGGTGTCATTAGCAAGGAGGAAAGAATTGGAGAAAGAGGCATTTGTTGGTGCGACAAATGTGTCATCAAAATCAAAACAAAACAAGAATGATGACCCCCTTCCATTCTTGAGGAAAAGCAGCAACAAATTCCCTTTCGAGAGTTTTAGTGGGGGACAAGCAACAAAAAAGACAACTACACTTGGTCCAATGGATAATGTTTTCCAAAAAGAGAAGAGGGAAGAGCTTGATCTCACCATTGCATTTTTTTTTTCTATCAGAACTTCATATCCTTTAATGTTGCACGGTCAGCTCTATTTGTTGAGATGTGCCGAGCTCTAAGTCAAGGGGCTCCATCAGGGTATGTGCCTCCTGGGTCAGAGAGGCTTAGAACCACATTGTTGACAAAGGCAAAGAAAGAGGTGGACAAAATGCTCGAGCCTATTAAATCAGCATGGCCAACATCTGGGGTTAGCATTGTTTCTGATGGATTTACAGATCCAACACGACACCTACTCATCAACTTCATGGTGTCATCCTTGAATGGTCCAGTTTTCTTGAAATCAGTGGATGCACTTGGACAGTACAAGGATGCGCAATATATGGGTGAGTTATTTATTAAAGGTATTGAAGATGTAGGTGTCGATTCTTGTGTGAAAATCATTACAGATAATGCACCTGTTTGCAAGGCTGCTGGCATGATTATGGAAGCAAAATATCCACAAATATTTTGTACACCTTGCATTGTCCATTCATTGAACTTAGCACTGAAATCTATTGCCTCTGATGTGCTTTGGATTGGAAGCATTATTGAGGATGCACGACATATCTGCAACTTTGTACAAAACAATACAAATGCCCGCACTATCTACAAGGAGTACACCAATATATCATTGTTGAAGATTGTGGATACATGGTTTGCCTCTTCATTCATCATGTTGAAGAGGTTGAGGGAGGTCAAGACTGCTCTTGGGGCCATGGTTATTTCATAGTTTTGGTCTTTTTGGAGAAAGACAGATCAAACAACCTCAAAGAAAGTGAAGGACACAGTGTTGGATGATGTCTGGTGCGAGAAGGTAGATCTACTTATTCAGATCATGGACCCTATCATTTCCTTTCTTCGATTTGTAGATACAGGCCAACCCATCCTAGGAGAGGTTTATGAGGGATGGGATTCCATGATTGAGTTTGTGAGGACCATTGTTTTACATAGTCAGTGCCCAGAGTATGAGACATCACCAAAGGCCTTCTTCACCAGCATACAGGATATTCTTGTCAGCAAATGGGACAAGAATTGCACACCTTTACATTGTTTGGCTCACTCCTTGAACCCAAAATTCTACAACCATGAGTGGCTGAATGGTGGACCTTCCCGCAGATTCCCTCCTCACATGGATAGTGAAATCTCACAGGGGAGGAAAGATGCATTTAGGAGGATTTTTCAGGATAGGGCATCCCTTGATGAGGTGGAGGATGCCTTTGCAGAGTTTTCCACTGGCACTGGGCGATTTGCAGGCTATGATGTGATTCGAGATAGGGGGGCTAAGAAGCCCTATTCTTGGTGGGCAGCTCATGGGGCAACAAACCACCCTCTACAACAGTTAGCCATGAGGCTCCTCTCTCAGGTGTCTTCATCCTCTTGTTGCGAGAGGAATTGGAGCACATATGGGAATTTGTATAGTGTGAAGAAGACCAGGCTTGAGTAGTCTAGGGCAGAGACAATGGTGTATGTGCACACCAACCTTCGTCTCATTTACAGGCAGAGGGAGGATTGGTTGAAGGGAAAGACAAAGATGTGTGATGTCTTTCCTGATGATATGGGTCTGGACAACAGTGCTGAGTTGGCATTGGCCAACTTGGATGTCAATGAGCCAGTGCTAGAGCCTGCCACATTTGATGATGGCGATACAGTAGAGGGGTCATCCTCCACACCAGCGGATGTAGAGATGACATTGGATACAGAGGAGGAGGATGCAACAGAGGAGAGTAGTGGTGAGCAAAGTCACCGCGTTTGTGTTCGTGTTCGAGTTTGGCTACTTTGAAATTCGAATAAAGTTCGGCACTTCAAATTTTGCCAATAAAATTTGGCATAAAATTCGACATATAGAAATTTGAAAAAAATATATATATAAATATATATATATAATTCAATTAAAGTTTAAGCCGACTCATATATTTAGCTCATTGCATTTTTAGCTACACTTCTTCACAAATAAATAAATCATATAGACAGGCCCATAAAAAGCAAAAAATCACCATAAACTTTCACATCCAGCTGTGCAAGGGCAATTAAAAAATCAAGCCAACATGCAAACTTCAAAACACCTCAATGTGTAAATCACATATTTGGTTATTTTATGTATTTTCGTACCACATTTCCTTTTCGATTTTAAAGCGATCATTCCAGATTCATAAAAGCCTTTAAATTTTTTTAAAGGTAGTGTTCATGCATTTTTTTGAATTTTAAAACAATCATTACAAATTCACTAAAGTCTGTCAATTTTTTAAAGGTAGTGTTCAATGTTCATCATAATAAAATGAATGTGACACGTTACTTTTGGCAATTAACGTCCTTTTAATGCGCACTTTTAGTTGACAGAAAACCTAGTTCTATGTGAATGTTGAAAAAATGGGGATAATTTATACACGCAATAAGTAATCACTTCCATGTATGGTTTGCAAAGTCATCTTTGCCTATCATTATGCGTTGATAAAATGATTTTAAATCCTTTTAAAATTGTAGTGACAAGTTTGGAGACTTCATTGGCATGTGGAATTAAAATGACCTGTTCACGGATCGAGTGTGCAGGCGTCGAGACTCGATGGTGGAATGTGGAGTGATAGGGTTACCGACGACCACTTTAATTTATTTAATCATAAACGCTAAAAAAAAATCCGAACCACAAAACCCCAAACCCAAACACATATTTCGTCGATTTTTTGACAAATTTTTTTATTTTGTTCGTGTTCGTGTACGGAAGAGGGTTTGGTTTCGACATAGGTTCGAGTTCGGCATGAAATTCGGCGTACATAAACGATTTTGTTCGGATTGCATTGAGGTTCGGCGAATTTCGAATCTGAAGGATTTTGTTCGCCGAACCCGGTGACTGAGGTGGTGAGAATGATGATCATGATGAGGACAATGATGTTGAGGATTGATGACTCATGAGTCATGAGCCACCTATTGCGGCACTGCATTGAGGCTTGTAGTCTTGTAGACTTGTAGTTGTTTTGTATTTTGTATTTCTATTTACCATTGGCAATGTACTACCTAGAGCCTAGAGTCTAGTACTTATGTAACACATTTTGATTTTGATGGCTTAATGAGAAAACTACAATATCTTGTTTTTTTCCTATTGGATCATTGATGAATATGTCTATTAATTTGTAATATGTATGATTGTATGATGTATCATAAATCTTTGTAAAACTTACATCTAGATGAAAGTCTATGTTTGAATCAATGAATTTGTGTAAGAAATATTATATATATATATATATATATATATATATTTCTTTTAAGAAAATAATATATAATGTGTCCGGACGTGTCCTGTTCCGAGGGGTCACCATGTCCAAATCCGACACTCAAATCCATGTGTCCATCGTGTTCCGTGTCCCCGTGTCAGGGGACTTGGGGAGTTATGTAACAAAGTCTTCGTATTAAAAATGATGTTGCCCTAGAGGCTTGATATAATGTTGGAGAATTGACTTTGTGTAATAAAAATTCCAATCCCTTGCCCCCGTGGAGGTTTCCTTGACAAGCTGCCAGAGTTTTACCATGAAAATTCCATGTGTTTCCTTGTATGATTCAGTTTCTTGTGCATTTATGCAATTAAAGGACTCAAAATACTAACACGTGAAATGTACGGACCTAATAATTCGCTTTTATAAATTTAAAATGTTTTGCAGGTGGGCTAACTAAAATGTGAAATGTAGGGACCTAATAATTGGCTTTTATAAATTTAAAATGTTTTGCAGGTGGACGGGAAAGTAGTTAACAGCCCTCGTATGAAAGAGAAGATAGTAAATTATATTAGCTATGTAAGGAAAGTGATATATGTTGTCATTATAAATGATTCAGGGAGTAAGCCGTCTTGGCCTTCATATTATTTTTTGTCATGCGATAAGAGGATAGTGCATCACCTTTAATTTGGCCATCGAATTCCTAACTTAAAATTCGTCAAATCTTAGTTTCTCTTTGACTGAATCAATAGTATCGATGAGACTGTCATGCTAAAACTTCTAGATTTACACGAGGATACAAACTCAGCATTATTCTACAGCTAATGGTTTGCCATATCTATTTTAGTGTTATATCCTTGAATATGGTTTTCATGAGCAGTTGATCAGTGATCGGGAATATATTGTGCTGCAGCTGCCCTGAAATCTGTCACAATTTCTTGCAATGTCAAAGAACTGGCATTTCAATGAAAGTTTGCTTTAATTTAGTAAATAAGTGATATATTAATTTTGATACCTTTCTGCAATGACATCTCTTACCTTTTGGTTTTTTGTAGCTGCAGACAAAAATCGTGGTCGGAAAGAAGCAAAATGATTTAGAAGCAGAACGAGAACAAGCAGAGAAAATTGTATGTTAAGGGGTTCCTTTTCAACTATACAGCACTGTGTAATAACATGGCATAAAATTTTTCCATTGGAATTTCTTGTATTTGATAACATATAACAAAGTGTAAGGCTGGTTTGCAGAAAAGCCCAGAAACACTGGATAGCGAGATAAAACGCTGGTCAGCGGGCAAGGAAGGCAATATTCGTGCATTGCTATCAACGATGCAATATGTAATGTTCTGTCCTTTCAGATTGGGATTCTAATGCTGTATAAAATTCTTAGGTGTTGAATTTGTTTAATAAAGCAATAATAATTTCTCTTATGGGTTCCTCAGGATTTTTTTTCCAAACTTCGATAGAATTCTATTTTTCCTAATGTAAACATGTCTTCTTGGTTTATGAAGCCAAATTGCTCTATAGTGAAATATAAATTTTCTTTTCCCAACATTATGTTTATAATGGTATCATCTGGGATCATTATATGCATCATTTCTACAGCTTTGTGTTATCTTTGATCGCTTTGCCATCTTAATTGTCAATTTTTAGGTACTTTGGCCAGAGAGTGGATGGAAGCCAGTTCCCTTAATTGAAATTATTGAAGGGGTTGCTGTGAAGAAAGCATATCAAAGGGCAAGGCTCTGTGTACATCCAGATAAATTGCAACAAAAAGGTGCAACCTTTCAGCAAAAGTACATTGCTAAGAGGGTCTTTGACATTCTACAGGTAACAGACAGCAGGATTAGTTACCAGGCTGTTGTTTATGAGCATAAAAAGATAATAGTTGCAGTATTTCCTTTTAATACACAATAATAGTTTTTTTTAAACCTGGCCAGCCTGCTCTATTTTGTCAAGACCTTCTATTGTTTACTTATCATTAATAAGGTTATACAACTAATGGAAAAGTTAGAACTAAATTTCCGTTTTTATACAGAATATGTCTGCAAAAATATCAAATCTTTTATTTTAAGTTGAGATCAATATCTCGGAAAGAAACAACATTGCTTCTGCATGGATCACTCCCTTATCATACAGCATATGCCTGCAACTCCCACCCTTTAGGTGTGAACGATATCTCATCAATGGACCTTATGTGGAAACTTAGGGCCTATGTCAACCCAGGCTGAGTGCTCGATTTACTCTCAAGATCTTCTATTGTGTGCTTATCATTAATAAGGTGATAAAACTAATGGAAAAATTTGTCTTTATACAGTAATTCCTCTGCAAAAATATCAAACCTTTTATTTTAAGTTGAGACAAAGACTTCTGAAAGAAACAACATTATCTATGCATGGATCACCCCCTTACCATACAGCATATGTCTGCAAATCCTGCCTTTTAGGTGTGAATGATATCTCTTCAATCAACATTATGTGGAAACTTAGGGCCCAAGTCAACACAGGCCTCTACAATTAGAGTGAGTATGGTATGTTTTCATTAGGATTTTGACAAAACAATGCCTCTACAATTAGAGTGAGTATGGTATGTTTTCATTAGGATTTTGACAAAACAATTTGGAGCATTTCCATCACATAGGGCATCGCCATTAACAAGACCAAGACCTATGAAACAAACAACATTGTTTATGTATTGATCATTCCCTTACCATACAGCATATGCCCACAATTCCTGCCTTTTAGGTGTTAGGCATGCTATATATTCCTTGGCCAGGCTGCTTGATCTTCTCTCAAGACCTTCCGGTGTGTACTTATAAAATTTAATGGAAAAATCAGAAATAAAAACACTCTTTAAACAGTAATTTGTCTGCAAAAATATGGGACTTTTATTTTAAGTTGAGACCAAGACCTCTGAAACAAACAACATTGTCTATACATTGACCACTCCCTTTTTGTATAGCATGTCTAAAAATCCTGTCTTTAGGTGTTAATAATATCTCGTCAATCATTGAATCAACATCATGTGGTAACCTTAGGGCCTATGTCAATCCATTCTTCTTCAAGTAGAGTACAACAGACCAAGACCTCTGAAACAAACAACATTATCTATGCATTGATCACTCCCTTACCGTATAGCACATGTCTAAAAATTCTGCCTTGTGGTAAACTTAGGGCCTATGTCAATCCATTCTTCAACTAGAGTACAACATGTTATCGTTAGGATTTTGCTGAATCAAGTTGTAGCATTTCCATCAGTTAGGGCACCTCCATTAGCAAGACCAAGAACTCTGAAGCAACCAACATTATTTATACATTGATCACTTCCTTACCAGTGTTACCAAAACCGAACTAGACTGGACTGGCCGGTCCGACCATTTTCAAGGGAAAATAGGTCCGAGCTAGTGTCATAGACCAAAAAGGGCAAACAATGCTACCAAGGACTTGTTGCCGCAAAATCTAGTAGGCCTTGGAGAGGGGTACCCTACAAGGCTATTACTAGACCAAGAGACAACATTGGGGTAGTGGTCCACTATCACCGCAACCAAAACCCCTTGCTATTTATGGATTTTCACCAATGGGAGGAGTATCGTTATGTGTATGGTCCCCTAATAGGTATTCTAGGTTTGAGGTATGAGGTGACCTAAGGGCTTCTAAGGGAAAGACACAGCTTAAGTGCAAGGCTCCAATCAAAGAGTTAGGGCAATTTGCTTTCATTAGATAGACCAATTTTACGCACACAAGACCTAGGGCTTGATTAATAGGTTGAGAGTTGGTGTGGCCAAAGGTCAAGGTGAAGAGAAAGGGTTTCCAATAATATATATCAACACGGTCAAGGCACATGAAAGCCTAAAAAAGCCCCCATGTTGAAGCTAAATCTAAACTAGGGTTCCCTAGGGCAAAGGAAATCATGGACGAGATTGAAGTGGATGCCCAACAAAAGGAGAAATTTTGTGGTAAATACTATCCTCTTGATGTTTAGGCTCTTCAATGCCGTAATTACTTCCTCCCTAGAGATTCATACCAAGCCCTAGGCTGGATGCTTTTCCTTAAATAGAAAAAATAGAAAATTTATGGATGAAAAATGAATTTGATCATCAACAAAATAGGTCAGTGCCTTACTCCTTGGAAGAATGGAGTCTTTGAGTTGATTGGATAGCTAAAAGTTGCTAAAGAGGAAGGATAATTGATGCCCTAACATCAAAAACCATTGCGATTACCTATGTAATAGATCAATAATTTTTATGGGAGAGCTAATCAAAGTTCACCACTAGGATTATCATTCACATGTTATTCATGAGTACTATATGCAACAATGATATCTAGATTCTATCAAATAAATTTTTAATAAATTAGGACACAATAGAAAACCCCAAATTCAAGATATTGCATACATTAGACATAAAGAAAAGATTGATCCAATAAAATGCTCACTTACAAGATAGCATGCATGAAATTCCATCCGTTGATCCAAGACAATAGCTCCAAAGATAAGCGAATAGCTTCAAATATCAAAATGCATTCATAGATCCAATTTCCTCCACAAGACAAAGAGGCCAAAATTCACAAGAGGACGAAATATCCAAGTCCAAGTGATGATGAGAATTCAAGTGTCCTCTCCTCTATTTATGAGGAGTAGATACAATTAATCCTAAAAGCCCCTAATCAACAAGTAAAATCGCAATGATGAGGTGGGTTACAAGCCAACCCACTAGCCTAGAAAATAAACATAAGAATTTGCCCACATGTGTAAGTTGTAAGGCTAGAAGTGCTTATGTCATCCATGCATAGGGCTATATGAGCCATAAGTTGAGGCTTCATGGTGCCAAGCTAGGTGTAGAAGCCTTCTAAAATCACCCTCTAAGGGTTGGCCCTCAAATCACTGTCAATATCCCTTTTTAGACCCCAAATTTCATCTTGGGGCACAAAGGTGGTCTCATGGGTCTCGAAATGGCCACACTACATAGTGTCAATCTTTGCTCCAACATTGAGGGATTCCAAGGTAGTGCTAGCCCTCCCATGTCTCAAGGGGTGAGACCATCCTCATCCATGCTTTGGATCAATTGCCATCCCTCGTGAATTGCTAAGTTGGCTGGGGGCTTGCTGGGTCTAGGTGCATCATCCCAAAAAGTGATCAAATGTAGGGCAAAGTGTCATAATGTTGTGGGTGCCAGAGGTTTCCAAGGGTGTGTATGATGCTTTGCTATTGCTTGGAGTTCCATGGCTCTCAACACTTCACCTGTGAGTGTCAATATGCTTCTCTGGAGCCTGGGCCCTAGTTAAGTTGCCCAGGTCATGGTTGTGGAACCACGTAACAATCACATCAAAAAGTATAACAAGTAACAAATCATTAGGTACAATAATCATTTTGCATCTAAGTGGACCAAGCTTGAGAGTATTTGGCACTTCAAACAAGGTTGCCATTCCAAATTTGGGGCTTTGAACTTGTAATGGTGTTTCCTCCCTAGGTAGGAGTGGCTAAAGGACCACCCTATTAGGTGTTTCCAACCACCAAGGGGAAGTAACATTTCCTCAGTCCACTCTTCAATCAATAGGTGTTATGTGAACAATGATGGTAACAGAGTGGAGTAATCGTGGATACATGAGTTACCAACCGACCTTTCTTTTTCCACCCCTCTTGTGTGCCTTCTAATTTTTTCTTGATTTTTCTTTGTATTTTTGTTTGTAGCTCACAGGGCTAGAGCTTGCTTTATATGATGTATAACAGTTATATTACCTCGTAATGATGAGGCAACTCATTGCCCATCGTGGTGGGAACATGCAAGGGTTCCTTTCGTGATGTATAGGAGCAATATGGTGCTCAGGAATCGGGTGATGGCCATAATGGGTGAGGTAGAGCTCATGCTAGGCTTTTGCTCACATGCTAATGTGTATGTCCCGACCATCTTTTGCATTTTCATATTCTTTTAATTTTTTCTTTTATGGCCATTATTTACTCTTTCCTTTTCTTTTAGTTGCATCAACCTCCTAGGGCCAAGTTCTGGGCCCTACCCAAGTATGAGGATGTATGGGTGCCAAATCCTAGAGAACCAATGGTCAGTTGAACCCGAAGAATGGAGGTGGAATATATGGCTCATGATGTAAGATGGAAAGTGGTAAGTATGGAATCGAGATAGACGAAACATGCTATCTTAATCAGGGCTTCCCGAGTGCCCCTCCTATACCAATTGGGCCATTAGGGGAGGTCCCACTGGACTAGGGTTGAATATTAACCCCCCCCACTTAAGGCGAGGGAACAAGATCACAATCAAAACCCTCCTTTTTCTGGGTAACCCCATAATCAATATCAAAATCCCAAAGTACAAACCAGCAAAGGCACTCGATTGCAAAATGAATAAAGTAACTTTTAATCGGAATCCCACCTTCGTTCATGTGCTCTTATGAGATGTGTGAGAGGCCTATGACTGATGCAGGTGGTGAAGATGAATAGTGGCATGTCATCGACTAGTGGTGGCTGTCAGGGGCTACTAGCTGGCCGACTGGATCCAAAGTGTAGGAGAAAAAAAATCTCCTATGGGGTCACCCACTTTTGGTGGGTAACATGACCCTTTGAATGCAATTTTTTTTAATAAAAAACAATAATTTATGAGTGGGGAAGCCTAGTATTTGACCATATTACCCTACTAATGCTATGCAATTAATTGTAATGTTTTCTTTTATCTTTCATTTTCATTCTTTTACTTAACTTTTTAACATTACCATTAATTGACTCATGATGTTTGAGAGTGGTTCTGAACTAATTGGCTTGCATATGGAGAGTAGAATTTTAGATCCCACTCAAAATCCAACAAACTTAACGATTTTTCAAGATTTAAGGATTGGGGGGATTGCAACATTTCCGTTGGAGATTTCCATGTACGAGGGTATGGAACTAGCATTTAATCAAGAACACCAAACTCTTTATATACTTTGATGTTAGTGACATTGATTGTTGAACTCCTCTATCATGGCCTTACTAAAAATATACCCATCACTAAAACAAAATCTTGACTTGACATGCTAAGCTTTTTCTATCTTATTTTAATGCTTAGAGGGTGATATTGATGACGAAGATCCCACTATAGGCAATGACTTTGATGATGTGTAGGTATTTGTTGTAGCATGATTTTTTTTGGGATGCTAGAGGCTATCTAGTGCCTATTTGTTAATGTATTTTTGGTTCAGAGATGGATTGCACTCGGTTCTATTTTGGTTATGTGCACCCATACATGCTATATAAATGGGAACTTTTGCTTATTTGTGTATAAATGGTTTGGATTCATATGGATGCATATGAAGATATATGTTTTTCTTTAAAATTTGAATATTTTGTGTTTTTGGTTGACCAATTTTTGGGTCCAATATTTTTATCGGTTTTTGGTTTGATGGTTCTACTGGTTCAGTTCTAATAACATTGTTCCTTATAATACAACATATGCACACAAATCCTGCATTTTAGGTGTTAACAATATCTCATCAATCAATATTATGTGGAAACCTTAGGGCCTAAGATCTAGGCTTCTTCAATAAGGATATGATAGGTTATTGTTAGGATTTTGTCAAAACAAGTTGTAGCATTTATATCAATCCATTAGCTACATTAATGGAATGGATTATAATCGGATTGATGTTGATGTTCCCTCTGTTTTGTTAATACTAATATCTAGCTAGAGAGCATCTTTTCTTTGTTTTCACTAGCATAAGAGTTGCTAGTGCATGCATTGATTGCCACTGTTATGCATGGGCATATTGATGGTTGTTGTTGTGCATGCTCACATCAATGTTTTGTAACAATACCTATGTTTAGCATTCATAGTTGTCACTGATTGAAAGATTGTAACTCGCCTTTTCTTATATTCCTGTAGTATCTAAATTGTATAAGTATTGTATGTCACCCTCATTCAATGATATGTGAAACTGTTTTTTTTTCCGAGGAAAAATCGAACTTTTTATTAAGGAAATAAAAAGTTACATAAGTAGATGCAATTAAGCATTCTGTAATATTGTGTGATCACCATGAAAGGCAAAAAAACCCATAGCAACAACTGTGCAAAAACAACCACAGTCCCAAACACAAAAAATATTTCTGTCCAAGAAAATTGGGCCTCCCCATTTTGGAGAAAACGACCCAAAAGTATAGCAGTTTTATAGTAAAAAGCTGTATCAAAATAACTTATAGAAAAAACTGTATGATCTAGTGTCCAAAATAAACTAAATGAGATGATATGTGGAATAAAACCCGGCAGATAAAATTAAAGATTGTATGTCTGTTTGTCCTACACACAGACCCTTCCATCAATGGTCTCAGTTATACGCCATACGTCCAGATCCTGCTAAAGACCCTCCTTAGGAAGGAGGTCGACTTCAGTATTCCATTCCCTGTAGATATGGCAAACATTTATAAGATCAAAAGACATTTTTAAATGGAAAATTTCTTCAATGAGAGGAATCAATATATGATTTTGACATCTCTGTATATTGCTGAATCAATTTATAACATTCAAGGAGTCACCAAATATTTGAACTGAACCAATCCCCAGGTGAATGAGGCAACATAAAAGAATCTCAAAGATAGTAATTCAACATAATTGTTTGTTCCTGTTCCAATGCCCACCGAAGCTTTGTGTGATATGTTTTCATTGATGTGTATGACCAGCCCCGACCCACACCTATTCTATTAGTCCAAGGCACCATCAAAATATGTCCACGGAATATCATGTCTAATTTGTTCTTCACGAATGATCCAAAAGGTCTGAGAAGGAGTAGAAATAGGGATACGAGTAAAAATCGAAGCACATTCTGCTGCAATCGGAGAGGGAGAGGAAGAATGGTCCAGGAAGATTCCTTTGTTCCTCGCTAGCCAGATTCCCTAGGAGATAATCAGAGGGATATTTCTTAAATTTTCATCTGATGTCGAGTTCCACCAGCTTTGCCAAGCTTCCCCACAACTTTCCCCATTCCATATTAGTGTTATGTCTAATAGGTGCAGAGTAGTTTCCCAAATCTTGATGGGGAAAGGGCAGCTGAAGAATAAATGGCTAACAGATTCTTCAGAGTTCTTGCACAATGTACACCATCCAGGCCCATGTTTATTTCGCTTCTGTAAGTTGTCCCAGGTAGGCACTTTATTCTTCAGTATACACTAGAAGAACAAGCTGGCTTTTGTTGGGCTTTTCAGTTTTCATAACAGTTTGCACCACCAATCTTGTATCCCCCATCCTCTTCGAGCCATCAAGAAACCATATCCAAATTTTGGGGAGTATTATCCTGAAGGAGCATGTAACCATTGAAGATAATCAGGACGATCCCTAATCCTGACATTTGTACGCTGGAGCTCTCTAATGAAAATTTTCAACTCTTGTCCTCATTGTGGATCTAAGTGAATATCCTTTGCATTTTTCCACCCCTGATGTCAAATTGTTGATAATTCATCCTTTGCTATCTGATTCAGAAACATCATACCTTGGGCATTTAGGGAGTCCAAAAGCTCTCTTGAAATTGCAAAAGCCTCATTGCATCCAACCTAGGGATCAATGCCTACTTTGAGTTTTTCTCCATTACCTACCTGCCAAGCAAGACCTTCTTCTACTAACCTGAAAGAGTCTGTAGTTGCCTTCCATATCATTGATGCATTTGAAGATTTTTTTTTCAGCCCTACGCATCCAATCATGAATGGGAACTGGGTCGATGTATTTCCTTTTTACCACTGCGGTCCACAAATTATCCACTGTCAGCAACCGCCACCCTGATTTTGCTGCAAAAGATTGGATATCCTTTATACCCCAACCTCCCCAGTCCTTTGGGCGAACAATTTTGTCCCACGCCACCCAGGGAATAACCACATCCTCCTTTACTCCAGTGTTAGAAAATTATATATTACAATGGTACACATAAAAATATGCGGAAATGCAAACACATAAAACATATAAAACATGAGAGACACAAATATATGTGGTTCACCCAACTTGGGCTACGTCCACGGAGAAACAACCAGTCCTTCCTTTCTATTATCCAACAAAATGAAGAGGCACTGCCTACAACAGATCCGCTGTAATATCCCCTGTCCCCCTTTCTCTTTCTCACTCAAAATACACACCACACGCACACAACCGCAATACAATTCCCTCATATGAACCGAGGGGTTGTCTTTTAGGGCAAAAGTCCCTAAATTAAACATAACTTCTACCGTCAGATCATCCGCCTAATGAAAGGCTCAAATTGATTACGAAATTACAATATTTTACAAGGGAATTTTACATCTGTTTTTAGCTTTGGGGGCACTGCCCCAGAACCCCTGCCAGGGGGGCGGCGATCAAATGACGGGCAGCATTGCCGCCCCATTAAGAACAAGGGTCCAACACGATGATACATCTAAATAAAGAAGATAATTAGGCTCCACACCCAACAAAAGCCATAGAAAACGACTACATATTATCCAAAGTTTCATTTTTTTAGATAATATGCCTTTGGGAATCCAAGTGAGGGCAATCCAATATATTGGTATAAGTTTTAACAATTAGGATTGATTTAATAAGGACGAGTCAACCAACCCTCGACAACCATTTAAAGCTCCATAGCTTAATACGATTCTCTATTTTTCCAACAGCCAGTTCCAGTCCCGTTTCCTATAGGAGTGAGGTTTTAAAAGGAAACCCAGGTATTTAAAACTGTCCCCCATAGGATTTGCTTCGAAGGGAAGAGTTGTGGAAATTCTTTCTAATTCATTCACCAAGAATCCATCGTGTACTATTGAGGATTTCTAAGCATTTATGCACATTCCTATAGCCTTTAGAAACAAGTCCAAGGAGGACTTCAAATGTTGAATATCATCCCTAGAGCCATTACTGAAGAGTAGAATATCATCCCTAGAGCCATTATTGAAGAGTAGTATATCATCCAAAAACAATAAATGAGTAATAAACATATCTGTTGCTACTTCAACTCCTTTTAAATCACCTCTCTGCTTAGCCAAAAGAAGCATCTGACTTAGACGTTCTGTTGCCAATAAGAGCAGTAGAGGAGACAGGGCATCCCTGTCTAAGCCGTCTCTGTCTGTAGAAAAAAGGAGAAGAAACCCCATTTATGAGCACAACAAACGACACATTTGAGATGCAACCCATAATCTAGTTGATGAAACTAATACTGAAGCCCAGGTGAGTCATCAGGATCCTCAGGTATAGCCAGCTAATCTTATCATAAGCCTTTGAGAGATCAATTTTAACTATCGGGCCTTTTCTCTTACTCTTCTTTATACTATGCATCGCTTCTTGAGCAACTCCAATAGCTTCATGGATCTGTGTACCATCAAGAAACACAAACTTTTCCTTAGAGATATTTCTTGATAGGATTGGTTTCAAACGATTTGCTATAATTTTGGCGATGATTTTATAAATGCAATTACAGAGGGAGATAGGCCTGAAATCCTCGAAAGAAGCAGGGTCATTAGATTTTGGAATTAAAGCCAGAAAGGTTGTATTGAAAGGCTCATGGATGAAACCCCTGCTCCTGGACTCTTCCACCACCACTGCAATCTCTTCCCCAATTAATTCAAAGAAGTGTTGGAAGAATTCCACAGTTCAACCATCGGGCCTTGGACTCTTATCTTTTTGCATGGATTTTATAACGCCTTCGACATCAATTTTCGACACAGGGGCCATTAGCATCTCGTTTTCTTCCTCCTCTACATACCTAGGGAAGAGCCGAGCCACCCGAATAACCTCAGTGATTGTTGCTTCCTCAAGTGCTTTGAATAGATTTTTAAAGTGATCTCTTCCCATGGTGGCCGACTCATTGAAAGATTTTTCCTTTCCCTCATCAACCCGGTTCATTTCCCAGATAGTATTGGTGTTTTTTCTCCCTTTTGCATAGTTCTCAAAAAATTTGGTGTTCTCATCCCCAACTGAAAGCCAAATAGCTCGACTTTTGATTCTCCATTGTTGTTCAATGTAATTTAATATCTTCCTCCTACCTGTCTCCAATTGTTTTGTCCTTTCTCGCTTCTCCTTCGTCTCATATCTATCTTCTTCCGGGCTTTCGAACCCTTCCAGTTCCTCCCAATGAACTTTAGTTCAACTTCTTGTGTTATCTTTTTCTCTTTAGTACAATTAATAGTTTCCAGTTTCAATCTTTTTAAGTTTCCCATGAAATACTGTGCAGGGGAAATATATTGAGTCCGATCCAGAGGCCTCCAAGTGTCATTTACTAATCTGATGAAGCTGGGTTCTTTGAGCCACCCAAGGTTAAATTTATAAGGAGAGCCATGCTTCCTATTGGGTCCTTTCATCTCCAGTAATATCAAAAGATGATCTGATTCCCCTCCTGATCCCACCCATTGCCCGAAGGAGGGGATTTGATTTACAAAATCCTCATTCAACAGGAAACGATCCAGTTTCTTAGCCACCCTGGCATCCCCACTCTTCTGTTCCTCCAAGTCGGGATATATTTTATCAAGTTTAAGTCTATAAGACGCCCATATCAGATCTTGTTCACAAAGTAGTCAGCTAGTTGATCTGCTTGAGCCTGGGGACCCCAGGTCTTGGATAAATCCAAAGAGAAGTTGAGGTCACCCCCCACCACCAAATTGGGAGCTTTCATAAAGGATTTAGAGAATAGATTGTTCTAGAACATTACCCTGTCTTGACACGAACCATAAATATTAACAAGAGTAAGATCAGAGCATAATTCGGGCGAGTAAACCTAAATTCCCGACACCAATTCCAAACCCGAAGGGTTTTTCAGTTTCAAACAACTATCTTTGAACCCTAGAGCCAGGCACCCTGATCTTCCTTTCGCATCAACAGTCACAAAAGACCAACCTGTCATCATTTTCCTAAGGGAGTTCATCATCACTTCACGAGGACCAACGGTTTTTTGAAGCATAATAACGTCAGGGCAATTTTTTGAAAAGAGCTTTTAAAGCTAGGTTTTTTCAGTTGCTTGCAAAACCACTACAGTTAAAGGACAAAAGGATCATTTGGGAATAGTGATAGGGGCCTGTGCTGCTCTAAGCGCCCCTTTGAGGGATAGTTGTTTTCCAATGACAATGTCTAATTTAGCTTTAAGCTGTGCCTTAGATAAATCAATCTTCCTTCCTCTGGTTTTCCGAGGTAGAGTTGATTCCTGGATGCTCCCAAAACCTCCTATGGGATCTAAAGAGAGAGCCCTCTTTTCTCGAGGACGTAGATTGTAGGGGATTTTCTCAAGGGATAGAGTCAGGATAAATGTAATAATGCTATCCATGGCAAGCGACAAACTGCCTATAAACATAGACTTAGTCATATGAGGCCTGGAGGGACCAGGCCTAGGAAGAACATTTATCAAAGAATGAAGAGATTCTTGTAAAGACGTATGGGGATGAGAATCAGTACTCGTCAAGAGTGGCACTGTTTCATCTGTTTCCATCTCATCTTGGACTTCATGAATATGATCCTGCTTTGGCATAGGGTAAGTCTCCAGCCTCACATATTGGTCTTCTTGCACCTCCATCGACATCTGTTCCCCAACCTGCTGTGGCTCAACCCCTTCCATCTGAACATTCCCCTTCTCTTCAAACTGTGGCCGACACTCATTCCCAGAGTCACCCCTATGTCTTCTTCTCCTTCTGTATCCCAAAGGGCAATCACGGGCTAGATGACCATGTTTGTGTCCTTTGTGGCATTGGAAGGGCAGGTGCTCGTAATCAATAATTTGATAGTAAGAATAACCTTGGAGTTGAAGCTGTATTTTGTCCGCCAGACCCTCTCTTGGGTCCAGTCTTACCAATATGCGAGCCACATTCTTGCAATTAGTTTCCATAAACGACATATCCAACTCCAGGTAGACACCCCAAGTGTTTCCAATGGCTCTGAACACATCCTCTGCCCATAGGTGTAGGGGTAAAGCCGGAAGACGAATGGTCATGAACCCAAATCATAATCTCTTCCACTTTTTCTCCTTGAGTATCGAGTAGGGGCACCCACTTCTTAAAGAGTATTGGCGCAATACCAAAACACCAGTTGCGATTCAAGACCCATTCCAAGGTCTCGCCCTTTTTGAAATGGACCATAAACCAACCCTTGGCCAAGGTGATCAACTCAAATTGTTTTTTCGGAGCCCCACTCCATGATTTCTCTATCCACTCTATGATATATTTTGCTGAATATAGTTTCCCTCTCGCTCTTCCCACCAGAATGAGCTCCGAGGCTTCTATAGCCTTGTCTATCTAGATGTTGACCCCCAACACCAAATTTGGGCATTCGTTACTTTTTCTTATTACCTTCCCTTTCTTCTCTTCGTTCCAACATTCCGACCACTCTCGACTGAGCCTGTGAGAGACTAACCCTCCCGTACATGGTTATCTTCCTCCTCGAGCGGCCCTAGCCACTCCTCCACTTGCTCATTCCGGGTGATTGAAACCCTAGGTTATTGTAACTATCCCTCTACTTCTAAGGCGAAATTCTAGGGATGCTCCCTTGCATCTTGATTATCATATTTAGGAAGTACTTCATTGTTGAAACCACGAAAAACAAAAGGTGGACCACTCGCTTGTTCCTTTCCGCCAAAATCGAAAGGAAAACTGATAGTTCCTTCCTTTTGAATCCAATTCTCATGAAACAAATCCTCTCCCTTTGTCGCTTCCAGGTTATGAGACTGCAGGAAGAATGAAATCTCATTTGCCTGTTGCATCTTGAGCCCTCGACAAACAAGAGCACTATTCAAATTTTGCCCCATGACCAACTCATTTGGTTGTCGTTCCTTGACCAGACATGCCTTCAACCCCTCATTCCTTCTCAGGCTACTGTTAATGACGATGTCCTCCAAACCGCACGAAAAAAAACCAGAAGCTGGGGATTGCGGGGAGTTTTTTGTACTTACCTGGAAATCCGCCTTCACCACTTCGTTCTGATCCGCCAAAATTTCCACTGTCTCTGACCTTCTTGAAGACCGATGTCAGAGCTCCAAGTGACCGCCTTTGAACCACAAGATATTCCTGCTTCTAGAAACCCTAAACCTCCTTCTGGATTCCAATCAATCATTGTAGCTCCCTTTTTGCCACTTAGTGACCTAGCTGGAAAAGTCACCTTGGCCAGGTTTTGCTTAGTTGGCTCCAGGCCCCAGACCGAGAGATTGTCTTTCGCCTCCAGCTCCAAATCAACATATTCCGATGGTTTGACCATGTTTGCTGTCTGGATGGTAGGATGGTAGCATGGTAACTGTAATCGCCCCCGCACCTGTAGTAGAAACCTTGGCACTTGAAATCGTAGGTAGAAACTGAGCATGAACGAGAAAACAAAATGAGTTTAGTCACCGCTATCGGGTGATAGGCCTTCCGCCTTCCGAAACTGTGTCAATCCCTAGGTGACCAGGTAAGCTGTCGTGTATTGTCCAAGTGTTCGCAATTGCCTGCCATCCACCGCCATTCGTACGCAACTTATTACCTTGCATCGTTCCCAACGCAGCTCGCCACCGAAACCCTAAACCTTCGATATGTGAAACTGTTAATAACTAATTTGTGTTCTGTTGTTGCGAGTCACGACTCTCATTTTATGTTCTTGTGCGATTGTTTATTATGTTTTTGCAAATCATTTCTACATGGTATTAGAGTCATGGTTATTAACTTTTATTTCTGAATGCTTGTGCATATGGCCAATAGTGAGTTAGAAGGTTTTGTGGGATTATTTTTCATCCAAGGAGGATTGAGATCCTTTTGCCTTGAATCATTGTTGAGAAGGAACTTGTCCAAAGAGGGATTTCTCCACTGCATAGAAGCGGAAAGCACAAGTTACCATATTGTACTCACACTCGATGTATCTTTTAGTCCCATTTACTTACTTTTGTAGTCATTCGTTGGACATTAATAAAATTATCTTATCTTATCGTTATCTTATTTATCAAGTTAGGAACATTGCATAAACTATCTTCCTTGGGTTGCTTTCTTTTTCTTCTTTTTTATATATTTGTTAGCAAAACTATTAGTTTAAAACATTTGTTCCTTTACTTTTTTTGATAAAGTGTTCTCTTCTATTATTGTTCATGAATATAAATTTAATAGGGAAAATTATGCACTTTAAAATTGAAACTGGAAGATTTGTAGCATAGGAGAGGTTTGTTGCAAATTGTGGTAGGTAATGAACAAGAGCTACAATGAATAGAAAAGAAAAATACTTCAATTGGAGGGGTCAACTCATTAAGCTTTCACTAAGTAACAGGACATGTTCCTATAGGGCCCATGTCTGGAATTCTACGTGTGAGACATGTGTTTGACACGTGACCTATTCACAAGACACGAGCCAAACACATGTCCTCATTGTGTCCCCCCTATAAAAGAGGCCCACAACCCATAAAAAGTTAAAAACACTTTTTCCTGTTCTTCATTTTACTCAATAGTTTGGAGGTGTGAGACATTTTTGGAGTGTAGCCGAGGGTTATTGTGTGGTGTTGGAAGGGATTTCAAGTGTTGGGCAAGTGTATTTTAGTTTCTAAATTCAAAAAAAATTGAATCTTCATTTGTATTTCATGTTTTTTTTTCCAAGGAAAAAATCTTAATTTTATTCAACTTGAAAATAGGGAACAAAATTACATTCTACAAATGCTTGTAAGCATTCAATCATGTCAGCCTGTTGGCTGATGCACAATAAGAAAATTAAAGTATGAAAATTACATAATTTTTACGAAGTTAAGTGTGATAAACGTCACTTAGCTTCCCCTTTTTTCATTTCTTTTTATCCCCCTTTCGCCAAGCTCCTTTATTGGAAAAAACCGTTACTATTGTCATTTGATTGCCATCTGCCTTTAGGTGGAATTCTTTGTCTGAGTTCGAGCTCTGAGATACATGGGATCTCTTTATGCCCCTTGTTTCCTTTTCAATGGGTGTTTCTGATTTCTGTTGTTCAGATACAATGATATCTGCTGATTTAGTATTCTTCTGGCTATGAACCACTATTTCTCGCTGATCCCCAACTCCGCCATTTGTTTGGCTACCAGGTTGTGTTTGTGCTTCTATATTTGGGGTATTTTCATTGGGCTCTTTTTCGTTTTCTGAAATGTTAGGGGCCTGCCTCTTTTTCTTTTTCGGTGTCTTTTTTGCTAATGGGTAGGTGTTATGCAAGTGTCCTGTTTGAAAATGGGTACGACATCTGAATGTTGTATTCTCATAATCTAACACCTGAGTCCACTGAAAGTTTTCATGTTTTAGAAGAAGATGATCATGAAGACCTTTGCTAAGGTTTATCTCTACACATATCTTGGCAAATGTAAAGATGCCTTTTGTTGTTCTGTCTAGGCCCATTTTCTTGAATTTAAATTTTACTCAAAGTATTTCCGATATCCTCCAAAACGCGATGGTGCCAAAAGGGAAGATGGAGGTTTGACAACTTCACCCATACTGACATTTTTGATACCACCATGCTTGTAGCATCAAACTATAGGAACCATGGGGTAACAAAAAGCCTGTATCTACCCCAAAACCATGCCCTTCATTGAGAACTTTTTACATATTCTGCGGTGTATCAAATTGTACTATAAAGAAGCTTTTAGAGCATAAATATAGATCACAATTTTGTGTCCAAGAATAGAACACCCACTCATATAAGTCTTCAGGTTTTGGTCAAAAACCATTAAATCGGCATATTAATGCCTTAAATTGTAGATCAACAAGGTATGATTTTACCTTTGGGGTTTTTATGTCGATAGCTGGTACCTTGTCCATTTGCTTGACAATGTAAGATCTTGGCAGGTTTTGGAACTACTCAACTGGAGCAGTATTCTTCCCTTTCACTGCATCCTTGAACGAGATTGATCCATTAGGGTTTCTAGGATTTGTATTAGGGTTTCTAAAGGCTGTAGATCCCCTCTGGTAGCCTCAGATTTATTATTATGGTAGAAACCTTTGCCATGCCATAATCTTTCAGCTAGAGAGAGTCCTAGAGCACTTTTCCTTCGTATAACAAAACTAGGAGTGTTGTTGGTACTCCCAAGTCCTTTTGAAGGCTTTGCTTCAGTTGTTTCACTAGATTCGTGCCCCAGATCCATCAGATAATGGCATTCCCATTTAAATTATTGACGAAGATCTGGTATTTTTCTCTTTCTATTTGTCTTTTGTCCAGATGTGGATCTAAAAGACAGAGAGGAGACCCATAGAAGGGCATTCCTGGAGATAAGAACTGATATTTATAAATAGCGAAGGCTGGATCTGCATAGTGGTTCAAATATGCTGTAAACTGGGCTTTTGACAAAACCTCACTTTGAGAAACGAGCCTTTGTACATCAAGAAAAGAGGGCTAGATTTGAGACAAGGGATGGATATTGTTCACAAAGACAGAAAAGATAGGAGACAGGCTTATGTAACCTTATCTTCTGGCTCCCTTGGTGGGTCGGAGGCCAACACAACAAAAGGTTAGCTGATCCACAATAGGCAAAAACGATAGAAATAATTGTTTGCGCACTAGAAAGATATTTGAGGCTCCTTCCCGCTCCAAAACATCTTCACATGGAGGGAGTCGATGCGCTTTTTTGTGGTGGTTGAACATGAATATCCATAGCGCAAAAGAACCCTAGACTGCCTGACATCCACCCTTCCTGTGCCGACTCCTAAATTAATTCCAACAATCTATTAGGATTAATTCAATGAGTTGTTCATCCTCTGTATTTCATGTTTGTATGTGTAATTCAATAATTTGTTATATATATAAAATGAGTTATCTGTGTCCTAACCTGAAATGGCATAGAAGAATCACGCCGCAGCGTTTTCACTTCTAAGTGACAGCATGACGTTTTGATCGATTCAGCGTAGGAGGCAGCAAAGCAAGGGAGGGAAGCCGCATTGATTTTTGAGGACAGTTGCAGTGGTTAGAAAGGGATGACAGGGTCTGTGTTGATGCCCTAACCCGATTGTCAAACTACAACAGATTGCACCAGCTCATAAAGGTATGTTCTCATGTTGGATGGTAGATGTAGCCTGTGGAAGCCAAATAGGAGGGGCAGTCTTGGTGGT
This sequence comes from Pinus albicaulis, assembly GCA_034641835.2. Classification (NCBI taxonomy): domain Eukaryota; kingdom Viridiplantae; phylum Streptophyta; class Pinopsida; order Pinales; family Pinaceae; genus Pinus; species Pinus albicaulis. Next base: position 1,548,622,861 of record CM076584.1, read on the forward strand.
TAGATGCCTTTATCAGTGGGCAGATGTTGCAGCAGTATATTGGTGGCCATTCTTGAATTTAATTATTAAAGCAGGGGTATGCAGGAGAGAGACAGAGAAGTTGTCTTGGGTGATCATTAAAATCCAAAAAGGAGTCCCACAATTCCAAGGAGGATCCCCACTGCTGGATAGATCGAATTGTTGCCTTATTATCAATGTACCCAGACTGAAATTCCTTCAGCAAAGGTCCAAAATTTCCTCTCTGCATTTTGACTGGGTCATAAATCTGGAGTTGGTTCTCTTTTTGCAGGTATAGGAGGAAGAGAACCCTGCACAGTACATCAAGGACAAGAGTCCATGAGATGTAAGTGAAGTTCATATTCAGCAAGCCGTAATGAATATGATAGTTCTAATTCTGTGATTCTATGTCACTGTCATTATGACAGTGACATAGAAAGACACCCATGTTGAAGTTGGAAGATGTAAGAGTTGTCTGCTGAAGTCCTTGAGGAAATTCTATGTAGTAGTCAAAAAAAAATTTCAACTCTATGAGCAGTCTGCTGAAATAACCAGAAATGGGCAGATCTGGAAGCCATTCAAGATGCAATGCCAAGGTAGATTGGATCCCTTGTTTTCTTTGCAAGCTGCAGTCTTGAAGGCTGTTTGAAGGAGCTACTCACAGAATAACAGGTAGTGGCTGAAAGGACTTCTAACACAAGATGAGGCTTGTTAATATGTTCCCCTTGTATGTCAGTGACATAGATAGACACCTATGGAGCAGCAGCATGTGACTGTATCAGTCCTACATTGGAGCGTTATGGTAAACTTAAAATGTGAACTGGGAAGTTTATGCAGTTTTTTTTGTCACATGATTGAATCTTGAATCATGATCATCAAAGTCTGTTGGATGGCTTTGACTGTGGGAGATCCGGTCCCAAATTTCTAGATGGTGTCTGGGATGCCCTCATTTAAAACAGATGTCTTCTCTCGGGAGAGAAACTGACATTAAGAGGGAGAGATATTTGTATATGCTCCTGAGTGGATGTCTTTGTTCAACAAAAGAAGATCCTCATGGCTCAGGGTCATATGGCTTCAGAGGGGGAAATTCTGAAGGAAAACCAAGAAGCCATATTAATAACAGGATATCTAGCAGCCATGAGTACTTTTGTACAATTTCGTAAAAGCATCAAGTCTGGAAGGATGCTATGCTGTAGGACAAAGCAATTGTCACCTTGAAATGGCTCTACAAAATCAAGTATGGATCTGTTGAAAGTGCTGAAAAGTTCAAGGCAAGATTTGTTGCCTGTGAGGAAGATATAGACTATGATGACATATTTGCACCTGTGGCTCGAGATACCACCATTCGATCTATTATAGCCCTTGCTGATACGCAAGGATGGAGTCTTCATCAGATGATGTGAAGACCGCATTTTTCTGCATGATGTGATAAAGGAAGAGATATATGTGAAGCAACCTTTGGGGATAGAAGTCCGGGATCGGGACACCCATGTCTGCAGGATGAAGAAAGCCCTCTATGAGCTGAAACAAGCACCCTGAGATTGGTACAAGAGGATAGATAGCTACTTGATGAAGCTGGGATTTTACTCGAAGTAATGCTGATCCGAACTCTTACTTCAAGGTTGTCAAGGGAAATCCTCTCATTCTGGTGCTGTATGTGGATGACCTCTTCCTGACAGGTGCTGACCCTCTCATTCATCAGTGCAAGAGGGAGCTCGCTGCTGAGTTCGAGATGAAGGACCTAGGACTAATGTCTAGGCCTGAAGGTCTAGCAGAGACCTGGCGAGATTTTCCTTTCTCAAGGAAAATACATTATGATTTTTCTGGTATGATGGACTGTAAGTCCATGGAACTCAACTTTAAGAAGTTGAGGAGCAACGTTGCTGGGCCCGTCCTATTGAGTATCGTGAACTCATAAGGACCCTGATGTTCTCAATGAACACTTGTTCGAACATATGCTGTGCAGTGAACACTTTGAGTCAACACATGGTTGATCATAACATTCACTGGGTTGGTGCCAAGAAACTCGTGAGATATCTCTGAGGCACGACAGACCATGGGCTGAGATACACTGCCGGGAGTATGACACTCCGTGGATATACTGATGCCGATTGGGCTGGCAGTGTGGTGGATCGCAAGAACACATCTGGATGCTACTTCACATGTAGATCTGCTTCGGGCAGGAATCTAAAGTCGGCAGTCTTGAGCACCGCTGAGGCCGAATATATTGTAACATGTATGGCCTGTTGTGAAGTCACTTGGTTGCGAAAGCTCTTTGTGAGTTGTTCGAGCATGTGCTAGATGCCACCGTTATCCTTTGTGATAACCAGAGGGGGATTCATTTGTTATAGAATCCCGGGTTCCACGATTGATCCAAGCATGTTGATGGCTGGTACCACTTTATCTGGGATATGGTACAGCGAGGCGCCGTAAGGCTCGATCATATAGGAACTGATGAGCAGTTCGCGGATATTCTCACAATGCCCTTGGGGAAGGTCATGTTCTTAACCTTCCGTGAGAATCTTGGAATCATGGAACGACCCTATGATGTGGGTCCTGTTGGACGATGAGCTATGGGAGCTCTGGGGGGCTTTGGGGAGAGCTTCTTGGAGCTATGGGCAACCACAAGGCTAGGCTTGCCAACCTTGGTGGTGTGCTTGGACCCCACCGTTGTGATTTTGAGTTGGTTCACCTCTCATTTTCTGTGCCCCGTATGCATTCTACCCATTGAGTTTAGGGCTCATGGGAAGTACCTCTCATTTGGCCAATGAGGTGGGAAAGGCTAGAGACTAGTAGCAAAGACTGATGGACGCATCAGAGTTTGCCGTACTCTCTATCTAGGATGGCATAGTCCAACCGCTTGATCTGGGATCAAGTATAGTGAGGTCTGGGACCTCTGCCTGACTTCGGGTCAGAGGAACCAACTTCGGGTTGGTTGGAGACTCTTCGTGAGTCTGATAGAGGTTTCGGACCTCTGAGCTGAATCTGTCAGCCGGGTATGATGTCTTTGTGACTGACCCACTTCTGTTCTGAAATAAAGAAGCCAGCAAAGCAAGTTACGGCGGGATGACGCACGATGTTTGGATTGCACTAGTGTACGGAGTTCTCCCTAGTTGAGAGGGAGTGTTAAAATTGGACAACTAGGTCCAAACTCCGGTTGTGCTGCTCAGATGACGATCGCAATATTTTTATTGGATTCCTCTTTCGGAGAGGTGTAAGATTGATCTAAAGATCATCTCGATCGGATGAGCAGAACATGTACTTTGAATTTATTCCACTTATGTGCTGGGTCGGCCTGGAATAAAAAATTGACTTAAATGTCTTAAAGGACGTGTCACACACCCCCAAAGATTCCTATATATTGGAGAGACTTGGAGTTCATTTGACACACATCAAATTGGAGGAATTCTCTTTCTGGATAGCATTGGAGCTGCACATTCTTTGTTTGGATTGTTCTGGGGTTATGTGTGACACACTTGGCTGAATGACCTATTGAAGACTTTGCTGGTAGAAGCATCCTGCTGATCGCCGTAACGTCACCATTTCCTATCTCTGTTCTGGTTTGTCTTCTATCGATCTATTGGTATGTTCTATCTTCTTCAGTGTTGTGCCCTAACCTGAAATGGCATAGAACATGTATAAAAATTAACAGTATTTCCACACAAATGGAACATCTTAAGCAACTGCTAACACAAGTAGATCAAACATTAGGAAACAATCCATGAGCCTAGCCAAGACAACCACTTGAGGCAATATATTAATGCAATATTTTGTTAACATATGAGTTTCTCAAAATTGATCTCGAGCAAATGACCATCCATGCCCTTTAAATAGAAATTGAGGACCAATGAGGTGTTAAGCCATGGGTCAATGTAGCCATTAGTATTGAGGAGAATATGAATTGTCAGATCACTTTATATCAAGAACATATTATGATGGTCGGATTAAATAACTACAATTGCATGCTAATGCATACTAATAAAACACACTTTGTCTAAAGACATATTATACCAAGTTGATTTTGACTAACTCTTAAGTGTTTAAGTATCTTAACATCACCCCATTGTTGAGAAATATAGGACAACTAGATTATGTAATTTCTCTAATTTTGATAACTGCTTGTGATGTATTTTTGCATATCTTGATTGGATTCAATTTCACCTTAATTATTATTGTGTTTTTTATCAAACAACTACCAAACCATAAAGAATAGTGAGACAAGAGGACACAAGATATAGGCGATCAATCAGGGCCAAAACCTCTCCACTTGAGAGGAAAACCCACAAGAATTCTTCTCTTCTTATAGAATCTTCCATTGACGAATTCCAAGACCTATGACCCTTGACCAAGACCCTCCAATACCAAGTCCCTTGACGAGCTTTACTTATAGTAGTTCCTCAACAACTTCTTCAATTTCGACCTCTAGCAAATTCTTTTGTCCAACAAATTATTCTGCAACGTCAACTTGCAGATTCTACTGCAACTTCGACCTCTCCAGCAAATTCATAGCTTTGACCTTTCACAGCTTTGACCTAGCTGCAACTTCACAACTTTGATGGAACTTCACAACTTCGATGGAACTTCACAGCTTCGATGTAGCTTCACAGCTTCGATGCAGTTTCAGAATTTTGTCTTTCCCAGTAACTGTAGAAACCCTAGCAAAACAGAGAGGGAGAGGCCCAAAACTTCAATCTTGTTCTTGTTCTTCTTCGTCCTTTTCTAGCTTCTATCTTGTGGAGATCGAACTTGCTTGAGAGGGTGTCCAAATGAGGTCAAGTTGCTTCTTATATATAGGATTTTGAGGGGTACAAATTGCTATCTTTAGGCCGACTTGATCTTTGCACCATGACGATGTATTGGAGGGTCTTTTGACTCTACTTTGACTCAAATAAATTTTCTTTACAATATGTCACATGCCCAAATGGGTCTTCAATACATGACAATGACTCAATAGACTTTATGACAAACCTAGAAGCACTCAATGGGTGCTTGACTTAAAAATAAATTTCCCCTAAGCATGAAACCCATGCCTCAAGAACAACATTAATAAATTTATTTTTCTCTTTATATTATATACATAAAAAAATGATTACATATGCCATTATGAAGACCGAACCTAGTTACATATTTCAACACTCCCTCTTAACTAGGGAGGTATTCATAATCCATACAAGGTACTTGGACATTCTTAATCTGAATAATTCTCATAAGAAGAGTCAGAATGGTAAATCATCTGTTTAACATCATATCAACCAACATTGTCACATAGTAAGGCCTTGATTAACAACTCTATCTCTCCACAAGATCAAAGCACAATGCTGGCAAGACCAATGACTGACAGACACCATCATCACAAGGCACATACCCCACTCGGGTGTTCACAGGGTATGTCCTCCCAGGACTATTCTTATGTTGGGTTCCTAATTCTCAAAGAATATTGGTCCTCTTCGACTACTCTTATCTTGGATGCCCTACTACATCCTCAAAGATTATCGGATGCCAAATGCTTACCCAATCCTCCATTCTTTCTTCACAATATGAAGACGAGAATGATGTGTCTATCTCTCCCTCTAAACTAGGGAAGATATACCCATTCCTATAAAGGAATGTACCCAAGCTCCCTCTTATCCAGGGACTTGTCCAAGTTCCCTCTTGAATAGGGACTTGTCCAAGTTCCCTCTTGACTAAGGACTTGTTTTCAGCAGCTCACTTGTTATTTGGTTAAGATCATGGTACCTTCAACTGCTTGAGAGCTCCTCCTTTCGATGTCATGAATTTCATCTTTATCATTATGGAGCCTTCATCTTTTGGGACTTCTTCGTAGGGCATCGACCATCCATCACTTTCAATGAACCATATGAGTGTACTAATAGTGATGTCATCCTTCTTTGCATCGGAAAGTGATCTTCTAGTCCATATCTAGCTTTTCTTCTTACGACTACCTTTTCCGAGTCATGTTTCCTTCAGGATCTTTCATCTAATCACATGAGTGCTAATTTAGGTGACATCTACAACTCTCCTTTGGTAGACTTGTATCAACCCAACCAAATGTTGTTCAAAAATCAAAAGTGAACATCAAATCAAAGTTACCTTTTGTGATGGCCTTTCATCATGACATCTTGCTTGCAACATCAACATCCAATACATTCATAAGTACATCTCTAAGACTTTCAATATCAAGGGTCTCCTTTCTTTACAGACCTTATTAGGGTCTTCATGCCTTCTCTATGGAGATGTCATGGCCAATTCTTCTAGTCATCGGATGTTGATTTCCTTTTCTACATGACCATAGTTTCATCTTTCACGATCTCTTCTTTTTTTCTTCACATATTGCTCCCTAGGAACTTCCAACCATAGTTCCTACATCTTTGTCAATCACCTCATATTCCATATGAGCACATATTATGTTGATTTCATCTAGTCAATATGTGAATCATGCCTTCATGCATCTTTTCAATGAAAGAGATCCCTTTCTTTTGATCATACTCATGAGGTAATTTATTCACCCATGCTATCTGCAACTATATGATGACATGACTTTAATTTATCAAACATATGCATACATACCTCTTTTTTTCTTTTGGTCATCTAGAATTCCTTTGGTAGCTTTCTTTTCTTGAGTGATCATCTTGACATGCTTCATTTCTTTGTCATCATATCATCATTCTTTCAAACAATGAACCCTTACAAGGTGGAATTCTCTGCGAGACACTTGCTTCTTTCAAGAAGTGAACCTTCTAATGAAGCTTCCAACAGAGGATCTTGATTATCCTCATCCTGTAAATACTCCTTCCTAATGAAGACGATGTATGGTGAATTCTATGCTAGATGAATTTCTTTTACCCATAGGTACTACTTATGCTTTCAATGAGGTTACCAAGAGCTACTTCCTTACTATGATGACTGCTACAACCATGTAGACTTTTACTCAACTATCTTTCAAGCTTCTTATATTGATGTCATGAGCTCTTGCACATTATTATGATGCCATCCCCTAAAATGATGCATCCTATCATGCTTATAATGTTTCCTACCATGATAGCTATACTATACAAAAACCTGAAAAGAACTTGGCAGAGGAGATTATCTCAATCATAGTAGAGATGTTTTACTTCCCCCTCCTTTGATTTCTTCTTTTCAACTTCTTCAACTTCTTCGGTGACATGGGCTTCTTCCCTTCCTCTTTTGTTGTTGTCCTTCTTGAGCTTAGGACAATTTCTTTTGTAGTGCCCATATTCATGACAATCATAGCATTGGATTTTTGACATATCCTTCTTGTTCTTTTTCTGAGGACCAAACCATCCAAATTTTACGTTCTTCCTAGCCATGGTAGCAAACACTTGAACTTGCTCGTTTGATCCTACATCGCTTTTTGCCTTCAACTTGGTTTCTTCAATATTACACAATGACCAAAGTTCACTAAATGGCGTAGCTTCCTTCTTTCCATAAAGACTTGATGTAAAGTTTCCCCATACCTCTGGTAGTGTATTGAGCACTATGGTGGTCATTTCTTTATCAGACGTTATTTCTCCCAACTCTTGTAGTTGGTCTATTATTTCTGGCACCCTCATAAAGTATGGGGCTATTCCATGTTCCTTTGAGATCTTCTTTTTGTGTAGCTCGTTTCTCAAAGATATCACTTCTTTGGCAGTACTTACGAAGAACAATTCTACTAGCTTCTCATATATTTCTTTTGATGTCTCCAATTTTGATACATAAGGTATGAGGGGATCTTTGATAAATGCTATAAGAATCCTTTGAGCGCTTACTTCCCCTTTTATATACTTTGCTAAGGCTTGAGCTTCTTCCTTTGGAGGTTTAGTGATTGAACCTTTAATATGTTGAACAAATTCATTTTCTATAAGGATCAAACTTGTCCTCTTCTTCCATGCAAGAAAGTTTGATGACCCAACCATTTTGTTGCTTTCCTTGAAAAATGAAGTCATTTTGATAGCAGATTTAGTCATAAATATAAGAGTACTTACTTGACAAGTGAAGATGCTTCTTGATGACAATATCTTCAACTTGATGCCTTCTTTCTTTTTGATGATGATGTCAATAGAAGATGACTTCGTTGATGAAGATGTATTCCTTCAAAAGTAATCTTTCAAGGAGAGGGAGATCACCTTGATTCCTTGATGATGATGACAACACCCCTTCTTGTTTTCCATGGACTTCAAGATACTTCAATGAGTAGTCCTTCTTTGAGTGGAGGTAGGGTCTTGTAGATCTTTACTTTGTGATGATGATGTGAGCTTCTCAAGAGTTCTTGAAGTTTATAACCCTTACTTGGATGAGCTATGGTTTTGAGGTCTTCTTTGAGATGCGATGATCTTTGAGATGAATGGTCCTTCTGATGATTGATGCCCTTGATGATCTTCTCGTGCTTCGACCTTTGAGTATCCTTCTTCAAGCTGCCTTTCCTTGTCTTGTCACCTTAGCTCTGATACCATGTTGAGAAATCTAGGGCAACTAGATAATGCGATTTCTCTTACTTTGATAATTGCTTGTGATATATTTTTGCTTATCTTGATTAGATCCTTTTTCACCTTAATTATTATTGTGTTTTTCATTAAACAACTACCAAACCATAAAGAACAGTGAGACAAGAGGACACAAGATATAGGTGATCAGTGAGGGCCAAAACCTCTCCACTTGAGAGGAAAACCCACAAGAATTCTTCTCTTCTTATAGAATCTTCAATTGACGAATTCCAAGACCTATGACCCTTGACCAAGACCCTCCAAGACCGAGTCCCTTGATGAGCTTTCCTTCTAGCAGTTCCTCAACAACTCCTGCAATTTCGACTTCCAGTAAATTCTTTTGCCCAACAAATTCTTCTGCAACTTCTACCAACAAATTCTATTGCAACTTCGACCTAGCTACAGCTTCACAAATTCGATGCAACTTCACAATTTCGATGTAGCTTCACAACTTCAATGCAACTTCATAGCTTCGATCCAACTTCACAGCTTCGATGCAGTTTCAGAATTGCATCTTGCCTAGTACCTGTATAAACCCTAACAAAAGAGAGAGGGAGAGGCCCAAAACTTCGATCTTGTTCTTGTTCTTGTTCTTCTTTGTCCTTTTCCAACTTCTATCTTGAGGAGGTTGAACTTTTTTGAGAGTGTGTCCAAGTGAGGTTGAATTCCTTCTTATATATAGGCTTTTGAGGGGTACAAATTGCTATCTTTAGGCCGACTTGTCCCTTCATGTAGGCTGACTTGATCTTTGTGTCATGAAGAGGTCTTGGAGGGTCTTTTGACTCTACTTTGACTCAAATAATTTTTCTTTACAATATATAACATGCCCAAATGGGTCTTTGGAGGGTCTTTTGACTCTACTTTGACTCAAATAAATATTTCTTTACAATATATAACATGCCCAAATGGGTCTTCAATACATGACAGTGACTCAATAGACTTCATGACAAACCTAGAAGCACACTATGGGTGCTTGACCTAAAAATAAATTTCCCTTGAGCATGAAACCCATGCCTCAAGAACAATAATAATACATTTATTTTTCTCTCTACATTAAATATATAAAATCATAATTACATATGCCATTATGAAGAACAAACCTAGTTACATATTTCATCACCCATAAGAACAAGTTGGGATAAAATTGAAGGATTTACAAAGGTGACACAATAGGAGAAGGAAGGAGGCATTCGAGTCTATCCTCCTTTATTGACAACATCCTAAACTCTAACATAAATTAAAGTTTGGAAAACTTCGCTTTTGTAAGATTTTGTGAAAATGTTTGCAACTTGATTTTGTTTAGGGTAAGATAGCACTTCAAGAATGTTATCTTGAATAATTTCTTTGATGAAATGCATGTGTATCTCAATGTGTTTGTTGTATTGTTGCACATATTGTGATAATATCAAAATTATCACGATATTATCGCCATAACTTATTGCAATAATTGCCCTATTTTGAATTTATCGCGATAATTTAGGTAATTATCACGATAATTTCGAAATTACCGCCCTGTCTTTGTCAATTTCAACTTATTACCAATTTTTTTTCTTTTAACCCTAATTTTTATAAAGGTGAATTAGGGGATTGAGCTATGAGGATGCTTTGCCTATTTCCATCAAGCAAACAAGGGGAAATCTATTGTTTTCATTTTCCAAGATTCATCTCATGAGATATATACCCTAATGTTAATGGTAATATTAAATTCTTACAGTAAAAGTGACATTTTCCTTATCTTTCATTTTCATTCTTTTACTTAAAATTTTAACATTTTCGTTAATTGACTTAGGATGTTTGAGATCCTACCTCGTTGGATTTCATATGGAGAAAGTAGAATTTTACATCCCATTCAAAATCCAACAAGCTTAATATTCTTTAGGATTTAAGGATTGACAAGATTATAACGTTTCTACTGGATTCTCTGATGTACGAGGGTATGGAGCTAACATTTAATCAAGCTCACCAAGCCCTCTATGTACCTCTAAGTTGGTGACATTGACTGTTGAGCTCCTTCTTCATGACCGTAGTCAAAATGTACACTTCAGTCAAGCAAAATCATTGATTAGGATGTTAAGTTTTTTCTATCGTATTTTAATGCTTAGTGGGTGATCTTGAGGAGTAGGATCCCAATATAGGCAATGATTTTGATGTTATGTAGCATTTGTTGTAGCATGATTTTCTTTGGATTTCGAAGGCCATTTAGAGCCTCTTAATCTCTATTGATCTATTTTGATTCAAAGATGCATTGCACTCGGTGATATTTTGGTTATATGCACCCTAACCATACACATAAGGAATTTTACATATTTGTGTATAATAATTTGGATTCGTATGGATGAACATGAATTATACGTTCTTTTCAAAATTTGAATATTTTATGTATTTTTTGGTCGACCAATCTTTTGGTCCAATTCTTATAACATTGTTGAGGATGATGTGACCATTTTTCGTCAAGCAAACAAGGGGAAATCTGCTATTTTCATTATCATGATTCATCTCATGAGATACACACACACAAATATATTTGATATGCTTTTGTATTATTCTATTAGATCTTATGACTTACGACAAATATCATATTTCAATATTGATATCTGTTGTATCACTTGACATATTATACATCTTATATATCGATTTCATTTTCACATTTATGTAGCAATGTGTTTGTTTGAGGTTGATTTTGTTTTATAAGGTAAAAAATAGGAAAAAAATGATTATTTTTGTATTTTTTAAGTTTCTCGATAATTTCCAATATTCCCCCCATATTGCCCATAAAATTTTGGACCCTTGGTGATAAATTGCCAATAATGATAAATGTAACATTGGTTTGTTGCACTAATGTTGAATTGGATCTTTGGCGAGCTTGATGGCATTTTGGTTGTCACACTAGAGTGTGGTTGGATGTTGCTACTGAGTGCAAACTCTCAAAGGAGTTGTTGAAGTCGTAAGCTTTTCGAGGGTGCATTAACTATTGCTTTATACTATGCTTTTCTTGGAGAAAGAGCAAGAGCTTGTTTCTTCTTACAAGCCTAAGTGATAGGTCTGGAACCAAGATTGAAGACATAATTTGCAGTAGAATTCCGATCATCAAGGGTGCTAGTACAATGGGAATCAATGAAACCAACCAGCAAAGAGGTTCTCCCTAAATTGTAATGTATCCTAAACTAAACTATACCTCGACTATATTGAAATATCCTTTTGGCTACTTCCAATGGCTCCCATGGGGTGTTTGCATATATTTGGCAATAAGATCAACAACAAAGGAAATATTAGGATGAGTAGAAGTCAACTATAAAAGACTACCAACTAATTGATGTTACATAATGGCATCTGCTTTGGGTGTAATACAAGTGGTAGCAAGTTTGACACCAAATTGGAAGGGAGATGGGGTTGATTTACAATCTTCCATGTGAAAGCAATGAAGAAGGTCACATGCATACTGAGACTTAGAAAGGGAAATTTCTTCCTTGGTTTACAATACTTGGAGGTCATTAACCTAAGTCTATCTTTTCAATTTTCTTCCTACGGTTGGATTTCACATGGTTTAAAGTTTTGGGTCATTAATCTAAGTGAGAGTAATGCTATTTACATAAAAAACAAGTATTATGAGATGATTACGAAGTCCAGAGATTCCAGTGTCAAGAAGAAAGCTATCTATTTGAGCATTCAAAGTTGGATGAGCTTGCTTAAGACCATAGAGAGATTTCTTAAAGTAGTAAACAAGGCTAGAGTCATTCTAAACATAGCTAGGAGGTGGTCCCATGTAAAGTCATCCTTGCAAATCCCCATGCAAGAAGGTGGGTTTAACATCCATCTAATGGACCTCCCATTTATGTAAAGTGGCAAGGGCTAGAACAAGGCAGTTGGAATTCATTTTGGCTATGGGGGAAAAGATTTCATTATAGTCAATCACTTTAACTTAATAAACTCCTTTGGCAACTAATTGAGCCTTATGTATTTCAACAATTCCATCTGATGCATTTATAATTCTATACACCCATTTACATTTGACAAATTTTCTTCCTTTCATAAGAAGTGCAAGATCTCAAGTATCATTTTCCATTGAGGAATACTATTCTTCATTCAATGTCTTGTACAAATTTGGATAATGAGTCTCTAAAACTTGGCCAAAGTAGAGGAGGCTTGCGGGCACTTTGAATGTGTATGACGTTGATTTGTAGGATCGTCCACAAGATCACTAGCTACTTCGCGTGTTGTACAGGGCCATTTGAGAAGATGTGGTGTTGGTGTAGGTTCATGTTCAATGGACCCAACTGGAGGAAGGTGAGCAAGTGGAGGTGAATTTTCATCCCTAGTGTCATCATCTGAAGAAGAAACTAGAGCAGGATCATTAATGAAATAGTTGGGAATATAAGATGGCAGATACACCAAAGATGGTTCGCAAACTAAATATGGCACACGTCAAATTCATCTCATAGGTCAAGAGTTCTCAATCAAATATAACATCTTTCCTAATAATAAGTTTATTCGAATGAGGTTGAAGAAGTTCATAACCTTTTACATCTTTAGAATATCCAACAAAAATGCACTCTCACTTTTAGGTTGTAATGCTTTCTTTTAGGAATGTGAGCACGTGCTTCACTACCAAACGCCCAGAGGTGGCTTACCTCTGGTTTAATTTTACTCCATGCTTCACTACCAAATACATGAAGGTGTGTTTCATCTAATTTAATTTTACTCCATGCTTCTTCTGGTGTTACATTTTTTAATGCCTTTGTGGGAGTGCGATTGACTATGTCATTGACACTGTTACCACAAAATTTAGCAGGCCTGGTGCAAAGCCTCACTAAGCAACCTTGGTCTTATGGCAACAAGAGATTAGCTACCATTGTCACCTTAGTGGCATCTCTGGAACTATTTTTTGGTGGATGTTATCTCCACAAGGGAGGTTCCCTTAAATAAATCACCAACAAAATATTCAACAAAGAAGGCCTCAATTGTGTGATATAAGGCCTTGTGATTAAAGAGAAAGGTATTGGCGAAACCTTGAAAAGGTTGAGATGAGATTTGCAAACTTCGAGTACACTTTCCTAAGACCATTATGATGTAGAAGAAAGTTGTTATATGTTAAGGTTCTATGTGATATAGAATCCAGATTTAGGGCATACAATGCCATATTATAGCATGAGAAATAACCTATCAATGATAAGATCAACAAAGGAGCAAAAGTTATGAAAGAGGCAAGCAAGGGTTAGGCAAACAATAAAATTTTATGGCTGAAAATGAATATGACAACAATTATTATCTAGATGTCTGACCTAATTTTGGGGCGAAAACATGCAATTAATGCTATATTTTTCCTTTTTATATTTATTGAATGTAATCCCACCAATAGGGAAACAACGAATAGACATAAAATTGCTATAAAATGCTGATTTCAGCTAACGCTAACCCCCATTACCATGAATTAAGAAAGAGATAAGAAATTATGATGATCACCGCCAACTAGTCTAGTGTGCCTTCTCTCAATTGGGCAATGGAGTCAATAATGGCGAGGTCAAAGATAGATGGGATTGTATGAAGAGGGTGGAGGACTAAAAATCCTCAATTAGAAACCCTAGCGACTTCTTTAAAGAGGAGATTTAAGATCAAAGGATGCATATACAAAGTTTTTTTCATTGCTTCTTGAAAGATAAATTTTGCATAACATATAGATGTTGAATGTGTTGCCATTGATGTCAAGTTTAGGGGATCTTGTTGAATATGTTGTCATTGATGTCATTGTTGCAGTACTGAATGTATGGTGTCATGGCTTGCTGAGTATAAATTGTACAGGCAAAGTTCCAGCCTAGGTCACGGTTCCATGGAGTCATCAGGCTAAGAGTCCGTCAGACCATTGAAAGGCACGCTTAGCAGGATCATAACCTAAGGCACATGCCCAAAGCCCCATAGGATGTGAAGGGTTGATGAATCGACAAATTGAGATGAAAATCCTCCACTGTTAGTTGAATGGAAATCTCCACAACGTCAATAGACAAACCGTTCATTAGGCCTTGAACACATTCGGCTGCGACAACAAAGCTTAGGAGGGATATCATTAGAGACAGAATCAACCGAGGAGGCTAAGGGTAGAGAAGGGAAAACCTTCGGTCATCACCCCTAGTCACCAAGGGCCAACAGGCTAGTGCCTGCGGGTTGAGATCCTATTGGGCCATCGGGACATCGACCTTGTTTCACAAGGCATTAGACCAACCCGAGACCGTGACACACATGGCAAGGCAATTGGCATGGTTGACGTAGATGCCAGGTGGATGACATAGTGGAGTACATGTGGCAAATTGATGAAGCGACAACATGTGAGGATGACATGTGGCAGGTAATTCAACATTTTTCACGGGTAAGATGGATAATTGGCGAGTGACACGTGGCAGGCTACATGGTAGCAGAGGTGGTAGGTGACGTGGGAAGGTGGGTCCCATATCAGAACATCGGGCCATTGGAACATTAGAATGCAATTTCATGATTTGACTAGCTCGATACTGAGATCTAACAAGCACCAACCGATGGTTATAGTGCCCGGTTGAAGTGACAACACCTGAGGACTTCCGTCTCAGCACATTTTAAAGCATGTTCAACAAGTCGAACCGTTGATTAGTCGAGGAGCTTAAGCCTGAGGTCATAGCCCCCAATTCTTAGTGCTAAGCATAAGTGCCTAGGGGCTCATCGATATTGGGACTTCGACCTTGAAACCTAAGCGAGTTGTATTATGGCAAGCTGAAACCTTTGATATCCGACAAACTTAAGATTAAAATCCTTAGTCGTGAAGGGATTGGTAGTAAGTTCCTAGAGGTTTATCAGTCTTGGAACTTTGGTCTCAAATTCTAGCGCATAAGCATTGAAAACGACCAATCTCCAATAACTTTTTTTAAGCCTTTGGTTACAACTACTCGTCACAAGGAGTCTTGAAGTCAAGCTCTGAGAGCTATGGGTTGACAATGGAGAATGGTCATGGTTCCAAGCACTAGACGCTAAAATATCAAATCCCCGGATCAAGGCCAATAGTGAAAAATACTTAGCGCAGTTAAAGTTGAAAGGCATCCCTGATGCCTGAGATCCGATAGAGCCATTAGGATCGCGGTGTTGAGTTTTCAAGTGCAATAGATACAAACAAAATTTTTTGAAATAGTGATAATTACTTCTAATGATATAGATATTTTAACAATTCCAATTTATCATTGAGCAATTACACTTTAGAAATTCAACCATAAAACCATAAGGAGAATAGAGATCATATTGCACAAAGAGAGTACAAGATTTACCCTGGGAAAACCCACTTGAGGGAAAACCCAACAACCTTTTCCTTAGAGAAATTATTCAGTTCAATAGGAGATACATCTAATGCCGCTAGTCAACTATGAGATCAAGCTGATCAACAAGCTATGGTCAAACCTGGTCAAGCAACCCTCTAGTCAAGTCAAGTCAAACTTCTGCCCTTCAAACTTCGGCCCTGTTTGATTTGCCCTAGGTTGAATTTCGACCTCCCAGAAAATGCCCAGAACTCGGCCTGCGCAGAATATGTTGCCCATAAATTGCTCACAAATATATGTGTGAGCTAGAAGAAAGAGAGAGTGAGTTAGAGAGAGAGAGAGAGAGAGATGATATTCATCCTTCTTGTCCTTCTTTTCCTTCGCTTGGATGCCCAGAAAATGTCTTGCTTGTGTGATGTCGAATGGTGCCTTTGTGGAGGAGGTCGAATGCCTTTATATAGTGTTTTGTCTTCGCGAATGGGTGTGTCTCTTCACTGGAGCCAACTTGACTAGTTTGGAACCAAAAATTCAAAAGTTAAATTTCGAAATTTTCTCTTTTAAATCTGACATGAAGGTCATGTCATATAATAATTCTTTCAAGGGCTAAACAATGAAAACGAAGTGAAGAACATAATCACTAGACAAATGTTCTAGAGGTATTCATAATGGCTAGACAAATGTTTTTCATGTTGACAAATTTCTCTAAGAAAAGGTTATAACAAATCATCAATAGTATCAACATCAATTAGCTACTATAATTATGTTCAAATAACTTTGACACATGGTAGATCATCAATGTCAATAGGCTATCATAGTTTTTTGGTCGGTACCTTAGACACATGGTACATTCTCACCATAATTCTGGTCGGTACTCCTGACACATCATAGATTAGCCATAATTCTGGTCGGTACTCCTAACACATCGTAGATCAACCATAATTCTGGTTAGTACCTTTGACACATGGTGTATCTTCACCATAATACTGGTTGGTACTCCTGACACATGGCACATCATTAACATCAACTAGTCACCATAATGTTGGTCTATTTGTCACGTAATATATAGACTAGTCTTGGTTCACCATTATTTTGGCCTGTACGTGACACATGGTGAATCTCCAAAGGCCACACTCTATTTAAGTAATTCTGGGCCTCATGCTAATGAACTTGATGTTGAAAGGCCACACTCTATTTGAGTAATTCTAGGCCTCTAGTACCATTCTTCCTAATTCTGGTCAATATACTTGACACAAGAAGAATGACTATCCTCTACTGGACCATTCTCCCTAATTCTGGTCATATATGACACAGGGAAAATGTCAGTCCACGATGCTATCTCATTAACACTCCCTCTCAATGAGAGAGGCATTCTCAATAAGTCCAAGCTTGCCCCTGAAGTATACAAACTTCGCTTTGGACACAGGCTTTGTAAGAATATCAACAATCTGCTCATCAGTAGAGACATACTGGAGCTTCATTGCTCCCTTTAGCACCATGTCACGAATGAAGTGGTAATTGATCTCGATGTGTTTCAACCTATGTTGCAGGAGACGTCCTCCCCACCCTCGTTTATGGCAAAAAACGGAATGGAAACGCGGAAACACGTACTATACGGCCTGGAAACGCGTTTCCGGCCATACTGGCACGTTTCCCGTACATATTGGAGCTTCATTCCTCCCTTTAGCACCATGTCACGAATGAAGTGGTAATTGATCTCGATGTGTTTCGACCTATGTTGTAGGAGACGTCCTCCCCACCCTTGTTTTTGGCAAAAAACGAAATGGAAACGCGGAAACACGTACTGTACAGCCTGGAAACGCGTTTCCAGCCATACTGGCACGTTTCCCGTACGTAAAACGTTGCCAGTACGGCCGTAAACGCGTTTCTAGGCCGCACGACCACGTTTCCTTCCCTTTAAAGCGATTTAACTTGGTTTTTATTATTATTTTTTTGCAGTGTTTGTGCTTTTTAATATTATTCTAATCGTTTATGGATGCTTCTAGATGGATTTTTAAAGCCTATGGTCTTAGTATTTATACGCGATTCATGGTAATGTTAAATTCTTAAAGTAGAAGTGACAGTCTCCTTAATCTTCGTTTTCATCCTTTTACTTAAGTTTTTAACATTACCATGGAATGACTCAGGATGTTTGAGAGTGGTTCCGACCTCATTGGATTTCATATGGAGAAAGTAGAATTTTAGATCTCATTCAAAATCCAGCAGACTTATAAGTTTTTCAGGATTTCAGGATTGGGTAATTGCAATGTTTCCATCGTATTTTGTCATGTATTAGGGTATGGAACTAGTATTTAATCAAGAGCACTAATCCGATATTGCGATATTGCTATTTTCATTGTGTCTGTTATCATTCATGAGTAAATGTGTTCTAACTTGTAATAGTTTATGCTTTGAATTTATCATGTATCATGTATGTTTTAAACTTTTATGATTTCACATAACATTTCTTAAATGTCCTAAATTCTAATATAAATATAAATTATATATATATATATATATATCGCATTTCTCTGCTTCCAAAATTTGGGGAGGTCGCGTTTCGCTTCGCTTCCCGTTTCGAAAACTCGTTTCCGTTTCCCCATTTCGTGCAACTTATGTTTTGACCTATCATGGAAAACTGAATTTTCTATTAGTTTCACACAACTTTGATTATCACAATATATCACGGTCGGCTCTCACACATGATCAAACAGTGCCGTGAGTAACTTTCAAAGCGACACTATTTCACAATTCGCTAAGATGGTTGCAAAAATACTGTGCCTTGGCAGTGCTGAGTGCAACAAATGTCTACTTACTGCTCATCCACAAAATCAAAGAGTAGCCCAAACTGAAGCAACTTTTGGATGTACCTCGTATGTCTTCAACACTCCCTGCCCAATCTACATCTATATAACCCTGCAGTTGTATATCACCGTTTGAGTCAACTGTACCATGCAAATATCTCAAAATGCGCTTTGTTGCAATCCAATGATCTTGTCTTAGTTCCACCTGGAACTGGCTCAATGTGTTTATTGCAAGGGAAATGTTTGGCCTAGTAGTAACCAATACATTACCGAGCCAATCAACTTTCGGTACATGGATGGATCTACCAAATCAGACTCAAAATCTCTTAGCTTTCTAGATTTGTCACCATGAGAGTCAGTATCGACTTACAGTCCATCATACCAAAATTTTGTAGGATCTCGATAATATATTTTCCTTGACCAAGAAAGACTTCACTGGGATTTTTCCATACTTATAGCCCCAAATAGTAAGTGCATCAACCCAAGATCCTTCATATCAAATTCAGAAGCCAACTCCTTCTTAAACCGAATAATAAGATGCTCCACACCTGTCAGAAATAAGTCATCGACATACAATAGTAGGATCACAGGTTCATTGTTCTCAACCTTGAAGTACAGGTTTGGATTAGCATCACTTTTGGAGAAGCCAAGTCTTGTCAGGCAGCTGTTAATTTGAGAATACCAGGGTCTAGGTACTTGCTTAAGTCCATACAAGGCTTTCTTCAATCTGCAGACATGAGACTAGTTGCTTCTTCACAGGTGGAAGGTTCAAAATCAATAAGATTAGTCATTAAAGCTACATAACCAGAATACCTCTTTGGTCTCTTGCTTTCCGTGAAGGAGCCATGTGGTGTTGTATGTCCTTCTACTTCTTGCAAAGTGGATCTAAGCCATGTTGGTCTTTTCCTGATTTCAGGAACAACAACTTGGTCCACTGGATTGCTACACCCTTTTGG
Organism: Pinus albicaulis; assembly: GCA_034641835.2. Classification (NCBI taxonomy): domain Eukaryota; kingdom Viridiplantae; phylum Streptophyta; class Pinopsida; order Pinales; family Pinaceae; genus Pinus; species Pinus albicaulis. The sequence continues at coordinate 1,548,642,366 of CM076584.1, forward strand.
CTCTTCTTGTTGATCTACGGGATGTTCTGAAGGACCTGATCCTTTTTCCTTGGGGGCTTCATGTTTTTCGTCCTCACCAGAGTCCACTGGAACTTCCTTAGATTTCTAAAAAGCAGCATTCTCATCAAAGGTCAAATCCCTACTAACTTCAACCTATTTTTGACATGGAACATAGATTCTATAGGCCTTTGATGACTCACTATATCCGACAAATATTCCTTTCTTCCCTGAAAGCGCTATCTTCCTTCTCTTATCTTTAGGTACATGGATATAAACAGAACCACCAAATATTCTCAAATGACCAACTTGAGGTTTTTTCTATTGAATGCTTCTTCAGGAGTCTTGTCTTCCAAAATTCGATGAGGACTTCTATTTTGAATGTAAACAACTATCATAGATGCTTCACTCCATAGAAACATAGGCAAGTCATGATCGTGCATCATTGCCTGAACAGATTCTTCGATGGTTCTGTTCTTTCTTTTTGCAACTCCATTTTGTTGTGGACTATAAGGGGATATCAACTCCCTCTTAATCCTAGCTTCTTTACAAAAAGCAATGAGCTTCTTGGAGGTATATTCTCCTCCATCATTAGATCTCAAGATCTTGATCTTCTTTCCCTTCAAGTTTCTACTTCAACCTTAAATTCTTGGAGCTTGTCAAAGATTTCATCCTTCGTCTTTTTGAAGTAAATCCATGTCTTGTGAGAGAAATCATTAATAAAAGTTGCATAATACAAAGAGCCTTCAAGAGATTTCACTGGCATTGGACCACATACATCAGAATGGACTAGATCTAGGATTTCCTTAGATCTACTTTCAATGTTTGGAAAAGGTTTCTTGACATTCTTCCCAAGCACACATCCTTTACAAGCTTCTTCATATTCTATCTGCAAATCTGGAACACCTGAAAGCATTTGTTTTAAAGCAAGCAAAACTCTATAGTGAAGATGCAGATATCTCCTATGCCAAAGCTCACATGGATTATTGTCATTATGTGCAAGTGCTTGAGCAGATTGTTTCAAAAGTCTATACAACCTTCCTTCACAAACTCCAATTACTCTAGCATAATTGATATTGGAGTTGTTGGGCCAAACAAGAACTTTGGCATCAACAAATGCTACTCTATCTCCTTTATCTCTCAAGCATGAAGTAGAAACAATTTTGTTTTTAAACATGGTACATATAATATGTTGCTAAGACGAATGTTTTCCCCTGATTCTAGCTCAATAGAAGTCTTCCCAATTCCTTTTACTGCATAATTGTTGTTGTGTCCAAGTTCTATAATTTGAGATGGTCTTCTTTCCATTAGGCTTGTGAGGTTGTCATCATCTCCCGTCATGTGCCTTGAGGCACCACTATCTACTAGCCACAAATCATCGCTATTTGCAATAGAACTTGTAAGGGCAGAGAAATAAAAGAAATCTTTGGTACCTGGATCTTCAGTCTCAGGTTTCTTTGGAAGTTCATCCATGTTTGTTGTGGTAGCACATTGCTTTCCCTTTCTTTTTCTATCATTTGTTCTTTGAAGACAATCGCTTCTATAATGACCAAATGTAAATGTTTGTAGATGTTCTATGCTTGATGCAACTTTACTTTTTATCCCAATATTAGTCAGCAATCACATAAACAATAAAGTAAAATGCTGATAGAACATACTAGTAGATCGATAGAAGACAAGCCAAAATATATAAGTGTGTTGGTGCGTTACGGCGGTCAGCAGGATGCTTCAACCAACAAAGTCTCAATACGGTCAGCCAACCAGAAGTGTCACACAACCCTCTAGGACAGCCAAAACAGTCAACCCCAAAAGTCAAAGCTGTCAGTCAACGGTCAACGCAAACAACAGCAACAGCTAGGTCAACGTAGCCAAGTCAAAGTCAAGGTCCAACCTCGGGAATTGTGCCAAAAATGCGGATTCAGAAAATTGAAAGTTTGGGGGAGTTTCAAGTCAATTTGACCTTTGCGTTGACCAAAGTCAACGCTGCTGCAGAAACCCTAGGCCAAAAACAGAAAATTGCTGCTTGCTGAAATTTCCCATGTGTGAAGAGAAGAGCCTCCAAGTGATCGAACCAACCAGATGAGGAGAGAGAAATGTGTGAGGATGTGATGAGTGAAAATGTCCTCCAACGTTGACCAATATATATCGATCAATGAGGGTGTGTGACACAACTACTCGGGCACAAAACCTTCAGGCCGACCTGCACATATTTTGAATAAATTCAAAATAAATGTTTTGCTCATCGGATCAAGATGATCTTTAGATCGATCTTGCACCTCTCCGAAAGAGGAGTCCAATAAAAATATTGGCATCTTCATTCTGAGCATCACAACATGGAGTTTGGACCTAGTTGTCCAAAATTAACACACCCTCTCAACTAGGGAGAACTCCATCCACCTGTGCAATCCAAACATTGTGCGTCATCCTGCTGTAACTTGCTTTGTTGGCTTCTTTATTTCAGAATAGAAGTGGGTCAGTCACAAAGACATCATTCTCGGCTGATAGATTCAACCCAGAGGTCCGAAACCTCTATAGGACTCACAAAGAGTCTTACACCAACCCGAAGTTGATTTACCTGACTCGAAGTCAGTTGGAGGTCCAAAACCTCACTATACTTGATCCCAAATCAAGTGGTTGGACCATGCCATCCTAGATAGAGAGTACGCCAATCTCTGATGCATCCATCAGTCTTTGCTACTAGTCTCTAGCTTTTCCCACCTCACTGGCCAAATGAGAGGTACTTCCCATGAGCCTTGAACTCAATCGGTAGGATGCATACGGGGCACAGATCATGAGAGGTTGTAAATTTTTGTAGATGTTCTATGCTTGATGCAACTTTACTTTTATTACAACAATCACCCAAACAGTTAAGTAAAATGCTGATAGAACATACCAGTGGATCTATAGAAGACAAACCAGAAATGGTGGAGAATGCAGGCGTGCGTTACGGCGGTCAACAGGATGCTCAACCGCAAGAAAATCTCCTTGATCACCCAAATCCTGCATTGTAAAGTCACAACAATCCTCAACCGCAGCCATCAGCTAACTCAAGTCAACTCCACAAAAGCGACGTCGTCGCAAAAGTCACCCAGGTGTTAACGTTCTGTAAACGCAGCTCTCCAACTTCGGTCAACCTTTTGACCTCGATTTTTGTGCCAATGTGTACGGCCTCCTAAAATCGAAGTCTCCAACAAATTTCGGCCTTTTTGGACCATGCGTTGACCAAAGTCAACGCTGGTCAAACTGTGGAAACTTTCAGTTGCCATCAATTTCTTCTTCTCTCCTCGTCGTAGTAATTCGTCCTTCTTCCCACGTGTGGATCGAAATTGTCCTCCAAGTAGCTCGTACTAGATCAGAAGAGAAGAAGATGATGTGATGAGTGAGTGTGAAATGCTCTCCAAAGTTGATTGTATTTATATACATCATTGAGGTGTGTGACACATCTGCTAGGGGTGTAAAACCTTAAGGCCGACCTACACATATAATTTATTATAAATAATAAATTAAAAATAAATGTTCTGCTCATCGGATTAAGATAAATTTTATATGGATCTTACACCTCTCTGAAAGAGGAATCCAATAAAAATATCGGTATCTTCATCTGAGCATCACAACATGGAGTTTGGACCTAGTTGTCCAATTTTAACAAAGGTGAACCAACTCAATCATCATAACGGTGGGGTAGAAGCACACCAACAAGTTTCGGCAAGCCTAGCCCTGTGGTTGCTTATAGCTCCGAGAAGCTATCCCCAAAGCCCCCAACAGCTCCCAGAGCTCATCGTCCAATAGGACCCTCAGCATAGGGTCGTTCCACAATACCAAGATTCTCACGGAAGGTTAGGAACTTGACCTTCCCCAGGGGCTTTGTGAAAATATCCGTGACCTTCTCATCAGTGCCAATATGATCGAGCCTTACGACGCCTCGCTGTACCATATCCCGGATAAAGTGGTACCTGATATCAATATGCTTGGATCGATCGTGGAACACAAGATTCTCGGACAACCGAATCCCACTCTGGTTATCACAAAGTATCATGGTGGTATGTAGCACATGCCTGAACAACTCACTGAAGAGCTTTCGCAACCAAACTGCTTCACAACAGGCCATACTCGCTCCAATGTATTCGGCCTCCGCGGTGCTCAAAGCCACCGACTTCTGCTTCCTGCTCATCCATGATATCGAAACATAACCAAGTGTGAAGCAGCATCCCGATGTACTCTTACGATCCACCACACTGCCAGCCCAATTGACATCAGTATATCCATGGAGTGTCACGCTCTCGACAATGCATCTCAGCCCATGGTTTATCGTGCCCCGAAGATATCTCAACAAATTCTTGACACCAACCCAGTGAATGTGATGAGGCTCAACCATATGTTGACTTAAAGTGTTCACTGCAAAACATACGTCCGAACGGTTGTTCACTAAGAACATCAGGGCCCCTACGAGTTGACGGTACTCAGTAGGATTTTCTAGCAAGGGCCCAGCAGCGCTGCCACTCAATTTCTTAAAGTTGATCTCCATTGGTGTTGACACGGACTTACAGTCCACCATACCAAATCTTTCCAGAAGCTTCACAATGTATTTTCCTTGAGAAAAGAAAATCTTGCCAAGTCTTTGCGAGATCTCCAGGCCTAGGAAGTAATGCATCAGTCCTAGGTCCTTCATCTCGAACTTAGCAGCGAGCTCCCTGTTGCACTGATGAATGAGAGGGTCAACACCTATCAGGAAGAGGTCGTCCACATACATCACTAGAATGAGAGGCTTTTCTCTATCAACCTTGCAATAAGGTTCGGATCAGCATTACTACGAGTGAAGCCCAACTTCATCAGTTAGCTATCTATCCTCTCGTACCAAGCTCTGGGTGCTTGCTTCAACCCATAGAGGGCTTTCTTCAACCTGCAGACATGGGTGTTTCGATCCTGGACTTCGAATCCCAGAGGTTGCTCCACATACACCTCTTCCTTTATCGCACCATGCAGAAATGTGGTCTTGACATCCATCTGATGAAGACTCCATCCTTGCATAGCAGCAAGGGCTATGATAGATCGGATGGTGGTATATCGGGCCACGGCTGCAAATATATCATCATAGTCTACGCCATCTTTTTGAGAGAAGCCACGGGCAATGAATCTTGCCTTGAACTTTTCAGCACTTCCATCAGATCCATGCTTGATCTTGTAGAGCCATTTCGAGGTGACAACTGCTTTGTCCTCCGGTCTCTGAACTACTTCCCAGACATCATTCTTCATAATGGACTCATATTCTTCGTGCATAGCATCCTTCCAGACTTTATGCTTTACGGCTTCCTCAAAAGATCCAGGCTCAGATTGTACAATACTACTCATGGCTGCTAGATACCCTTGGTATCTATTTAGCTTCTTGCTTTCACGGAATGTCCCCCTTGGGCCATATGTCCCTCGGCATCCTCGAGAGTGTCCTTGAGCCATGTTTTACAGGGCCAAAATAATACTTAGAAATGGCAGTCACCCGTTCTGCTGTCAAAATTAAAGGCGGGTCCAACAGTTCTGAGTTTTCTTTTTATCATAATTTCCATTGGTTCAAGTAATCTCATCAGTATTTAAATTTCTGGCGTCTATAGGACTGCAGATATATCTCAGTCTACTTACTGCAAATGTAGCCGATGAATGTCCAAAAGCTTGACCCATCTTTCCCAAGTGATTAAATCAGAGCCACAGGGGAAACAAACAAACATAAACAGAAAAAAAATACGAAGCAAGGGACACCACAGATTATGCTCAAAATCCCTCGAAGGGGAATTATACTAACAAACCATTCCCGTGTGTTTTATTTAGTGTACAAATGGTCCCATATATAATAATAATAGGTCACCATAACAATTATGTCTTTAGTTTAACTATTTTTATAATTATGAGCATAACAACTATGTCTTAGTTTAACCATGTTCCTAACTATTTCTAATGATATCTTTTAAAATCTTACATGAATCTTTCAACCAAAAACAGCTGTCATTTCTCATAATCTCCATTCATGCGTAGATATTTTCAGTAGATATTTTAAAATTAGTCTACCTAATTATAAATCCCATTATATTATCACAAAGAGTAGTTATTTCATTATATTCCTAGTTAATGTAGTTAATGAGTAAACATGATTTCAACCTGCACTCTGGTCCCATCTTCATTTTCTTTGTATCTGGTCCTCATCTTTAGTTTTCTTTGATCTTTTACCTCTGTTTTCTTTAATCTTTTTTATGTGTACCTATAAAATATAAACATGGTTAAAGTTCATATAAAAGAATAATCATCCACTGATTGTACATGGTTCATCAACCATTTTTCCATTACAAAACATTTGTACCTGTATCTTTTACTTCCCCTGCATCATCATCCCTATCTAACATTATTGGTTTACCCATAACCATACTCTCAATGCTCCTGCATCACCACGTACTTTTTTTCCATAGTCATACATCTAAACTAAGATTTTCCAAACCATTTGCCAACTAATCAATAGAAAATTCCTTTTAATCAAATTTATAAGATCATGTTGAAATGCTCTCACAAAATGGTTATTTGATTCTTACATCGACAATTTGGATCTTTTCCTGAACGCCATGTTTCTTTTTGAACCGTAAACAGGTGTCTATATGACGTACCTCCTAAAAGAGATGTGATGTCTTCTTATATGACGTACCTCCTAAGAAATGAAAATTATTATATCATAACTAATTTCGTAGAAAATTTATATTTGGGAAAAAAAACACGAGTCATTAGAAAATCAAAAGAACGGACGCAGGCTGACTTTGACTTTGAGCAATGTTCATGAAAATGTAGAGGACTGAATAGATATAACATGCAGAAAATATTGCCTTGTAACCAAAGTTCTGAAATTGTGAAACAGGAAGCGTGGACCATCTTTAATTCATTAGATCCCTTCTAATGTTTCAACAGCATGGATGATGAGGCATAACAGCTGTGGCGGGATTCAATATTTTATTTTGTGAATAACATTAGCAGTTTTCTTACTCCCTCCGAAATCTTCATATCCAATTTGCATTTCCTTGGTGCATAAATATGGCTCAGTGTTTGTATTGTGTGAAGCGGACTGCTTTGGTGTATATCAAAAAAAAATTCATTTTGTACCATGCCTTTGTAACTTGGTCACATAGGGCTGAATTTTGCAAAAGATAACTTCATTTTGCTTTGAGCTGGATTGAAACTGTACGAGTGTAGAGTTTTGTAATCTGAAAAACCATAAACCATATTCTTTGCCGAAATTAATCTTCTGTTATTTGGCTCTTGAAATCCTATCCATTAAAAGGTTGTAGTTTGAGAGTCATTTTAAAATCCAGTAGACATTGACTGTCACACTGCCCTCATTCAGTATGATAAGTGGGTAATCCTCCATCCCAATTTTCCTTATTGCACACTTATGTAAGATCTGAATAAGGATGAAAGAAACAAGAAGGTCTAAGTAGTTGCACCCTTCAACTGAAGTCTCTCTATGCTCTTCTGAAACCTTCACTAATACAGAGGTATGCTGAGTTAGACATTCATCTCATAAACTGTGCTGATAACCATTGTTATATGCAATTCTCTTTGAGCTAAAGTTGCTGCTATACGATACTGTTGGATATTATGTTACACTTCAACAGTTTGCAGGACAGTTAATATATGTTGTGCGTCTCTGTTTGGGAGATAATGTGTGTCCTAGTAGCCTTGATGTGCTAGATTCTAGAGGACCTTGCCGGTAAATATATTTTATTGTAATGGGTGCTCATTCTGGTTACATAGAGGCCCAATAAGTTGGTTATTTAGATCATCTAGATTCCATTAGATCAGGCCATTTATCAAAGGATATTATTTAAGGGAATTTTATGATTTGAGGCCATAATAATATACTTAATATGTGATGAAATATGTTAATATGCTTTAACAGAAAAAATAAAATAAAAAACATACTCATGTGAAATTATATATTACAATAATTATTATGAAATGAAACCTGTCTTGACAAATAAAAAATATACTCAATATAAAATTATATTACAATAATATACTTATTATAAGATGCAACATATTTTGAATCTCAACAAAATAAGAAATATGTTCAATATTCAATATGAAATTATAGTACAATAATATACTTATTATGAGATGAAATATGTTTTGACAGATAAAAATTGAATTCACATTAAAAAGATAACAGCAATTGAATTCACATTAAAAAGATAACAGCACTTCTCCTACAACCTCAAGCTATGTCCAATTCACCAACTTTCTTAAAATTAATTTTGTTTTATGAAAAAGCCACTGGTGTATGTTACATGATGCATTCTCCAGTGACTTATTTTGGAAATTAATAATTTCATTTTCATGGAGATATAAAAACACTGGATACCCTCCAATCTAATAATATCTTGGAGGCACAATCCATGCATTCTCCAGTGACTTATTTTGGAAATTAATAATTTCATTTTCATTTTTATGGAAATATAAAAACACTGGATACCCTCCAATCTAATAATATCTTGGAGGCACAATCCATGCTGTGACTGCTATGTCATTAATTCAAACTTTCAAAAATTGATTTTTTTCTGAGTTATTGTCTGTGAATAAATTTCTAATGAGTTGATATCAAATGTATGTGTTATATATATATATATATATTTTTTTTTTTTCATTATTATCCCCTTTTAACATAATCATCTTTGTTGAGAATTACAGAATATTATTAAAATTATTAAAAAATATTTATTTTTTTATTAAATATTGTAATTTTATTTATATATATAAAATTAATAATAAATATATATTAAAATTATAATTAAAAATTTATGTTATAATAATTATGTAATATATTATTATAATTCATTTTATAAAATAGATTTATATTTATTATTATTATTTAATTGCTTAAAATTGATATAGATTTTTGATTTTTTTTTTTTAAATAGATATATAATTTATATTTTCATTATTGTTATTTATATAGTTTTTATTTTTTTTAAGCATAATAGTAGTACATCTTCATCATGTCCAATATATCATTCTGGAGAATTGAACTTATAATTTCACAGCAAAAAAATGTCTTGAGAAAATACTCAACCTCTAATTTCACATCAAAAAATGCCTTAAGAAAACACTCAATAATCATCTATTCAAAACTCTATATTTATATATTTATTATTATTATTTAATATTAATTATTATTATTTTTCTATTTTATTTTATAATTATAATAAAAAAAATATTCCAAATAAAACTTTTTGAATTATAATTAATTTACAGTAATATGTCTTTCACATGGGTCTTGGGCATACTTTATTGCACCCGTCTTAAATAAAATACCCTAGCCAAATGTGAAATTTATCGACATCATATAAAAACATAACATTTTGAATACTAGTATAAAGACACATTATTGCTTTGAAATCATAAAACAACTTCAAATAATTAATTTTTATATAAAATATAAAAAATAAGAATTGCTAGGGATGAGAAATAATTTCACATTGGCAATCATTGTGAAGTAATGGTAGTTTATGAAATACTATATTCATTGAATTCATGAATTCTGTCATTGTCGTTTATGAAAGTTTGAGCTATCATTGGTTTGTTTTTTTTTATCTGAATTTCTTTCTTACATGGAAAAGTTTTAGTTATGATTTGTTTGTTTTGAAAAAGAATTTCACATTAGTGTTCGGTGGGAGTTATCTATAGATATATACATGTTAATTTTGGTAGTTAGTGAGAAATTTTCTATTTTTTATTTAATTTTTAAATATTATTAAAATGAATTTATTAGTGAATTTCAAGTTGACTCAAATTATTGGAAGGATTTTTTATTTTTATTTTTAAAATTCAAATTTAAAATTGAAGGTTATTTTTAATTTTAATTTTTATGTTGGTTAGCCTCAGAATGGTCATGTCTCATGGTCATGTCTTTTTATACGTGGAAACAACTATATATATCCTATGAATAGTTGGAGGAAGAGCACGTCTAAGGTTTCAAATGACATTTTTATTATCTTCCACTGTTCAAACGGTTGGTCTCTCGCATATTTGATACATGAATTTTTGCATGGATATTGATCTAAGGTCTTTGCTTAAGATATTGCTCTAAGGTCTTCATATGGGATGTTGCTATGAGGTCTTCTCTAATGACATTATGTTCTAAGGCTACATGACTATTACATTTATGTATTGTATACAATGTTTCTCTGTATTGGCAACTCAGTAGGGTATTCAATCTCGCTCCAACAACTGTGATTTTGTTATGGATTTCTCTCGCTCATGATACCATACTATACACTCTAGTCTCTCGTCTCTGATTTATGATTACAGTCTCGCATCTCGAAGGATAGTCTCATATGTGGTTCTTATTCTTGGCAGTGGCATATGTACGTTAGTCTCGACACTATCACAGTAATCTCAACTCAACTAATTGAATGCACAACCTCTTTGGCATAATTGTATTCACAATGTATAGTCTCGCTTCAGTAGATTGTATAATCTTGCTTCAGTACAAAGTATGCATAGTTTTGTTCACGTTTAATATGTATAAGTTCTTGCTACAATAGGGTATGTACTTGATCTCGCTACAGTATAGTAATATGATGGTATCAACACTGTGATGTATAGTTGATCTCTGCACTCTGTGGTATGGATCTTGGCACACAGTAATATGGGTCGTACAAGCTCTCTATCTCGACATCCCTATAGTCTCAACATCTCTATTATATGGATTTGCACTAGATAAGTCTCGACTTCGTTACATATAGACTGTACGTATGGTATATCTTATAACATCACAAATGTATGATATCATTTTTTTTTCTAATTAAGACTATTTCTATTATATGGCACATAAAATACATTTTGAAACTTTCCCACCGAAGTTGCTATGCTAGCCAATTTCGGCAGGTGTGGAGTTCAAAAGCACAAAAAATGGACTGCCAGTTGGGGAAACCAGTCCAAAGATTGCTGCCCCGAATGGGGAAACCAACATTAACATGAATTGTCCAAAAATTTAAAGTACTAAGCAGGAAGAACATGAAAACCGAGAAATGAAACCTAGTTGAGGTAGGAAACCTCACGAAATGGATGTTGAAGCGGCGAGTCATGCTACTGGTGGTGTGGAGGAGGCTCTTCTACTATGAAGCAGCCATAGTCGTCAGGGGAGTCCTCTTTGTTCTTCGATGGCTACACTGTAGGCTCAGGCGTGGTAGCTGAACGCACACCTGCATCCTTCTCCTTGTCATCCGCTGCAGAGCTATCACTACCTTCACTTCTGGAGGAACACATGGTTGATTTGATAGGCAAGGCCTCTGATTTCCTAGACAGTTGAGGGTGAGAAGATGCAATGGTGGATTTTCTGAGATGTTTTCGAGGGCTTGAGCCAGCGGAGCTGGACGGAGCATCCTGAAAATGCACAGACATAGTCGTGGAGATGAGCGGATGGTCAAGAGAGCCAAAGGAATTGAAATTGAGCTGGGAGGCTGTCGAATTGTCCTCATGGAGGGGGGGATGAGTGTCATCTCGGTTGGAAATGGGAGGACGAGAGGACTGGCCTCTGCCTCGGCCCCTTCTACAGCACATTTTGTGCCTCTGAGGCATGGTAATGCAGGAGGGTGACGAAACAGCTAGGGGAGAAGCGAATAGGAGGCAGGAAGCCTCAAGCAATAGAGGAGGCAGAGAATGGAGGTCGCAGAGCTCAGGAGCGAGAATGGCAGAATGAACCGAGAAATCTAGACGGAAAGAGAAGATTGTAGAAGTTAAAGAGCTGGGCGCCATGAAGAAGCGGGAGGGGCAGCCGACCGGACGACAGTAAAGGCTCGAAGCAGGTGGAGTAATGTCCGCAACAGGAGAACAACTGTAGAATTTATGACAGAGAACGGTTATCAGGCGAAGGCCATGCGCAGTCATGTGGTTGAGCCATGTGCCTTGCGGAGGAGCAGCCACGTCCATCTTTCTATAGATCACCCGCATTTGGGAGCTGAGCTTCTTTCTACACCAATTGAGTGCAATTGAGTGCAATTGAGGAGGAGGGATGCATCATTGATACTGGAGAGAGGATCGTAGAAGAGGGGAAGATCATGATCTACCCCTTTATTAGCCAGAAGATCTGCGATTTTGTTGGTGGAGCGACGAACGTGCTTAAAGGAAATGGCACGGTGAGTTTGCACCCAACGTTCGATAAGTTCAAATCTAGCTGCAAGACACCAACTCTTGGATAATTTGGAAGCAAAGGCCCCAGATAAGAGGTGTTGAGCGATGTTGATGATGACTTGAGAGTCTCCCTCCACTTCTAAGGGGAAGAAATTGTGCTCCTGTGCTAGAAGAAGCCCCTGCAGAAGACCTTCCAATTCCGCCGAATTGTTGGTGTCCCACCCCATAGAGCCCTAGAAGATGAGGAGGGGAGTCCCTTCTGAATCTCTGAAGATCCCGCCAAAGTCAGCTGCTCCTAGATTTCCCTTGGAAGCTCCATCAAAGTTTAGTTTGAACAGGCCAAGGGGAGGAGGACTCCACGAGCTGGGCGATTTAGGATGGCAGGGGGATGAGCTTGACAAGGGACTAAGAGGTTCCAATTGGACCAAATAACACTTTTCTGGAGGCTGAGAAGGGATGTCTGAGTCTTGCCGTAGGTGCAGAGTCAGAGTCTCTTTTAGATTATTACATAGATTTGTCCAGATAATGTCTGGAGGAATTGGCTGATTTTTAAATATGCGTCTATTCCTTTCTTTCCAGATCGACCATAAGAGGAGCCCTGGGAGGAGGTACCGGAGTGCGTTGAGGAGCTTGTTGTTAAAAGGTTCAATTTGCTAATGTCTGATGGTGTTAGAGATGTCTCCTTTGATCTTGCTGGAGTTAGCAAACAGGCAAGTGTCCAATAGATGAGTGATAGTTTCATCATGCTGAAGACAATTCAGACATCTGGAGGGGCCAATGAATCCCCTCTATTAGGGGGTTTTTGAGGTCTAAAATGGGCCTCCTAAGGAAATTATAAAATAATAGTGGAAATAATAAAATAAGATTTGATTACATCATCAAATTTTGGAGGGAAAAAATAAAAACTACTTTTTCAACTCGTATTTTCAACTTATCTTCCAAAGTTTTTACTCAAATTTCAAGCGGGAGTACTCCTTGGATGCAAAATTTAATTCCTCATCCAAGGAGTACCCATGTTGCATACTTTTGACGGACCTTGCTATATGAAAAATGAGAAATACATGAAAAACCGTGATTGCAATCACGTTTTTCATGTATTTCCCATTTTTCGTGTAGCAGGCTCCATCGAAAGTATGCAACATGGGTACTCCTTGGATGAGGAATTAAATTTTGCATCCAACGAGTACTCCCGCTCGAAATTTGAGTAAAAACTTTGGAAGATAAGTTGAAAATACAAGTTGAAAAAATAGTTTTTTTATTTTTTCCCTCTAAAATTTGATGATGTAATGAAATCTTATTTTATTATTTCCACTATTATTTTATAATTTCCTTAGGAGGCCCATTTTAGACCTCAAAATTCCCCTAATGTTTGAGGAGGTTGTCCCAAGTTAGGATCCGTCTCTTGCTAAGCAGCTAGAGAATTGTGAAGATTTTGGTCCAGATGCCTGGTCTCCAGATTTGTGGCCATATCGCATCCTGGGGATCTTGCGTGCTGGGGTAAAGCATGTAGTATGCTTCTCGAGTGGAGAAGGCGCCTTGAGTGGTGTGACCCAAGCGGAGAATATCCGGATCATCTGTGCACTTGATTTTCCTTTTACTTAGTTCCATGTCAATCTCATCATATTGTTCCTCAAACCAATCCGCCTGCCATTGCACACCTGGAAGCCATTGTCGATAGCCAGATATAGGAGAGGGTCTCCAATTTTTTTTTACTTGATTGGTCTCCTGAGTGTGCAAAGTGGCTTTTCATCTGGGTTTGTGAAAGAGGTCAGCCAACTTGGGCATTTGCTGCCACGAGTCCTCCCATAAATAAGCAGAGGCTCCTGAACGAACTTCCCAGACGCTGTGCTCCTGAATTATGGCCCGATGCTACTTGGCTGCGTTCTAGATTAGAGAGCCGTAATCTTCGGGTGTGAATCGAATGAGATCTTCCTGAGGCCGATTGTTAGCATATTTTGAGGTCTAGAGATGGGCCCAGTGGGTATTGGGTTTGGACAACCAATTCCACCAAATGCGAGCACCCATTACCACGTTGCTGTGGCTAGGATCCCTCAGCCCCAAGCCGCCTGCCATCTTTGGAGTGCATACATCAGTCTATTTCACTAGAGCCCATTTTCTGATTCCTCTAGTACTTCCCCAAAGAAAGTTCCGTTGCAATGTTCTGATGCTTTTAAGGACCCATTTGGGAGCAACAAGCACTGGTGAAAAGAGATAAAGGGGCATAGATTGGAGGACAACTTTGATCAAGATCAGACGACCAACAATGTTGAGAGATCTGTGAGTCCAGGAGGACAAGCGAGATTCCAGTTTGTCCACGAGTTCTTTCCAAGAGGAATGCTTGATGGCAGAATCAATGAGAGGAGCTCCAAGGTACTTAGAAGGCAGAGAGGCAATAGAGAAGCCTAAGATTCTGGCAATATTGCGTTGAGTGGTGGCAGGGATGTTGAAGAAGAAGATTTGGGATTTGGTAGCATTAATAGTGGTTCTCGAGGCTTCCGAGAAGCTATCCAACAATGATTTGAAGGTGTTGGCTTCTTGGAAAGAGGGGTGGCCAAATAACATGTTATCATCAACAAATTGCTGGTGCGTAATGGGAGGATTGTCGTGAATAGATAGACCATGAAGGGAATGGGAAGAGGCAGCATGCTGAATGAGACGACCAAGACCTTTCGCCATGAGAACGAACAGAAAGGGCGAAAGTGGATCACATTGGCGAATGCCTCTGGAAGGAGAGAAGGGGGGAGAAGGGGCTCTGTTAACAAGGATGGAATAGAAAGGGGAAGAGATGAGACTCATGATCCAACGAGTCCAGGTAGGACTGAAACCAAAGGCCAATAGCATCTGTTTGATGTAATCCCAGCTTAGTTTATCAAAATATTTAGAGAGGTCAATTTTGAGGAGCATACCTGCTTTCTTCAAATGTTTCAGAGAATGGGTAACCTCATGGGTAAGAATGATTCCATCCAAAATTTGGCAGCCTTCCACATATCCAGTCTGCTCTGAAGAAATGAGTAGAGGGAGGAGGGGTTTGAGCCTGTTGGCGATCACCTTTGAGATGAGCTTGTAAATGACATTGCATAAGGCGATCAATCTATACTTGTCAGGAGTGAAGCATGATCTTCTTTGGGGACAAGAGCGAGGAAGGTGGCGTTGAGAGAAGGAAGGATCCAGTGCATGCTCCATAAGAAGTGGAAAAAATTGGAAGTGAATCCATCAGGTCTAGGAGCCTTACCATCTTTAAGCTGAGCCATGGCTTGCTCAACTTCTTGCAGCGATACTGGTTTGAGTAGCATATGATTGTGCTCCTCAGTGATTAGCTTGGGGATATGCTGCGTGATCTTGCTGATTGTTGGTTGCCTATTACGATGAGTGTTAATTTTGGACAACTAGGTCCAAAATCCATGCTGTGATGCTCAGATGAAGATACTAATATTTTTATTGGGTTCCTCTTTCGGAGAGGTGCAAGATCGATCTAAAGATCATCTTGATTCGATGAGCAGAACATTTATTTGGAATTTATTTTTAATCTATTCAAAATATGTGCAGGTCGGCCTTAAGGTTTTGTGCCCCAGCAGATGTGTCACACACCCTTAATGATGGATATAAATAAGGTCAACGTTGGAGGAAATTTCACTCATCTCATCCTCACACATTCTCTCTCCTCATCTGATTGGTTTGATCACTTGGATTCTCTTCTCTCTCCACATGTGGGAAATCTGGCAGCAACACTTTCTGTTTTTTCGGTCTAGGGTTTCTGCAGTAAATGTTGACCAGCGTTGACTTTGGTCAACGCAAGGTCAAATCGACCCGAAACTCTCCCAAAATCTCGATTTCCCTAATCCGCATTTTCTGGCACTATTTCTGAGGCAAAACGTTGACCTTGAATTTTTAGCGTTGACCTAGCTGATGTTGCTATTTGCATTGACCGTTGACTGACAACGTTAACTTTTGGGTTGACTTTTGAGTTGACTGTTTCACTATCTTAGAGGGTTGTGTGGCATTGCTGGTTGGCTGACTATATTGAGACTTTGTTGGTTGAAGCATCCTGTTGACTACCGTAACGCACCAACACACTTATATATTTCTGGCTTGCCTTTTGTCGATCTACTGGTATGTTCTATTAATATTTTACTTAATTGTTTATGTGATTGCTGTCTAATATTGAAGAGAAAGAAAAGTTGAATCAAGCATAGAACATCTACATAATTTACATGGTATCAGAGCTGAGGTGAAGACAAAGCCCTAATTTGTAGCAATCACCAAAGAAGAGGACGGGTTCCTCAAACTACAATGGCTTCAAGGATGATGACAAATTGACTGGGAAGGATGACTTCCATGCTTGGAAGATGACATTGGATCTTATGTTGGAAGACCAAGATGTCATGGACTATGTGCAGGGTAAAATCCAAGAGCCTGCATCCACTGCAACTGCTGCCGCCAAAACAAGTATAAGAAGGGGGAGATCAAAGCAAAGTTGATGATCAGGGACTCAATTCACTAGAGTCTGGTTACCTACATCTCTGAGCTGGGCACATCCAAAGAGATGTATGATAAGTTGGTCCACATGTTCAAGGCCAACAATGCGAATCAAGTCCTATTCTTCAAGAATCAATTGAAGAATCTGAAGAAAGGCAGGGATAAGTCGATTCAATCAGATTTTCTGAAGCTGACCGAGATCAAGAACAATCTGCTGGCTATTGGGGAGACAATAGCTGATCGAGAGATGGTACTCACCGCACTTGGAGGGCTCTCATCCGAATGGAATGTGTTCAACACTACCATTCTCAATAATAATGTGATACCTGACTTTGATGAAGTACTATCGAGATGCATTCAAGAAGAGACAAGAATGAAGGAGTATGAAAATGAAGGAAATGCTGCCTACGCTGCTCATTCTAGAAATAAGAACTTTGGTGGTCCAAAGAACAAAGGAAAGGCAGGGGCCCAAGGAAAGAAGGGCAAGTGTTACACTTGTCATAGGCCAGGTCATTATGCTAGAGAATGCCCTTTCAAGAAGGATTCTCCCGATGGTGAGGACAACAACAACAACCAAAGGAATGGCAATCACAGGAACAACAGGTTCAAGGGAAAGATGAATGCTTCCTCTGGCAGAAATGGTCAACCTTTCAAAAGGTTGAGAAATTCCAGGTATGAGGAATCAAATGTTATTGATAAAAGAAATGAATTCATTCTTGTATCTGCCCTCTTTGTTGCATCTCCACTCGACACTATGGATGTCTGGTTGATAGATAGTGGTGTCTCAAGGCACATCACTGGGTTCAAGGAAGCACTCTTTGATATAGTTGAGAGTGATACTAATATGGAAATTATCCTTGGAGATAATGCCACATATCCTGTGAAAGGGACAGGGACTGTGACCCTCCACTTGTCTCAAGGTCAAGTCCTCCGCTTGCAGGATGTCCTATATGTACCTAATTTGAAGAAGAACCTTGTGTCTATATCGGCCATGGAAGACAAAGGTTTCAATGTGGCATTCACTGATGGAAAGGTGCGCATGTGGAATAAGAGCTTCAAGGAAGCTATCACGATTGGGTTTAGAGTTGATACACTCTACTAGGTTGGAGGAAGTCCACTGGGAGCGATGACATGTGATACTATCTGACAAACTGAACTATGGCACCGGAGGTTTGGACACCTTTACTACAAGGCCCTGCCTGAAGCAAGGAAGGTGGTGATTGGGATGCCCGAGTTCTCAAATAATCATGAAGGTGTATGTCAGGGTTGTGCCGAAGGAAAGCATACTAAGGGAACTTTCCCCTCAAGCGTCACAAAGACATCTGATGTCTTGCAATTAGTACATTCTGATCTGTCTGGTATGCTGCCCGTGACATCCTTGGGAGGATGTTCTTATTATATGACATTCATAGATGACTTCTCTTGCAAAACCTGGATATAGTTCTTGAAGAAGGATGAGGCTTTCATGTGGTTCCGTACCTTCAAATCCTTGGTGGAAAATATGACAGGGAAGAAGATCAAGATTTTGAGGACCGATAATGGCATTGAATATGAGACGAACGAGTTCAAGAAATTTTTTAGAGAAGCTGGCATCAAGAGGGACACCACAACTGTCTATACTCCCGAGCAGAATGGAGTTGCTGAACGAAAGAATAGGACCATTGTGCAAGTTGCTCGTGCCATGCTATGTGACCAGGCTCTACCGAAGTTTCTATGGGGAGAAGCTGTGAACAGTGCTGTGTACATACAAAACCGATGCCCGCATTCTGCGCTGGACTCCAAAACTCCCGAAGAGGTTTTCACTGGTAAGAAACTTGACATCTCACATTTTAGAGTTTTTGGATGTCTTGTTTATTTTCATGTGCCGAAAGAGAAGAGGAGCAAGTTGGATGCTTCTGGGAAGAAGGGATGTTTGTGGGCTACAACAAAACTTCAAAGGCCTATAGAGTCTATGCCCCTGGTCAAAGGGAAGTGGAGATATGCCACGATGTCACTTTTGGCGAAGATGCTTCCGTGAGGAAAGTAGTCAATCTTATGAGATCTAAGGAAGATCATGAAACAAGGGCTGGAAATCAAGAAGAACCAAAGGATGAGACGATGCCCGGTGCTGGAGGACCGATGGATCCACCTCCTTCACTAGGGAAGAGACCATCATGTCTCAGGGACACTCTCGAGGATGCGAAGGGACATATGGCCCCAAGGGGGACATTCCGTGAAATTAAGACACCGAGTAGATACCAAGGGTATCTAGCAGCCATGCGTACTATTGTACAATCTGAACTCGGATCTTTTGAGGAAGTCGTAAAGCATCAAGTCTGGAAGGATGCTATGCACGAAGAGTATGAGTCCATAATGAAGAATGATGTGTGGGATGTGGTTCTAAGACCGGAGGGCAAAGCAGTTGTCACCTCGAAATGGCTCTACAAGATCAAGCATGGATCTGATGGAAGTGCTGAAAAGTTCAAGGCAAGATTCATTGCCCGTGGCTTCTCTCAAAAAGAAGGCATAGACTATGATGACATATTTGCACCTGTGGCCCGATATACCACCATTCGATCTATCATAGCTCTTGCTGCTACGCAAGGATGGAGTCTTCATCAAATGGATGTGAAGACTGCATTTCTGCATGGTGCGATAAAGGAAGAGGTGTATGTAGAGCAACCTCTGGGGTTCGAAGTCTAGGATCAGGACACCCATGTCTGTAGGTTGAAGAAAGCCCTCTATGGGCTGAAGCAAGCACCCAGAGCTTGGTACGAGAGGATAGATAGCTACCTAATGATGCTGGGCTTCACTCGTAGTAATTTTGATCCGAACCTTTACTTCAAGGTTGATAGAGAGAAGCCTCTCATTCTAGTGTTGTATGTGGACAACCTCTTCCTGACAGGTGCTGACTCTCTCATTCATCAGTGCAAGAGGGAGTTGGCTACTGAGTTCGAGATGAAGGACCTAACACTGATGCACTACTTCCTAGGCCTGGATGTCTGGAAGAGAGCTGGTGAGATTTTCCTTTCTCAAGGAGAATACATTGTGAAGCGTCTGGAAAGATTTGGTATGGTGGACTGTAAGTCTGTGTCGACACTGATGGAGCTCAACTTTAAGAAGTTGAGTGGCAGCGCTGTTCGGCCCATGTTAGAAAATCCTACTGAGTATCGTCAACTCGTAGGGGCCCTTATGTTGTTAGTGTACACCCGTCCGGACATATGTTTTGCAGTGAACACTTTGAGTCAACAGATGGTTGAGCCTCATCACACTCACTGGGTTGGTGCTAAGAATATTTTGAGATATCTTCAGGGCACGATAAACCATGGGCTGAGATACACTGCCGGGAGTGTGACACTCCTTGGATATAATGATGCCGATTGGGCTGGCAGTGTGTTGGATCGTAAGAGCACATCAGGATGTTGCTTCACACTTGGTTCTGCTTCGATATCATGGATGAGCAGGAAGCAGAAGTCGGTGGCTTTGAGCACCGTGGAGGCTGAATACATTGCAGCGAGTATGGCTTGTTGTGAAGCAGTCTGGTTGCAAAAGCTCTTCAGTGAGTTGTTCGGGCATGTGCTAGATACCACCGTGATACTCTGTGATAACTACATTGGGATTCAGTTGTCCGAGAATCCCGTGTTCCACAATCAATCCAAGCATATTGATATCAGGTACCACTTTATCCGGGATATGGTACAACGAGGCGCCGTAAGGCTTGATCATATAAGAACTGATGAGCAAGTCGCGGATATTCTCACAAAGCCCCTGGGGAAGGTCAAGTTCTTAACCTTCCGTGAGAATATTAGTATCATGGAACGACCCTATTCTGAGGGTCTTATTGGACAATGAGCCCTGGGAGCTCTGGGGGGCTTTGGGGATAGCTTCTCGGAGCTATAAGCAACCATAGGGCTAGGATTGCTGAACCTTGTTAGTGTGCTTCTGCCCCACCATTGTGATGATTGAGTTGGTTCACCTCTCATTATCTGTGCCCTGTATGCATCCTACCCATTGAGTTCAGGGCTTATGGGAAGTACCTCTCATTTGGCCAGTGAGGTGGGAAAATCTAGAGACTAGTAGCAAAGACTGATGGATGCATCAGAGATTGTCGTACTCTCTATCTAGGATGGCACGGTCCAACCACTTGATCTGGGATCAAGTCTAGTGAGGTTTCAGACCTCCTACTGACTTTGGGTCAGATAAACCAACTTCGGGTTGGTATGAGACTCTTTGTGAGTCCTATAGAGGTTTCAAACCTCTGGGCTGAATCTGTCAGCCGGGAATGATGTCTTTGTGACTGACCCACTTCTATTATGAAATAAAGAAGCCAACAAAGCAAGTTACAGCGGAATCACGCACGATGTTTGGATTGCATAGGTGGATGGAGTTCTCCCTAGTTGAGAGGGAGTGTTAATTTTGGACAACTAGGTCCAAACTCCATGTTGTGATGCTCAGATGAAGATACAAATATTTTTATTGGGTTCCTCTTTCGGAGAGGTGCAAGATAGATCTAAAGATCATCTTGATCCGATGAGCATAACATTTATTTTGAATTTATTTTTAATCTATTCAAAATATGTGCAGGTCAGCCTTAAGGTTTTGTGCCCCAACAGATGTGACACACACCCTCAATGATGGATATAATAAGGTCAACGTTGGAGGACATTTCACTCATCTCATCCTCACACATTCTCTCTCCTCATTTGATTGGTTCGATCACTTGGAGTCTCTTCTCTCTCCAAACGTGGGAAATCTGGCAACAACACTTTCTGTTTTTCGGTCTAGGGTTTCTCCAGCAAACTTTGACCAGCATTGACTTTGGTCAACACAAGGTCAAATAGACTCGAAACTCTCCCAAAATCTCGATTTCCCTAATCCGCATTTTTTGGCACTATTTTCGAGGCAAAACGTTGACTTTGAATTTTCAACGTTGACCTAGCTGCTGCTGCTCTTTGCGTTGACCGTTGAATAACATCATTGAGTTTTGGGTTGACTTTCGAGTTGACTGTTTGGCTATCCTAGAGGTTTGTGTGACATTGCTGGTTGGCTGACCATTTTGAGACTTCGCTGGTTGAAGCATCGTGTTGACTGTTGTAACACACCAACACACTTATATATTTTTGGCTTGTCTTCTGTCGATCTACTAGTATGTTCTATCAACATTTTACTTAATTGTTTATGTGATTGCTGTCTAATATTTAAGAGAAAGTAAAGTTGCATCAAGCATAGAACATCTACATAAATTTACAATGAGGCTCCTGGAGGATGTGCTTGAAGTGGTTGAGGAGTTCTTTTTCTATATCCTTATGGTCCTCAAGCTTGTCCCCTTGATTGTTATTAAGGATGGAAATAAGATTGTGCATGTGCCTCTGAATGGTGGAACGATGAAAGAATTTGGTATTTTTCTCCCCTTCTTTGAGCCATCAAATTCTTGATTTTTGCTTCCAAATAATTTCTTCTTGCAATCTTCGTTCATCCAGTCAGATCAGGAGGTCCTTTTCCTGAAGACCCAGAGCTTCTGATCTTCCCTCTTGTGTGATACGCATCTGCAGACTTGACATTTGCTTCTCTAGTTCCTTTTGATGTTGAAAGATGTTACCAAAGGTGGATTGATTCCATCTCTTAAGAGAGCATTTGAGAAACTTAAGTTTCTGTTGGAATTGATAAATTTTGGAGTCGGCAGGGGGGGTGAAGCTACTCCACCAAGTGCTAATCATGTCTCTGAATCCCAGATGAGTTAACCAGAATTACTCAAAACGGAAAGGCCGATTGCTTGCAACCCCATGACGCGACTACTGTAGAAGGATTGGTGTTACACAATATTTTGCCCCCGTCCTTGCAATCCCCATCCCGAACATTGGAAGACCATTTTAGTGACTTCTGTGTATTGTCATACCTTGCTATAAGTGTCATTGCATCCCTTGGCATGTCTAGAACATTTCGTCTATTGATCACTCCTCAAGCAGACTCTCAAAAACATGTGTTTTTGAGTCGACGCTGGTAGGCAGTTATGGCCTTGCGCTCATAGAGAAATTAACACTGGGCCCCGCGCCCATTGGCGCTTTGTCTCAATGTTTTACCCGCGCTGAGTTGTTTTTGGAATTTTTTTTAAAAATAGAAGCGAAGTTTCCATTCCTAACTACTTCGTGAGCGGAGTCATCATGGTTTGTTCGACTAAATAACGTCGAAATTATCCCTTTGGCTTCTTGTTTCCTATAATTGTGCAACTCCCCAAAGAGATAGGACCTCTCTTCCACCTTATGAGGGATCCCAAACCATCCACTCCTCTCCTATAAATACCTCTTTCTCACATTGTTTCAGCTAGCTGAACAGTCCTTAATATAGATGGTGTGAAGAACAAGGTAGAGAGGAATCCATTGTCGAGAGAGAGTTTAGGCCATTTCCTCATCAAGTCCGATCCCCGAAGAATGCTTGAGACGAGCCCGACTGAACCCATCGAAGGAGGCTGCAATGTCAAGACATTAAGGTTGTAAAATTATTTTCTCTTATATTAATACATGACTGGTTTTTTGGTTCCAATTTTGTGTTTATGCAAGATGTTTGATTCTCCTTGATCAATCAAATAGCTATAAATGAAAGTATGTCTTTGTATGCTGTCACTGTTCACTTGATCTCCGTGCAGGTACGCTGACACTATTACTGAAGGACCGTGATGCGTGAAGAAAGAGATCAGTAGATCGTTGTTGCAAGCTACGAAGAAAGCGTTGGACCAAGGTAGGTCATCTATTCCAACTCATTCTTCGAGTTATAAGCTAGGAATCTGAAATTCCAACATGTTCCCTTGTTGCTAGACCCACCCTAGGGCTAGAGGGATCGCCTCTGTCCGCAGAGGGGATTTACTTGCACAACAAGTTGGCGACTCCACTGGGCATCAGTGCGTTTGTCGTCTATTGTTGTTCGTCTAGTATTTTTCTTGTCTCCCTGACTTTGGTCATTTCACCATTTTTCTGCTTTGTTTTCCCTATGTGACTATTTTCAGCCATCATACTTAGTCTTAGAGTGTTAAGTCTTGCCTTTTCTCAGTGAATTTTTACCTTTTCCATAACTTTCTGGCTCGACGCTGTTGTTTCTTGAACAATCGTGTCGATTGGCGCTTGTTGCTGGTTTACAGTTGCGCCATCCCCTGTTCAACGCAGATTACAACTGAACAGTCACGCTGATCTCTGTCTATTTGGATTTGGGCCCCCTCCCTGGATTTTTCCAGTGTGTCTTGCCTCTAGTTTGATATTTTCCCTTTCAATCAGTTCATTGAAGTTGCTTTGAGTCTCCTACCTCATTCCTCTCAGCTGTTTGCCCCTCATTCGATCAGTGTGGATCATCATCCTAGGGTTTCTAGGTAAATTTGTAGCTTGTCTGGCTATCTCCTCACTGAACCTTCTGAGTTAGTCTAGTCTTGTATCTATTCAGTTTGTTGACTGATTTTTTTATTTTTTATTTCGATTCTACGTGTCATTGGGTCGTTGAGTTGTCATCTTTGTGTCTGTTTGATCTTCCTTCTGTCACCGTGAGCATATATTACATTTCTTACCCAATCGATTTAAAAGCCCTCTTTTGCTTGAAGGAATGAATCTCTGTTTTGAGTGTGCTTTACATTCACATTAGATTGGTCTCTTTGTTTTAGATCATTTCGTTCGAGTGACTCAAAACTAGTATTCATTTTCTCTTTTAGTGTAACAATGCATTTTGCTTCTCATTCGTCTAAAAGAGAAAAATTTGCATCCTTTCTTCTTGGTTTGAAAATGAAAAGAGTTATTTTGCATTAGTAGCTTTGAGCAAACAACTCACGATCTCTTCGTTTTCTGCTTTGGTTGTCTTAGATGCATTAGGAAGACTTCTCCTTGTATTCGATTTATTGTTGCTTCGTTGTGAACTACTATATTTCTCTTAGCTAGCTATTCATCAAATTGGAATGATTTTCTTTCACATGTAGTTGTGCATTAGGGATTTGAGAATACATTTGGTAAGTCCTTGAAATTGCAATATTAGTTCAAGATCAACTTTAAAATGAATTCAATTAACCTAAGGAAGCATTGAAACCTAACGCTCATATTTAGAGGTCTAGGCTAGTGACGTGTTCCGGCGTCATTAAACCTAGTAGCTTTCATTCACCATTTGGCAGTAGACAACGTTATCATAGACTTGTGCTCCCCGTACCATCGAGTATATAAAGGGATACCCTCATATTTTGCAATCCTTTATCCATAGGAAGTCGAGTCTGCCTCCCTGTGATTGTGATACACCAAACACATCATTCAGGGAGACTGTCTGCATGTACGTTAAGTCCTTGGTCATTTCTCTTTCATTTGATCACCAAGGTGTATATTGCAGTTCACGGAAGCTTGGTACACCCTCTTGCTTAGATTTCCTGAGTAGTCATTTTGGACTTTTCGTGACTCCCTAAAAGATTGAAAAGATCATCAAGCACTTGTCCTTTCACGCTCATTCAACCTGAAAGTGACTAGAGTCACCTTTTGTCATTTTCTTGACTCTTAAAATATGAAAAGGCGGAGTTTTGTTTCAGTGTCATAAAATGAATTACCTATGAACAAACACCCATTAAATATTTTTTCTCGGCTTGTTCTTACGTAAGTCCTTGGTTTTTGATCTTAAAGCCTCGAATTTCTTATCTATTTTCTCTCCTGCTTTTGAGACAGAGTCATGGTGGTGGAACCCCCAGTTTAGTCGTCCCCTTCATTACCTCGTAGTGGATATCCTTCTCCTATAGTTTCTTTAGAGATACCTCTGTCGGCTAGGACTTAAGGTTACTGGCTTTCTATTGTTCCGAGCATTCAACCTCTCACCACTCGATCTCCTCCCGAGGGACCATTTGATATCAATTGGCCTCCTTCGGACTTTTGGGCCAGGGTCAGGGAAGGAGCGGACCCTCCTTCATCTTCGGAACTGCTTGCTTCAGAACCACTTGAATCGCCATTAACACGTGCTTTACTTGCTACTGCTCGTCGTATTTTCGTTGACCACATGTCTTCATCCGACATGTATGCTTCGAGTCCCATCAGTAGTGAAGAGATTTATATTTCTACAGGAGATTATCAACTCCCTCTAGAGGATTTTCCTTATGTGTCCTCACATCCTTTATCTTTCTCGACAAATTATCGCTTGTTGGGTCAGCTTATTTCCAGTGCCACATCTTTGTATTAGAATCCAATATGTTCTGGTACATCGACTCCCTAGGAAGGGTCGTTTATTAAAGTCTCGGGGGCATCCCCCTCGACTCCCACCTCAAAGATTGTTACGTCTGTCCCAACCAAGCCCATTGTCTGTGTGGCTTCATCCGCATTGTCTACTAGTGTGATTCCGTCATTACCAGCATCCTCTGTTGTTTGTGGGATGACTCCTATCGCTTCCACGATACCCGTCGTGAGTGGATTACAGCCTCACGTTTTGGGATTCCAACCTACTGGTAGTGTGCCCATCTCTTCTAGTCCAATTCCTTAAGGTTTGACGTATGCTCAGTTCTTGTTGTCCCTTCAACAACGGAATTACGCCCCTCTAGGTTCTCAGCAGCTGCAAGCTCCTATTCATCCTCTACATCATTATGATGATTACGGAAAACCTGTTTATTTGCCTGAGATTGACCCCAACCAGTTCACATACCTACCGGGACAACCCTACGGTCCACAAGGACAACCCTTTCCGGGACAACCTTCGATCCAACAGGGACAACCCTATGGTCCCACTGGTCAACCTTATGTTCAACAGGGAGCATCTTATGTTCCTCAAGGGCAAACATATCGATGTCAGGGACAACCTTTTGTGGAACAGAACCAGCCTTACGTTCAACAAGGCCCAACTTTTGTACAACAAGGTCAACCCTCTACTCCTCAGCTAGGTCAACTTGTTCCTCAAGGGCAACCGGCTGATCTCAACCATCGGGCCAACCTATTCTTCAGGGACAGATTGGTGGCTCTTAGCATCCAGGCCAACCTGCCCTGCAGGGACAGCCTTTTCGACCTCAACATCGAGGCCAACCTGCCCCGTAGGGACAACCTATCCAGCGACAACATCCGGGTCAACCTGCACCCTAGGGGCAACCCATATAGCCTCAGGGAATTGCGTATATTCCTCAAGGTCAATCTCAAGTGGTATATAGTGTGCCTCAGGGCATTGCTTACATTCCACGACAAAATCCATATGTTGTTCAAACATGACCTCAATGGTTCACACAGAATCAATATCCTGGTCCTCAACCGGTGTATGGGCAGAATTATCAGGCTTATAACCCTTATGGGAAAAATCCTTCGGGACAGAACATATGGGGTCAGAATTTCTCCCAACCTTGTTGGAATCCTAATACTAGTCCTTATCAAAGGCCAACAATGTCTTTGAATCCACAATTTCCTTTCCTTGCTACGTTGGAATTTCCCGATGAGTCGAAATTGACGAATGATCCTATTCTTCATAATCAATATTGGCCTCCAGTTCCAACTAAAATTATTGGCGATTGTCCCAAATTTTATGGCAAGTACGGGGAAGACCCCCAAGCGCATGTTATGACTTACCACCTTTGGTGCTCCTCTAACTCTTGGGTTGACGATTCAATTTGACTACGTCTTTTCCAACAGAGTCTCACTGGTGCCGCTGCAAAGTGGTACATTGAAATCCCTCGCAATATTTTTCAAGATTTCAACTCTCTTGCTATGGAATTTCTCATGCACTTTCAGTTACCAGGTTGCTATGAAATTGGGATGCACCTCCTTACATCCTTGAAACAAGATCAAGCTACTCATATATCTGATCATATTCATGAATGGAGGCGACAACATCGTCTGATCAAGTTGGCGATTCCTGATCAACTTATAACTGATTGGTTCACTACCTATTTTATCGGTCCAATTGCTAAGGACATCGCTATGGGGGCATGTGTTACTGAGGAACATGCCATTGCGCGTGCCTAGTACCTCGATCTTGTGTACTCTCAGTCCAGTACGTTGTATGAACTCTTGCCTGATGCTCCGCGACATGGCACTACCAAAGCACTGACGATGCCATCTCTCGACGGTATCATTGGTTCTGTGTCTTAGACTTCTCAGAAGTCTTCTCCAAATCCTGCGAACCAAAAATCTACTTGTTCCACCGATATTTCTTCTCAGCCACCTTCGAATCCTGGTAAGACTGCGGAAGTGAATGCCGTCCAGTCCAATCCGGCGGACAAAGCTTCCAAGGGTAAGAAAAAGGTAAAGGTAACGCCAAAGCTGATACCCCGAAACAGGATTCCCCCAAACCTAGCGCTGATGATGGTTCAAAACGTAAACTGAAGTACCCTTGTTTGATTTGTGACGATGAGCACTACACCAAGGACTGTCCACGACGGGCCGAAGTGAGTCGACTACTCAAAGGTACCCAAGGAACTCTGGTTATTCTTAAGGAACCATTCCCATCACAACAAACTCAGATGGTGGAGCAACCTCAGCCCTCTGCCCCATTTGGCTCTCAGGTTTTCATGAGGAACGATCCTGCACCCATCTCTATCGCTACCCGATCGAAAGATTATGCCGAAATGCATCGGCAACCAGGAAAGAGATCGCTGATGGTCCTCCTCCCCTACCTCCTTCTGGCCCTCTTCATATTGAAAGCCATGTACTGAGCCTATTGTACCATTGCCTTCTAAAGGTGTACTCCGGAAATATTCCTATAATCCCAATGTTCGTGTCGCTCAGCATTACAGTATTGTTGAGAATTTGGCTCAGGTGCCATCTGCTATGTCTGCATTGGAAGTCCTTCAGAGTTGTCCATCACAACGAAAGGATTTATTATCTGATATCGGAGGGGTTGACCCCGCTGATTCTAGCCTTATCACTTTCGATTTGGTAAATTTCATCCTACGTCTCCCTCACCAGCTTGCACTGATCATTCAAGCTGGGATTAACATAAAGACTATCCATCGAGCAGTCGTGGACGAGGGTGCATCTACCTGCATCATGTCTTTTTCCTGCTAGAAAGCCCTTGGTTCTCTAGCTCTCAATCAATCTACAAACGATTTAAAAGATTTTTATGGAAGGGAATATCACCCTCTTGGTGTTCTCACAAGTTTACCCATTACATTAGAAGGGAAGACAGTTAATGTTGAGGTTGAATTCGTTGATGCCAAACTCAATTACAATCTTCTCCTTGGTCGCAGTTGGACTCACACCATGTTATGCATTTCGTCCACTCTCTTTCGTGTTCTTTAATTTCCGCACGAGGGAAATATCATGAGTATCGATTAGTTGACCTTTTTCAATTCTTCGTCTTCCGAGAGCAACATTCCATATGTAGATCGTATTCCTATGCCTTATGAGAGCATAGGACCAGGTATTTTTAAAGATCCTACCCTTATGGGTCTTTTTTCTCTTCCTTCGCCCAACACTGCTCAGGTCAATATGGTCTCCAGGTCTTCTAATCCATGGATCATACCTTCGCCCGAGTAGACTGATTCGTTTGGTGACGCGATGTCGTGAAGCCCAATAGAAATTGATTATTGTGAACTTATTTCGTCTTCGGCTCCTCCTCCCCCTGATTATGCTCCTTTGACTATGTCTCTTGACACATATTCTCAATCTCCTTGGCTTGGTGCAGTGGATTCTCCTAACCCCTTAAACGAGATATTTCCCACTGATGAGTCCATCGTGGAAACCACGTCTCTTGAGGATCCTCCTTGAGCCGATAATCATCATCATTCCTCGTTTATGCCTGACCTCGGTGTCATGTCTACTTGTCTCGAGAAGTTCTCTTCTCAAGCTCCTTCCCATCCGCTTCAAACACATTTCTTGACAAATGAAGTCTTTGCGGAAGGTAACCTGGGAAACATTACACAAACGATTCTTATCGACATCTTCGTTAAACCAGGGTTGCCGAGAACATCCACATTGGGGTGACCTGTTCTCCTGATGAGATTGAGGTCTATACTAGTCTCTTCTATGAATTTCGAGACATTTTCGCTTGGTCTTACGAAGAAATGCCCGACATTGATCCGAGTATAGCTGTGCACGAGATCCCTACTTATCCTGGTGTGAAGCCTGTTCGCAACCGTCTTCGTCTTGTGCACCCTAGAAAGGCAGCCACCATCAAAGGAGAAGTTGAAAAAACTTCTTAAAGCTGGCTTCATTTATTCGATTCCCTTGACAAAATGTGTTTCTAATATTGTTCCTGTGGATAAAAATCAGGGTACTATTTGTGTCTGTGTCGATTACCGTGATATCAACTACGCTTGCCTTAAGGGATAACTATCCCACTCCTTTTATTGACTAGATCCTCGACGAATGTGTTGGGAGTGAGATATTTTCCCTTATGGATGGGTCTTCTGGGTACAACCAAATCAATATTCTTCCGGCTGATCAACACAAGACCACCTTTATCTGTGCTTGGGGTACCTTCGCCTACAAGAAGATCCCTTTTGGCCTTAAGAATGTTGGGGCCACATTTCAACGAGAAATGTCCTACGCTTTCCCTGACATTAAGCACATTGTTCAACCTTATCTCGATGACCTTCCGGCTCATTCTGCTAAACGCAAAGACCACCCAGGTCATCTCCGCCAGATATTTTTTCGTTGTAGACACTATAACATTTGGCTCAATTTGCATAAATGTGTCTTCTGCGTCGATTTCGGTAGACTCCTAGGGTTTGTCGTCTCTAAAGACGGAATTTGTCTCGATCCCCTCAAGGTTGAAGCTATTGTCAATCTTCCCTCCCCTTTCTCTTTACATTAGCTGTAGAGTATGCAAGGGAAAGCTAATTTCCCACGCCGTTTTATACCGAACTATGCTGAAGTAGCCAAAGGATTAACGCGATTACTTAAGCAAGGCGTCACATTCCTTTGGGATGAGATCGGCCAAAAATCCTTCGATGCACTGAAGATGTTTCTTATCAATGCTCCTCCCTTGCGTCCTCCCAATTATCATTGTGACTATTCCCTCTACTTGTGACGGCAACAAAACTGAAAGTCGCCCGAAGGGGAGCAGGTCTACTGTAATCGCTCCGTCAGCATTTTCCTTTGCATTAGCTTCTTTTACTTCCACGTGTCCTCTTTCTCTGCTCGGGATTCTATTTATCAAATTCGTGGAATTTTATAAACAAACATTATTACAACCTTTGAATTTTAATTTATATCTTCAAACTTTGTATAAATGTCCAACGCTTTTATCAAATGAATTTATAATAAACCTTTGGCTTCGGCCCCACCTCTATGATCAATAGCCAATCAAATGCTCGTATCGTACCTGGCTATCCTTAGTGCATCTTTATCAAATGATCACCGTTCGATGGCTCCTTCCCAGATCAACAGCGTACCACGATATCGCTCAGCTTCCTTGGTCGAACGATAACGTGCGATGGAGCGCAACAACGACGGTTTTCCGTGGGTCCACCTTGCCACGTGTTGAACGCTCTATGGAATTGCTCCCCAACCAGGAAATACCGCTTATCACCGAAAGGCGGTGCGATATGGGAAATCCGGCCTCGTAAATCTGCTTGCGGCTTTGGAACAGTGACCAACCCACGGTTAAGTCGGGTTACGCTATTCCTTTTGGTTCCTTATCTCAGGTCAGGGTTCTGATGGTAACCGAAGTTATCTCTCTCTTAAACGGGAATTCCACTATTTTTAACAGGGTTCACGACCCTGGTTTCTCTGCACAGGCCTCGCCTACGGGTGGGATTAATTCAACAGGGTTTTGTTCAAATAAATCTTGAGAAAACGATAGATAGAGATATGCAGAATCTATACAGTAGTTCAATTTACTAATTGTACATGCACAGAGTTCAATCGCCTCACAATTAAACAATTTCTTCACAATAAGGATTCAGGACAATTCATGGCCAATGCGTACTGAAATTATTTAACAGGAAGCAATTGTGAACACACAGATTTTATTGCAGAAATCTCTCTTCTCCTCTTTTTTTCTTCTTCTATGCATCCAAAGAATACAAATTATATACATTACAGTGCGTCTCTTCGGTTCCTCTATGAGGACCGTTTTAGGAAATCAAAAGCATAATTACAATAGTTCAACTAACTGAAACATGACAGATGGATTGAATCTAACTATTCGGCTTCTACAAATTCTAACTAATCTAAATGATACAGTCAGCTGGGGTATTGACACCTAGCTGTTTCAATTTAGATGATTTCGAACCCTCCTAGCCACAACATGTGGACAAAACCTCCTACATTGCTGGCTAGTGTCTAATGCCCCTGCATCAGACTCCCTAGGGAAATTTTCTTCATGGGCTCCTGTCCATGAGCTCTTCCACTGATCTGCCTATCTTCTGCAACATTACTTCAGTCATCCAAGTGGCATCTTCCTCTGGCTTATCCTTCCATTTGATTAAGTACTGAAAGTACTCCTGCCCTCTGGTCCTCTTGAACACTATTTTGTGCAATATCTTCTCTGGTTGCAATGGTTGTGCTGGAGGTAGCTGCTCTTTCCACTCAATCTGTCCCTTGTTTGCTGATCTTTCTTCTGCACCATCATCTTCATACTTGTACAAATCTGCAACATTAAAAATGGGAGATATTCCAACATCAGGAGGTAATTCAATATCATAAGTATTTGTAGAAAACTTTCGAAGTATCTTGCATGGCCCAATCTTTTTGAACTTCAGTTTGTTATACTGCTTCTTTGGGAATCTCTCCTTTCTCAAGTGTGCCAAAACCAGATCTCCTACTTCAAAATGAACTTCTTTTCTGCTCAAGTCTGCTCTGCTTTTGTATTTGATGCTGCTGCCTTGTAGTTGTTGTTTCACTTGTTCATGTATGGCCTGGATCTCTGAAGCAAATTCCTCACCATCAACACTTCTCAGTTCTGCCTTTCCCAGGTTTCTTAACTCTGATATTCCTCTGGGGTGCATTCCATAAACAATATGGAATGGAATCTGCCCTGTGCTTCTGTTCGGTGAGTCATTATATGCATATTCTGCCTGGGGCAAAATATGATCCCACTGCTTGGGATGCTCTCCTGCAAGACTTCTCAACAAATTTCCCAGACTCCTGTTCACTACCTTAGTTTGTCCATCAGTTTGGGGATGATAAGCTGAGCTGAAACTCAGTTTGGTACCAAGTTTCTTCCATAGTGTCCTCCAAAAATGACCCAAAAATCTGGTGTCTCTTTCTGAAACAATGCTCTTGGGAAACCCATGCAATCTAACAACTTCTTTGAAAAACAAGTTAGCAACATGGGTGGCATCACTAGTTTTATAGCATGGAATAAAATGTGCCATTTTGGAGAATCTGTCCACTACAACAAAGACTTCATCATTCCCTCTCTGAGTCTTGGGAAATCCTAGAACAAAATCCATACTCACCATGTCCCAAGGACTGTCTGGAATAGGCAAGGGAGTGTACAATCCTGCATTCTGGCTCCTTCCTTTAGCATATTGACAGATTTTGCAATTCTTCACAAACTTATCCACTTCTGTTCTCATCCTGGGCTAGTAATAGAAGTGACTCAGCTGCTCATAGGTTTTTTCAGTACCAAAGTGTCCAGCAAGTCCACCACTATGCTTCTCCTTGATCAGATTTTCTCTCATGGAACATTTTGGTACACACAGTTGGTTTCTTCTGAATAGTAAGTCCTCCTGCAAGAAATAATCTAGCCACTGGCTTCTATCTGTTAGAACAGGGTTACAACATGCCTCAAATGCTTCCTTAAAATCTGAATCTATTTTGTACAATTCTTTGAGAAAATCAAACCCTACAACTTCAAAATTAGTTTCTTGAACAAGCATGTGCCTCCTACTCAAAGCATCAGCTACTTTATTTGCTTGGCCACTTATATGTTTCAAAACAAAATTAAAACCTTGGAGATACTCAACCCATTTGGCATGCTTATGCTTCAACTTGGGCTGCTGTACAATATACTGCAAAGCATGATTGTCAGAATATAATACAAATTCCCTGGACATCAAATAATGTCTCCACTTTTTCAATGCCTGAACAATTGCATAGAATTCCTTCTCATAAGAGGAATACTTTCTTCTGGTGTCATTCAGTTTTTCACTGAAATATGCCGCAGGCCTATCATCTTGACTCAACACAGCTCCAATGGCTTCTCCACTGGCATCACACTTCACTTGAAATGGTTTAGTAAAATCAGGCAGGATCAAAACAGGCTTCTTAGTTATCTTCTGCTTCAAAAGTTTAAAATTTCTTTCTGCTTCAGCAGTCCACTTAAATGGCTGCTTGCTCTTCTTTATTGTCTCAATTATGGGTGCATTGATCTTACTGAAGTTTCTTATAAACTTTCTGTAAAAACTAGCAAGTCCATGGAAACTCCTTACCTCAAAAACATTCCTGGGTGAAGGCCACTCCGCAATTGCCTTAACCTTTTCTGGGTCCATCTTCAATCCTTCTGCAGAAACAACAAAACCCAAATACACCAACTCCTCTTTCATGAATGAGCATTTCTTTAAATTTATCAGCAGTTTCTTCTGGTGCAGCTTCTTCAAGACATGATTAAGATGCCTTAAATGTTCTTCTTTAGTTCTGCTGAAAACTAATATATCATCCAAATATACTATCATAAATTTCCCAATGAATTCTTTCAATACTTCATTCATAAGTCTCATGAAAGTGCTAGGTGCATTTGACAACCCAAAAGGCATTACCATCCATTCATACAGTCCTTCATTTGTTTTAAAGGCAGTTTTCCACTCATCACCTTCTCTTATTCTAATTTGATGGTATCCACTTTTTAAATCTGTCTTTGAAAAATATTTAGCACCACTCAAACAGTCCATTAAATCCTCAACTCTGGGCAAAGGGAATCTGTACCTGATTGTGATCTTATTGATTGCTCTGGAGTCAATACACATCCTCCAGCCTCCATATTTCTTTGGGCTCAATACTACTGGTACTGCACATGGACTCAAACTTTCTCTGATCAGTCCCTTGTCCACCAATTCCTGTACTTGTCTCCTGATTTCCTCATTTTCCTTGGGAGTCATTCTGTAGGCTGCCTTATTTGGCAGGTTTGAACCAGGGATAAAATCTATCTGATGGTTGATCTTTCTCACAGGTGGCAGCTCATCAGGTAAATCATCCACAATAATGTCACAATAATCATCTAGCATCTCTTGGATTTCTACTGGCAAATCAGAAGTCTTTGTAGAAGTAAGAACTACCTTAGGTTTGCAAACTAAAGCAAAACTTACCTCTTCCTCTTCTATCTGTTGCAGATATTTCTTCCCGCTCAGCAACAAGGTCTTTGGATCAATCACTCTGCTAGATGGTTCTCCTTCTTCCATGGGTATCAATGTATGATGTACCCCATCCTTGAAGAACCTGTAAGTGTTATTCTTGCCATCATGCACTGCTGCTCTGTCAAACTGCCAAGGTCTACCCAGCAGTATATGACACACATCCATGGGCATTACATCACACAGGACCTTATCTTTATATTTGCCCATTTGCAGCTCTATCTCACACTGTTCCTTTACAACCAGCTGGTGCCCTTTATGCAGCCAGGACACCTTGTAGGGAGTTGAATGCTCCCTTGTCTTCAACTTCAACTTTTCTATCACCCCCGTGGAAACCAAATTGTCTGTGCTGCCACTATCAATGACTAGCTGGTAGCATTTCCCTTGGACTTTGCATATGCTCCTAAACAAAATCTTCCTTTGTGCAGGCTCAGTGGCCTCTTTGGTTTGCTTCAACAAGACCTTGTTCACCACTAAGGACTCTCCCCTCTCTGGTAGAATTTCTTCTTCAATTTCTGCCTCTTCTCTAGCCTAGGCAACAACATCATTTCTTGGACCAACACCCACATTCTATGGACACTCATAGTGCTTATGTCCCACTTGCTGACATCTATAATACCTCAACTCTCTACCCCCGCCTCTGTCTCTGCCTCCCCTTCCTTTTCCTCTGTAAGAACCCCTTCTTCCCCTTGCATCATCCTCTATAGATGCGTTCTGAGGTGAGCTATTGTTAGCTCCATCCCTGGGTGTAGTAGGCTTTCCTTTACCACCCTGACTTTCTTTTCCACGGAAAGTACCTCTCTTCTTGGTAGACTGTTTCCTCAGGAGTTTCTCCTCTGCTTTCAAGGCCATCTGGTAGGCCTCTTCCACTGTCTTAGGAGACAGGAGACCAATCTCATCTATAATCTCCAGCTTGAGACCATTCACATATCTTGCAGTCTTCTCTGGTGTGTCTTGAAATTGCCCAACTCTTATGCTTACTCTGTATAATTCCTCTGTGTATTCTTTTACTGTCAGCAACCTCTGTCTCAGGTTTTGCATTTGCCTATACAATGTCAGCTGATAATCACTAGGCAAGAATTTACCTTTTAATTTAGCCATCATTCTGGTCTAGATTTTGATAGGTTGTTTGCCAACTCTCCTCCTTTCTGCCTGCACTCCATCCCACCAAAGTGCAGCATGTCCTTTCAGCTTTGTTACTGCAAACTTGACCTTTTTATCTTCACTTATTTCTTTATAATCGAAGCACTTGTTCATTTCATTTATCCAGCCTGCCAGCTCCTCTGGATTCAGTCCCCCTGCATAACTTGACACTTCAATTCTGGGCTTAACTGCAGACCCCAGAACAGTTCTAAGGAGCCTCATGTCAGGAGGAATTTCAACATTTTCTTCCGCTTCATATGTTTCAGGTTCACTGATGTCTTCAGGATCTCTGGGCTGTCTTCGCTCTATGGCATCCATTCTAGCCTCGACCCTCTGCAAAATCCCCAACACTTCTGCGTTGGCAACAGGTCTCCTTCTGCCAGCACCTCTACCAACTCGGATTGCCATGTCAGCTCTCTGCAAAAGCAACTTGGAAACAACAGCTCTGATACCACAAATGACAACAACAAAACTGAAAGTCGCCCGAAGGGGAGCAAGTCTACTGTAATCGCTCCGTCAGCATTTTCCTTTGCATTAGCTTCTTTTACTTCCACGTGGCCTCTTTCTCTGCTCAGGATTCTATTTATCAAATTCGTGGAATTTGATAAAAAAACATTATTACAACCTTTGAATTTTAATTTATATCTCCGAACTTTGTATAAATGTCCAACGCTTTTATCAAATGAATTTATAATAAACCTTTGGCTCCAGCCCCACCTCTATGATCAATAGCCAATCAAATGCTCGTACCATACCTGGCTATCCTCTGCGCATCTTTATCAAACGATCACCGTCCGATGGCTCCTTCCCAGATCAACGACGTACCACGATATCGCTCGACTTCCTTGGTCGAATGATAACGTGCGATGGAGCGCAACAACGGCGGTTTTCCGTGGGTCCACCTCGCCACGTGTTGAACGCTCTATGGAATCGCTCCCCAACCAGGAAATACCGCTTATCACCGAAAGGCGGTGCGATATGGGCAATCCGGCCTCGTAAATCCGCTCGCGGTTTTGGAACAGTGACCAACCCACGGTTAAGTCGGGTTACACTATTCCTTTTGGTTCCTTAACTCAGGTCAGGGTTCCGATGGTAACCGAAGTTATCTCTCTCTTAAATGGGAATTCCATTATTTTTAACAGGGTTCACGACCCTGGTTTCTCTGCACAGGCCTCGCCTGCGGGTGGGATTAATTCAACAGTGTTTTGTTCAAATAAATCTTGAGAAAACGATAGACAGAGATATGTAGAATCTATACAGTAGTTCAATTTACTAATTGTACATGCACAAAGTTCAATCACCTCACAATTAAACAATTTCTTCACAATAAGGATTCAGGACAATTCATGGCCAATGCGTACTGAAATTATTTAACAGGAAGCAATTGTGAACACACAGATTTTATTGCAGAAATCTCTCTTCTCCTCTTTTTTCTTCTTCTATGCATCCGAAGAATACAAATTATATACATTACAGTGCGTCTCTTCGGTTTCTCTGTGAGGACCGTTTTAGGAAATCAAAAGCCTAATTACAATAGTTAAACTAACTGAAACATGACAGATGGATCGAATCTAACTATTCGGCTTCTACAAATTCTAACTAATCTAAATGATACAATCAGCTGGGGTATTGACACCTAGCTGTTTGAATTTAGATGATTTCGAACCCTCCTAGCCACAACATGTGGACAAAACCTCCTACATTGCTGGCTAGTGTCTAATGCCCCTGCATCAACTTGTTTGTTGCATTTATCACTATTGCTATGGTTCTGGTGCAAGACGACGACGATGGTGACGAGCATGTCATTTATTATTTGAGCCGCATTCTTCTTGATACCAAAACATGTTACGCACTTGTCAAGAAATTGGTGTTGGTAGTTGTTCAAGCTGTCCAATGTTTTTGCCATTATATCCTATTACACACAGTAACCATGATTTCTGATTGCAACCCCATGAATTGCCAATTGCTGTGGGGGAAATACTCAAAATGGATTGTTATCCTTCAAAAGTTTGATTTGGAGTTCACTTCCGCCAAATTGAAGAAATCATTGGTCTTTGCCGATTTGATGTGCTCTTTACCTTCTGACTCTGCTCCATATGGTTATGAGGAACGCATTTCGGACGACACTCTTTTTCTCATTAGCACACTCGACCCCTGGTACGGTGATATCATCGTCTATCTCTAGACTTCCACTTTCTGATCTGAGTTGACGAAGGATTCTTGTCAATGCATCCGCCATCATTCACAACCTTATCATATAGTCGGAGATACTCTATATTGCATCGGAGCCAAATATGTTCTCCGCTGGTGCTTAAATCTCGAGGAGGCTGAAAAAGTCCTCAATGACTGCCACTCTGGGGCATGTGGCGGTCACATTTCTGGATATGCTACAACATAAAATATTCTTCGTGCTAGATATTTCTGGCATACCTCTTTAAAGACTGCATTATTTCTGTTCGTAAATGTCACGATTTCCAGATTTACCAGCGCAAGATGCGCACACCACCCGCTCACATACATCCTGTCATTACCTTTGGTTCTTTTGCGAAGTGGGGCATCGATTTTATGACATGTAACACTCACTCGGCTGGGGGGCATGCTTATATTATCATATTCATTGACTACTTCACTAAAGGGGTCGAAGTAATGCCTACACTCACGGCTGACGGTAAGACAACTGCTCAATTCCTGTTCAATCATATCATTACCAGGTTTGGTGTCCCTCAAGCCATAGTTACCGATAATGGTTCTCATTTTCACCATTACATGATGGATAAGATGACTTCTAAGTTGGGTTTGCGTCACGACATCTCAACGCCGTACTATCCTCAGGCTAATGGCCAGTTTGAAGCCATGAACATGGTTCTAGTCACCATTCTTCAACGTATGATTGGGATGCACAAATCTAACTGGAATCTCATGTTGTTTTAAACTCTCCGGGCTTACCAAACCTCGGTGAAGGATGCGACCAGATTCACTCCATTCCAGCTTGTTTATGGTGTGGAAGCTACCCTTCCGGTTGAATGCAAAATCCCTTCTCTCAAGTTAGTTGTTGAATTACTGACTAATATCTCGCCATAAGAAGAGCGTATTCTCTATTTAGAGAGGCTTGATGGAACTCGCTGCTTTGCTTCTCTTGTCATAGAAGCACAAAAAAAGCGGGTCAAAGCTCATTTTGATCAGACAGTTTCCCCTCGTACCTTTGTAGAAGGAGACCTCGTCCTCTTGTATGACCAAACTCATGATAAAATCGGGGCAAGAAAATTCGAACCCATGTGGCATGGGCCCTATATAGTTAAGCATGTTTTGAAGAACGAGGCTTATGAGCTAATTGACTATGAAGGCTATCCTTTGGATTAGCCTAGAAATGGGATGTATCTCAAAAAATACTATGCATGAGTTTCTCGTGCATGTTTTTGTACATAGGTGTGTTTTTCATTTTTGTACGTTTTTGTCTTGGTGTGCTTTGCGAGCATTTTTTCCTGCTTATTATGTCGTTTCTTACTGTGCAGATGTCTGTTACTTCTTATGTTGGTTTCGCGGATGGTGCCTCCTGCAGTACTCAGAATCTGTCTTCGGTAGCTTGGGTGATTTATAATCCTAATGGTGAGTTGATAGACCTTCAAGGTATTTGTCTAGGACGAACAACGAACAATGCCACTAAATATAGTGTCGTCATTGAGCTCTTAACCGAGGCCATTGCTCTCGACATTCGTGCATTAATTGTTAACTCAGACTCTCAACTTGTTGTTCTTCAGCTTAATGGGAATTATTCTATTAGAAATCCTCAGATTTTAAGGTTGTATTTGCGTGTTCGTTTATTAGAAAGGAATTTTGATTACATCACATATCAACATATTCACAGAAGAATGAACAGATTAACTGATGCAGTAGCCAATATTGTATTAGATAGACATTTGCGTAATTTTTAAAAAAGCATCATCATCACATAATAAGGTTTATACGGGAAAATAGGCACACACACACACACACACACATACACACACACACACACATATTCGCGTGTTTGCATCCACATGCATCATAAGTTCAAAAAATATGTGTGTTTTTGGTTACATCCTGAGACATCATATCTGTCAAACAATATGCAGAAATAAAAACCTAGGTGTCTAATCAGCGTGATGCTCATGGTAGCATGTCACTACGCATAAGCCGCCTCAATAAGCGGTGAACACGACTAGACACCCCCGCAGTGTGCCTCTGGTATGCCTGAGGAACATCATCAAATCTTGCATAATATGGATCCCGCTAGTGAGTCCCTCCAGGTTGTGTATGATCTCCTCTTCCTCGCTTCCCTCACCATGAGGGGCGGCCTCAATATCACGTGGAATTCTCCGTGTTATTGGAGACATTCCTACACGTCTTTTTGGGCCAACATCTGCAGAAACATGGATAAACATCAAAACACACTTAATACAAAAATCATAAATACTCATCAAAATAAAAAATGAGTCTTACCCAACGCTTCATCCCAATCCTCTCCTTCCGAGAGTGGAAGATCTGGTTCACCCGTGAAGTTAGTACCAGTATAAGGCCAATCCTCCACGACAATGAGCTGTCGACAGAGCCAGTAAAAAAATTCTGGTTTCCACGACATCTGTTGACCACCTCCCGCTCTAGGCATCAACACTGCATAATGGACCATCCGTGGCTCTTGGGCTGGTGGGGAT
Organism: Pinus albicaulis; assembly: GCA_034641835.2. Classification (NCBI taxonomy): domain Eukaryota; kingdom Viridiplantae; phylum Streptophyta; class Pinopsida; order Pinales; family Pinaceae; genus Pinus; species Pinus albicaulis. Next base: position 1,548,683,019 of record CM076584.1, read on the forward strand.
GGGACTATTACCTCCTGGCGCTGGAATATTGGTAACCGTTCCAGGATGAATGGTACCAAGATGGACCAATAGCCGAACTTCTTCAACTTGAGTTTCTTGCATTTTGTCAGTTGGCGTTTCAAGTTGATTGTTACAACCTCCACCTAGTTGAAAATGGTTGGGGCCATGCGATCCATGGCAAGTAGGAGCTGTGTTTTTGTGGCTTCATGTGGTGCTTGAGATCCGGAAGCTCGTGTGATGGTGTGAAACACTACTTTTAGTGCCAAATCGGGAATGGTTTGAATATCCACTTTCCCACTCTTTGATCCTTTTCGTGCCCCTGGACACACTCTGTCTACCATGTTTTCCATCGTAGGCCGGGTGCCTATCATGATTGGTGCTGCTCCCCTCCTTGACAATCCCGTGATGAAGTATACGTCAGAGACTTCAATCTCTAACTCTTGATCATGGATCATAAATCTTTCCTGGTCAGTATCCCATACACTGATCAAATATTGTAATAAATCTGGTTGAGCTCGGAGACACTGTGCCATGAAGAACTTTAGGAGCCCATAGTTTCGTAGAGAATTCATGCATCTCACATTCCCTATGGCAGGCTCGTCTTCCTCCTCGTGTTCTCTTTCCTTCTATTTGATCACCATTTTTCTTTCACGCACCTGCAAAAACATCACAGGGGCTTTCATTAGTCACATTATACACTTTTGAATGGTTTAAAATGGGAAAATTAGTTGAAATTTTAAAACAAATATTAGCAGCTGCGGTTGGCGCGCTCCCATTTAAATTCAAGGCGGGTTGGCACGAGTCCATGCTCGAAACCCGTACCGACCGCCGCGCCCTAAATTGAATAAAATCCCCTAAGAAATGTAAAAAATTGAAATGTAGGCAATGAAAAGTAATTCAAAATGCAGGAAAGGATAAGAGCTCTCACATGATGGAAACATATTCACGATTGGTCTCCTGGATTGTACGCTGCCAGCTCTCCAAGATCACAGTGGAAGAGGGTAAAAATGCTCACAAGAGTTGAAAAGTGAAAAGTAATTTATTTTTTACTATTTCAGTCATTTTATAACTTTTCGAAACCCTAATTAGGTTTTGGGCTTATTTTTGCGATTATTTTTTCATATTTTATCTTGAAAAATGGGTTTCATGTGCGTTCCTTGTGTAGCAACAGGTCCTACACGTAATGATGATGAAGTGACGAGTTGTTATTACGTTTTCAGATTCAGTAAAAACACGAAAGAGTCACCCTCTGGAGTCATCTTTCAGCTCTTTTCTGACTCTTGAAAATTGAAAAGATTGTCGAGACACTTGTCGTTTTGAACTTGTTAAAGGCTGTGAAACGTCACCTACCCAGTGTACATTTACCCCTTTTTTGGGCTGGGACAAATTTTCTACGAAAAAGGAATACCTTAGCCTATCTTGACTAAGAGGTTCTTTCAGATATTGTTTTCTACCTTTTTGGATCTGTGAGACTACCTACGAAAATGGACACATTGGAGTTTTCTTTTTCGCTTCTTTTCAAACTCTCTAAACATGAAAATATGCTGAGTTCTTCCTTTGTCAGATTCGTTAAAACTTAAATGACATCGGGAATCGTCACCATGACCTAACCGAGTTCCTCCTTCCTAGGGCTCGTAAAATGTACTAGGATGGATTTGTCTGAAGGACAAACTTATATGACAAGCACATGCTATCCCCTTCAAGCTTGTTTCCAAAAATAATTGTGGTACTCGCCAAGAATGGTGGGGAGAAATGGAACTAGTTCTCGATCGTGTCGGCAGTATGTCGCTCTTAAACACGACACTTGTGTGTAATTCGTGTTGGGTTGGGGACATCTCATTTTCTCATTTTTTCCTCCATGGGTTTGGGTAATCTCTTTTGACCTCTCATCTGCTCTTTTCCACGTCATCATGACCTTAGATCCATTGATGTCAAATACTGCCAAATTCCGGAGTCGTTTCGCCAATATGTTCAAGAGAAGTTTCCTTCTGCAGTTTTCAACCCCTGATCCTTTGTTCAGTCCTGATTCACTATCATCTTGTTCCTCTGTCTCGTGTCGATGATGTGGGAGACATTATGGCCCTCCTTCGACTAGATCACTTCTTGTCAACTTCAGCACATTATCCAGGAAGCTGATGTAGGGGCTCCCTTTCCGGTGCCTTGGAGCTTACATGTCTCAATGGCAAGTTCTTCGCATTCAATGACAGGTCCTCATCATTAAATTTCAATCGAATGATTTTGTGGATGTTCGACTCCAGCTCATTGTTCTCATTCCGCGGATTGTACTATTTGTACCTTGAGAGCCATTGTCATTATTGGTGGTTTCTCTCGCACCTGTTAATAGATTTAATCACTGGTTGGTAATCATGCAACTTTCTCACATGTTCGACTTCAGCTCACTTATTCGCATGCTTGAATTTGTACTTGTTCAGGTTGAGATGGAGTGCAAGAGCCTGGGTTTTGTATGATAAAATCCAGGTTGCGGGACATGTTTGGTTTATCATGACTATGTGCATGACTCTTCTGATTGGATGGCTGCGACCATACCTGAGTATATTTGATGATCCTTCTTATTGGATGGCTGCGTCCATACCTCAGGATCTTATTATTGTATGTATTCTATTATGGATGGCTGCGCCCATACCACATATTCATGTGTTAGTTGTATTTGTTCTTGCAGGTTTTCCGACGACAGTGTTTGGTTTGGGCATATTCTCATAAAGCATTTCACTCCTCTCTCTCTCGGACCTAATGCTTTAGGGGGCATCTGTTACACAGTATTTTGTCACCGTCCCTGCAGTCCCCATCTCGAACATTGGAGGACCATTTTAGTGACTTCTGTGTATTTTCATACCTTGCTATAAGTGTCATTGCATCCCTTGGCACGTCAAGAACATTTCCTCTGTTGATCACTCCTCAAGAAGAATCGCAAAAACATGTGTTTCTGGGTCGGCGCTGGTAGGTAGTTATGGCCTCACGCCCATAGAGAAATTAACACTGGGCCCCGTGCCCATTGGTGCTCTGTCTAAGTGTATTACCCACGCTGAGCTGTTTTTGGAATTTTTTTAAAAATAGAAGCGAAGTTTCCATTCCTAACTACTTCATGAGCGGAGTCATCATGGTTTGGTCCACTAAATAATGTTGAAATTCTCCTTTTGGCTTCTTGTTTCTTATAGCTGTGCAACTCCCAAAGAGATAGGACCTCTCTTCCACCTTATGAGGGATCCCAAACCATCCACTCTCCTATAAATACCTCTTTCTCACATTGTTTCAATTGGTTGAACAATCCTTACTATAGCTGGTGTGAAGAACAAGGTAGAGAGGAATCCATTGTTGAGAGAGAGTTTAGGCCATTGCCTCATCAAGTTTGATCCCCGACGAATTCTTGAGACGAGCCCGACTGAACCTGTCGAAGGAGGCTGCAATGTCAAGGCATTAAGGTGGTAAAATTCTTTTCTCTTATACTAATACATGATTGGTTTTTTGGTTCCAATTTTGTGTTTATGCAAGATGTTTGATTCTCCTTGAGCAATCAAATAGCTATAAATGAAAGTATGTATTTGTATGTTGTCACCGTTTTCTTGATCTCCATGCAGGTACGCCGACACTATTACTGAAGGACCGTGACGCGTGAAGACGAAGATCAATAGATTGCTGCTGCAAGCTACGACGAAAACGTTGGACCAAGGTAGGTCATCTATCCCAAATCATTATTCGTTTATAAGCTAGGAGTCCGAAAGTCCAACATGTTCCCTTGTTGCTAGACCCACCTTAGGGCTAGAGGGATCGCCTCTGTTCGCAGAGGGGATTTACCTACACAACAATTGGCCAATGATCATAGCTCGCTGACGGTAGGATGGAGGAATAAATGTCACCTCCAAGGTGGATTGCATTATCTGAAATGAGAAAACGATCCAATCTCGAAGTTATCTACTGAGGTCCATTTCTTCTGTTCTTCCAAGTATGAGTTCCATTAGAGGAGGGGAGATTAATCAACCAGTTTCTCTGAATAAATTATTTGAAGCTAAGGTTGTCAATCTCTAGTCTAGGTCTGCCACCTTGCTTTTCCTCGAGCTTGGTGATCATATTAAATTCTCCCCCAATGATCTAGAGGGATGACGCCTAGTGGAGTTTAGGATCTCAATGGAGTTAAGAGTGACTATTTTCTGTTGAGGTTGTTGGGGTAAATAGACATTGGTTAGGTGTCCATGGATGTTAGTGCCTATAAAATGAAATTGTGAGAGGCATGAATATCAAAAAAGGAGATGAGAAAGGGATTCCAGGCGATGGCCAATCCACCTGAGGTGCCTGTTTCGTCTACCACATTGGTATTGCAGCCATGCCATAACTTGGTGATGATAGAGTCCAGAGTAGTACTAGTGCATTTGGTTTCTTGCATGAAGAAAATAGTTGGTTTGTCTTGCATGATTCTATTCTTGATCATTCGGTGCTTGGCGGGGCTATTGAGCCCTCAAATATTCCATGATGTGAGCTCCATTGAGAACTGTGGGAGACCGATCGGTAGACCTTGGTCAACTTAGGGTATCGCCCAAATTCAACTAAAATTTCACCGAGAATGATGGTTCTCTGTGGATCAGTGCGCTGCCCTCTTTTATTCGACTCCTTTATGGGATTTTTTCCATCCCAAGGGCTACCGGCCTGTATGCCCAAGAAGTTGCGTTGCTGAGCCCTGAAGAGAACAAATTCCAGGCTATCGATCTGCCTGGGGGTATCTTGTCATATTCTTTATTTTTGTAGGCCATTTCCATTACTAGAATGTCCAGATCGCCTAGATCGATGCTTTCACGTTCTTCCTCCATTGGGGAAGGTTGATCCATTTCTGCTTTGGTGCCTTCTTCCAGTGCTTCTTGTGGCTGCTTGTCGTCTATCTCCATTAGGGTGGAGTTCCAAATGACTATAGATTTATCTTTGCTGTAATGACTTGACTAAGGGGTTTGAGACTGAATGACGGCTTGAGGGAGAGGAGGGCCAGGGAAGAGTGGAGGGGTAATATAAATATCAGGAATGGATAATTTGGAGGAATCAAAGATATGACGGGAGGGCTCCCCTTCCAGGATGGGATGTTTCGAAAGAATGTTGAAGCTGTTGATAGTGAGGGGGGGAGAGACTTTGGGGGTAACATTGGGTTTCTTGGTATTATTTTTGCGAGTGGGAACTTTGGGAAAGTCGCCAGCATCAGTAGATTCTGAACCAGTGGGAGGTTTAGGAGGTTGATCAAGCGGACAGTCTCTGAAGAGATGGCCATGCTCATGACACTTACGGCATTGAAAAGGCACATGTTCGTAATATATTGTTTGAACCCATTCAAAATAATCATGGAAGAGACTTACCGAATCTGGTAGGGCTTTAGCGAGATGCATGTAGATGCAGATTTTGGCATAAGCGGTGTATTGTCTGAGCTTGGTTTCTTCGGAAATCTTGATGAACTCTCCCAAGCCGCTTCCTATGGCTTTTAGGGATTCTTCATCCCAATATTATAACAGGAGAGAATACATCCGAATCCAAACTGGTGCCCAGTTAAAATCCTAATTGTATGGGTTGAATCTTTCAACCCAGTCTCTTAGGTAGAGACCTGCAGAGTTGAAGAAATAGGGTCCGCCATCCATGATACGGTTTCTGTCCTCGATGAAGTTGAAGATGGCATTGAAGAAGCCTTTTGGTCCTAGCTGAAGGGTAACATGCCCCTTGGGCTTCCATTTAGAGGCGATCCAACCTCTGAGAACTTTCTTGGTAGGCTAGAAGCCTATGAATTTACCAATGAGAGCATGGTCCTTCATGTACTGAATTTTTGCATTGATGCGATGGGAAGGTAGGTCGATTTTGGCCGTTCAACCAAAATCAGTATGCACGTGGAGGAAGAGGTCTTCTTCTGCTCCGTATTGGCATTTTGATCCTCTTGTTTGTCATTTTTTTCTACAGTCAAATCTTCCTGCAGGCCTACAGGGTCAGAGGGTACATTCTGAGCAGTCAGAGACACATTTTCTTTGTCATTTGCAGAACTTTCGAGAGGGGGGGAGCGTTTGCCCCCCCAGCTGGAGATTCCATTAGTAGGCGTCAGAGACAGGTTGATGCATAGAGCCCAGGGAGTCGAATGGTGCCACCATGAGGGAGGAGAGGAGCCTTGACGACTCCCATTGAAGGGTTGCGAAAACCCTAGGAGTCCATGAGGGAGGCGTTGGCTCTAGGGTTCGTAGTCACCTATTAACCCTAACTACCAAATGTATTATATCATTATTTTATATGTGGCTCAATTATATATATGTGTCTTAGTTCAATTGTGTGGATAACAACATTGGATTCACATTCGTTGACATCACTATTACAATATATGTATGGCTCTATTGGCATCATATTTCAAGAATATGAATGGTATCATAATATTCTCGATAAGACGGTCACAAAATAAATTTTGAACAAGTCATGTATAGGTCCTGAGCAGCCTTATGATGATATTTGCACTTTGTATCTCTCTGTTGAACTTTCTATGACAATCTAATAGAAGAAGAATTTGCGATGGGTTTTCCTCCTTGTGGGGTTTTGCCTTGGTCTCTAACCAAATCTATGTGTCCTCTCTATGCATGATTTTCTTCTTGTTATATTTTATATTATATTGTTATGATATCATTTTCCTTTCTATATAATTGTTAATGATGCTTAAATGTTATGGAGTGAATGTAATATGAAATGATGAAATGAAATTATCTAAAGAAAAAAACAATGCAGCCCTTAGAAAATGTAATATGGTATCAGAGCTAAGTTGAAGAAAAGTATTTGAGATCCCCCTGTAAGGACACCTGTGAAAAAGATGACAACGACCTAAAAGAATGCCCAGGTTTGAAGGAACCTCTAGGCACCCTTGTTATAGTAAGAAGAATTAGGGTTAGGGTTTAGAAGAAACCCTTGGAAGAAGTATGGCTTGGATATGATGAAGACTTGAAGTCTTGAAACCCTAGCATGATCAATGAAAAGTTGTACAAGCATTTTTGATAGATTTAGTGTAACCCTAGATTCACTCTAGGGAGATAACATGTTTGATTCACTGTTGGCCGTTGAGATATCTCCTCCTTTGACGACATCTGTGATATATGGTACCTCATGATTAAAAAGGAAAGTAATTTGAACAAGGATTTTGCGAATGATTGCATCTCTCTTGAAGACCCTTGATGATAGGTTCAAGAGGGAATTGATTTCTTCCTTCAACCCTTGTTAAAGATAAGTATCCTCTAGAACTGTTTCTTTATGACATTGCTCTTGTTTAGGTTTATCATTTTGATTGTTGTTCTTGCATAAATATTTGAGTAGTTGCAAACTTCTAACTTCTTGATGAAGATGTGATAAGCAGATCCTTCTCAAGGATCATTTGTAAAAGGTGCAATAAATGAGAGCTGGTGCAGGAAGAAAGCTGGTACATGAAAGAGGATGCTAGATCAGGATCCTGATGTTAATCTATTGCAAGATGACAATGTGTGTACTATGAAGGTATCTGGATATTACATCGTATGTATAATGATGTTTCAGTTCAGCAATATCGAGATGACAGGTTTAGGCCACGAGGCATGACAAGTATCTCTCCTTTAATCTCAATTTACATTCCTATGTATATCAACCACATACATATGTGAGTGAATTTCATTGATGACAAATATGATATAATAGTACATTTGACTTTGTCATACATTGATTTGACACTATGGATAATACTTGTGATAAATATGGTTACTCTAATGGTAATAATGTGATATTTAGTATCTACTAACCATCTCTATGATTTATTTTTGATAAGCCTTTGATAAGGTATAACTGATGATGACTTGTCTTAACATTGATATATATGGAAGCATTATATATGAAAATCTTGTATGATATAATGTGAGTATGCCTTGAATGAATAATGATCTCGATTTTGATTAAAGAAGCTTTCCATTCAGTGGGAGAATCCCTTGATAAAATCCCAACATATATTATCATGGCCACCTCAGAGGTCATGAAGTTGATAGAAGATCCATGATTTTAGTTTGTAGCAAGACCTCTGGACCTGAAATGATGAACATTTGATATTGTTAAAAGTATGTGTTTGAAAATTAATTTTGTGAACTAACATTTCTTTGCTAACAGGGTTGGTCTACCTCAAACTGTTTCAGGATCCACTTCCCGTAATGAAGTATTTTTGGCATGCTGGTTGACATTGACGTATTATTGTTGTTAGATTTGATGGATCCTTGTGTTTCTCATACATATATTTTTATGGGACAAAGTCATATTCATGGACAAAGAAAAATGCTTGTGGTTGTTACCTCCTTGTGTGTGAGATATTAAGGATGGATAACATATTCCTTTCTATATATCAAACCATATCCAACTATACCATACAGGTACCTCAACACATGCGTTGTTGGAACCCAATGTATCTGCCTCAACTTTACCATATACTGGCTCGGGGTGTTCATTGCAAAGAAAATATCTAGGCTCATGTTAACTAGGTACATCAAGGATCCTATCAACTGCTTGTACATCGTGGGATCCACCAAATCTAAATCTGAAGTGGAATCACTCAACTTCTTCATATTGGTTAGTATAGGTGTAGCCATGGAATTGTAGTCCAAGATACCAAATCTCCTCAAAATATGAACAATATACTTCCCTTGTCTGATAAAAAATTCATCAGGTCTCTACCACACTTCCAATCCCAAGAAATAATGTATCAAGCCAAGATCCTTCATCTCAAACTTCCGAGACCAACTCGTTCTTACACTGAAACATACCCTTTTGTGTAAACCAGACTGCTCCCTTTTTCATTTAAGTAAGTCCTTTTGCCACTGTTTCCTCTGCCACTGAAGCATACTCTGTTTTCTAACATAGTCCCCTCATGGAAGTCATACAACTCCTAGATATCTCTTGTTCCTTCTAATAATATCAACCAATGACATCCCCTTGGAAGGATGCTCCTTCCATTTTGCTTGATCGCCTACTTCCTTGGAACTGGAAGGTATTTTGATCATTTGGCACGGTCCTAGATGACCTAACAATATGTACAATCCTCCCTCTAAAACATCGATCACTTCCTGCTGAGTCTATGCTCGAGCCCTTAGGCCATACAATAACCTGACCATCTGGAAACTGGAGCAAAAATCTCCTCATAGTCCACTCCCTTTTTGGGAGAACCCTCTCATCACAAAACTCGCTTGTATGCTTCCATCTGATGCGTGAATCATTGCCTTGACATCCTCCACAATGGACTTGTTCTTCGTTTCCCCATTCAGGATGCCATGGAAAAGAAAGGAAAGAATAATAACCAAGAAAAATACCAGGACAAGAGTCTGACTAAAAAATAAAGGTAATAATAATAATCAAGGGAGAAAAAATATAAAGTAATTATTTCTTGATTTGAGGATTGTAGGGAATTCTCAACTTCCTCTTTGATAAATCTACAAAAGAGTCTCAAAAACCTAGCATATTCCTTGTCCACAAACCAATCGTCACTACTATTGGTAATAGTTTCTAAAGGAAAAATTCCTTAGAATTCTTTTGAGGTGGATGCTTATCATCATCATTATCAACATTGGTTGTTGATGCATGTTGCTTTCCCTTCCTTTTCTTCTTAGGAAAATGGGAGGCATAGTGTCCAAAATCATGGTAAATGAAGCACTTGACCTTTGATATATCCTTCTTCTTTTGATCTTGAACAAGAGTGGGTCTTCTACTTGTGTTTTTCTTATCAACCTTTCCAAAGTTCCTTCTTCCTTTTTCTTTCCTTGTGTGAGCTGCGAGAGCTTGAGTTTCTTCATCCCGTGGATTCTACAAGGTATTCTTGGACAATAATCTAGTCTCATCTTGGACATAATCAATCCATAACTTATCAAACTTGGGAAGTTTTTCTCGTGCACAAATTCCCTGAATAAATGGCTCTCGTGAGGAGGGAAATCCATTGAGAATCATTGTAATAAACTTTGTATCATTAACAATATCTCCAATGGCTAAGATAATTTATTATCTCGGAGACTCTCATAAGATTTGAGACAACAAAATTTGATCTAGTCATCATGAAATCACAGAGACAATTTCTGAAGGTTAACTTCCTACTACTGTTGTTGCTCTTATACAATTCTACAAGAGCATCATATACTCTGTAACATGAGGAGTCAAGTGATCCTTTATGAAATCTATCAAGATTCTCTTCACCTTGGCTTCATTCATTTTCTACTTGGATTTATCCTTGGCTCTCTCTAGCTCTCAAATGACTTTTTCCACATGATCTTAAAACTCACTCTCTTCAAAGATAAGGAGTATCTTGGTATTCCAAGATCTGAAGTTGATGGCACCATCTAACCTGTCTTCAACTTTGAGACTTGGTGACATTTTGACAAGAGATTTCAAAACCAAGCTATTGAACGCTTATCTCTTAGGCTGACTTAAATGGCCACTCTTTTAAAAAAGCTCTAATATCATGGATTTTCTACAAGATGCACAATAGAATATATTTTTTGCCAAATAATTACTTCCTAATAATTTTCACACAATATTCTATAACACTGATATCATTGAGCAATTACACTTCAAAATTATCAATAATAAATGCATCAGAAACAATAAAGATCATAGAAAGACAACCATGCGTAACAAAGACAATATAGATAAATTTACTTTCAGATTAATCACATCATTAGGATTTAGTCGATGTTTCGAACCAACTATTGTCTTTTCGGATTAAAGACAATATAATTACACTAGGAAACCCAACTTTGGTAGAAAACCCAGCAACTTTTTTTCGGAGAAATGATTCTTCAACAAGGTTTACAAATCAACAATTTGTTTAGAAATCTGTGCCAATATCCAAGTCAAAATACCACTCAAACTTGGTCAATCTCCAACAATTCAATGTTGGTCAAACCATCCAAAACAATCAAAAGTCAACACTAGTAAAACTAGAATATGTGGTTAATTTCGGCCCTGTGGTCATCTTATGTGGTCAAATCCATACGTGGGTCGTGCGGTCAAACTTGCACGTGCAACCATCAAAACTTAGTCAAATAGATCAATCAATGCTCGGTCAAAAAATATATAAACTTGGTTAACTTGTTGTGCTCAACAAAAATCAACGTCTCACACGTGTGACCTCAAGAAGCTGGTCAAACTTGTCCTCTTTTCACATGTGTGGTCTCCAAGAGAGATAGAAAGAGAAGTTGAAGAAAGAGAAATATTGTTCTATCTTGGTGGAGAAAATAAGAGGTCGCATCATCTATTTATACTAGTCGAATGGGGTGAAATAAACCAAGGGACACATCCCTTCACCTTCTTGGGCCGACTTGTCATTCAAAAAACAAGATTTTATTTTAATTGTTCATAATTTGTCTAAGTCGAACTAGGCATGCATGAATACCTCTCAATGCTACAAAATAAAAAACTAGTAGAACAAAGCATGCGCTCTACATTATACAATTGTTGAAACACCTCCTTGAAGTCCTCAACTTTTGTATCTGTTTATTTGTATGCATCATGGGTGAAAGGCTCCATGTGCATCAAAGTTATGAAATTTGTAATTTTTTATGTGGGTGGCCTTGAAAGCATGTCAACCAACTTGTTTGTGCTTCCATTCTTATACTTGATGACTAAATGAAATTTCTCTAAGAATATGATCAAATTGTAGTGCATGGTATGTTGTAAATTACTCTAGGCCTATATGTATTATAACAATTGGTGATTTGTGTGGATGAAAATGCCTTTTCCCATCATATTTTGTTTCCAATTTTTCACAGCGTTTACCACGGCATGGTGCTCCTTGTCATAGGTAGGGCAGTTGACAATTTCCCCATGAAATACTTTAGAATGGTAGTATCCTTCCTCCCCGCCTCAAGACCACTCCCATCACATACCCATTCACATTTGTATGCACCTTGAAGGGTTGTTGTGAGTTTGATAATATGAGAATTGATTTTCTTATTTAAATCTTCATAGGTCTTCCACTAACCCTTCCCTCACTGGAAACTCCTTCTAGTCGCTATTATAACATGTAGTGGTGTAGTTACTTTGGGAAATGAAGTTGTAGATTCCTTATGTATTGGGCTTCTCCAATGAAACTCCTAACTTTAGAGACATTGTAGGCACTAATCACTTCATGATGGCCTCCATCTTTGCAGGGTCTATCTTGATCTCCCCTCCACTAATCACATAGCCTATATATGACAATGATTGTTGTGCAAACTCACATTTCTTGAGATTTTCCAGTAGTTGTGCTTCTTTAAAGTCTTTATCACTTGCATTAAGTGTGAGATGTGCTAGTCACAAGTAGCACTATAAACCAATATACATCCAAATAAACACTAACAAATGAATTTAGATAATGGTGCAACACATCATTCATTAATCTCATGGATGTAGCTAGTGCATTGCATAGACCAAATGGCATGACTAACCACTCGTAAAAACTTTGTCTAGTTTTGAAGGCAATCTTCTAAGTGTCTTCTTATTTGGATTAAACCTATGGATAAATTGATTTTAAATCCAACTTGGTGAAGTATTTCACTTGCAACAATTGATCTAAGAGTTCGTCAATCCGAGGTAGGGGTACCTATTCTTGAGCGTAGTCTTGTTTAACGCTCTATAATCGATGCACATTCACCAAGCCCATCCTTCTTTGACACAATTATGATGGGTGATCCGCAAGGTGGGGTCCTTGGTTGAATCACACCCTACTCTAGCAGTTGTTGCAACTACTTCTTCACTTTGCTTGAATCCATAATGGACTATATGCATAGTGTAATATTTGGCAATGGAGATCAATACAACAATAATTGGATTTCGTGATTTACTTCCCTCTTATGTGGTATCACTTTATATTTATAGAACACTCCCTTGTATCCTTAAAACAACCCTTCCAATTGTTTTTTATGGTGTTTAGTACACCCCTCAAGGGATTCCTTTTACCTGATTGACTTCTCACTAAATTGATTTTCTCTTAAAAACATATTTCTTGCTAGAATTGATTAATTTCTTGGCTTGGTTGGCACTTAGTAGTGAAATTTTGGACTTGCCTTTATGCGTGTTGCTGGTGAATGAATTTACATCCTTGATGAGGCGGTATTGGTCGCCTCTCTGCATGAATATTGCATCCAACGTATGCCTGGAGGGAGTCTCAAACACAACTCCACAAACATCAAGTGGAACTACATCCAAATCTACTTCATCAATAAAATAAACACGGGTAGAAAATTTTATTCTACATTGTTTATTACCTTGATTTTTGCATCCTTATTTAACCACCCTAATGGATATGGGCTAGGATGATGTCAAACCTCCAATCCATGTTTGTTGACCAGATTTGTTGCTACAATATTAGCCTATGAATCTACATCAAACAAGGCATTGATCTTTGTCTTCTTGACCAAGATATTAATATGTCATATCTTTCTCCTCCTAGCGATGAAGACTAGTCAAATTCATCCCCTTCTACACTAATGTGTGAAAAATATTCTTATCCACATTAAAGCTACTTTCTACCTGATTCCTCAAATTTGCGGTGATAAATTTTTTTTCTTCCCATCTTTCTTCCAATTCTTCAAGTTCAACTCTAGATGAAATTTCAAACAATACTGTATATGTCCATAAATGTTGTAGTGGTTGCAATGATTTTTGGGATCCTTGCACTAATGTGCAGTGGTTGCTATCTTGTCATCCTTTACCCCTTTACACTTATTCTTCCCTTCCTTGGAATCTTCTTGGTGCTCCTTTTGTTTCAAACCACTTGAATGCCCTTCATTTTAGCGTATGTTTTTTGGGTACAATGCCTATACACAAGCATTAGAGAAAATTTAGGTAAAAAATGGGCCTCAAAACAAAAATGTACAACCAAATCAAATTTATAAGAACCAATAGGATTCAAGATGATGATATTAACCATGGAGGACGATTCACCATTTTTGGAGTAAAATAGTAAAAAGATAAAAAAATAAAAGAATAAAAAACTATTTTTTCAACTCTTATTTTCAACTTATCTCCCTATGGTTTTACTCAAATTTCAAGCAGGAGCACTCGTTGGATGCATAATTTAATTCCTCATCCAAGGAGTACCCATGTTGCATAAAGTCGATGGACCCTACTACACCAAAAATGAGAAATACATAAAAAACATGATTGCAATCACATTTTTTTCAGTAAAATGTGTACTCCTTGTGAAAATTTCAAGTCTAAAATCCTATTGCAACAACTAGAATTAATTCTTCTATTTGTTAATTAATTTAGAAATTTATTTGCTACGAAAAATATTGAATAAAACACACTAGAACCTTCACAAATAAAACTACAGAAAATAATAGCGTTGGAAATTGAGAAATGCTAGCACACACACACACACACAAATTGACACAATTGCTTTTGGACAAATGTCCACGGAAAAACCCTACTTGGGAAAACCGGTGCAACAATTGAGGGTTTTATATTATTAAGAAACAATGAAATTCTGAGTACAATCTGGATGCTTGAAATTGGAAATCCACAACACGAAAATCTAGCCAAAATTATCTAAGGGAATTTCCCTTCATCCACAAGCAACCCCGACACAACTTTGCTTCAAAAAATCATCCTCCTGGGCCCCTCACGCTAGCTTCTGCGTAGTGATTCCACAGACCCTTGGAAATTTAGCCCATAACTGCATTTGATCAAGTCATTATGCCTATCTTTACTGGGGAAAATTATTCTCCGACCTTCTGGAAGACTTTACAGGCCTCTGGAAGTTGAATCAATTTTCCCACAATTAAATTGAATTTCCCTCTAAAGTTGGTTGCACAGTTCTCTATGATGGCTCATTGGGAATAACTCAGGCTCTTGTTGTTGCCTCTTAGGATCTAGAAAACTTCCTCTGGAGCATTGTCCCCGCCTCTCTCTGTCTTTTCTTCCCTTTTGAAGCTTGAACTCGTATGACGACTAAATGTTTCTCTCTGGAAAATCAAAATCTCTACGGAAATCAACCTCAAGTGTATGTTCTCCATCTACCCATTGAATTCTTCTTATAATATTCTATTGGACCTCCAACGACCAATATTAAGTCTTAATCGATAGCTAATATCATATCACAGTCGATCTGTGTGAGCTTCTAGATGATTCACACCTTATCTCAATTAATACTGATTAATTAACCAGATTTCCTAAGTTCAGACTTAGGAAATACAAAAAAATAGGCTAATAATCGAATTGAGACACTTCTAGGTGGAATTTCTAGAAACAATTTCTGGGTTATGGAAGACTCCTGCGTTTTAGCCTCTCCATAAAGTTTCGAGACTATAACACCTCTGATGCTACAAAAAATAACACTCCCTCTTAGCGAGGAAGGTGCTCTAGTGTTGCACCACTACTGCTACAACACCTTGTCTCTATATCACCCTCTATCATGCTATTGATGTATGGTCACTGTGACTACCTGCCACTTCCCACCAACCACTGCGCAACTCTGCTGTTGCATCTGTGCTGCTGCTGACACTTCTATATTGCTACCAACTCTGCATTTGCATTGCAACTCCCTCTCATCTGTTGTTGTTGAAACTGCAACAACTACAATTGAGAAGAATTCTAAATAATGAATCAAATGTGTCTGTTGCATCTGTATCCTAAGGCCTGAATGCTACTAGCACTAGATACTGAAGAATCAACACTGCTGCTAACTTTGCTACTGAGCTTCTTGCTCTGTTGTCAACACTGCTCTACACTCCTCAACGCATGACTGCAACTAGTCTGCAACTATCACTCCAAAATCTGAGTGCATCACTGACATTGATCCATCCTACTACTGAATATTGTAGGCCCTTGTAGCCAGGTGATTATCCATGAGGACCCTACCCATCTTTGCGCTGCTCTAGGACTATAACTTTATATTTTCCTACCTCTCTCTTGGAGGTGTAGCTGTGAATATAACAAACTCTTCCTCTATCCTGGAGGACAACTTGTCTATCTCAGCAGACACTATCGCCTGGTCCTGATTCTCTTGTTTGTTCTTCTCTTTAGAGGAAAATGTGTATTGTAGTGATGAAGCTCACCACACTTGAAAAATTTGACCTTTGACAAGTCCTTATTCTTTTTCATCTCCCCATGTCCA
Source organism: Pinus albicaulis (assembly GCA_034641835.2). Taxonomy (NCBI): domain Eukaryota; kingdom Viridiplantae; phylum Streptophyta; class Pinopsida; order Pinales; family Pinaceae; genus Pinus; species Pinus albicaulis. The sequence goes on from CM076584.1 coordinate 1,548,699,121, forward strand.
TGATTGGAAAATTTCGATGCTAAAGATACATTCTCTTCCTCACTCTTCGGTCCCTTGTTGCTGTTGCCACTTATGGTACTCTTCAAAAAAGCCCACCTCAACTCCTCCTGTTGTAGATAAGACTACATCATGTCCCATTAAGGAAATGCGTCTCTACCGAAAATACTTTGGAAAACACCTGTCACTCCTCTGAGAAATTGTTCAGTGCCAACCATACAATATTTGTAGGTTAAGGTGCTTCCCCAATGGTTGCTAGATAATCTCGGACTTCCTGAATCCTGGTTAGAAAAGAGTTTATGCTCTCGCCCTTCTGCATCCTGATGCTCCTCAAATTCTCCTGGAGAAATATCTTCCACTGCTCGGAAGAACTCTGAAATAACTCGGAGATCATCCCAAATTTCCTTGGTCATCCCTTTATCTGCCACATGTGAGAGTAAATGATCTCGAACTCCATCCAAGGTCATTCGCTTCACTTTCGCCATTTCCTTCCTGTACTCTTTCAACTGATCGGGATCCTAGGGTATTACTACCAGATTCTCTACATAGGATTTTAGGCAAAATTCATCTAGAAGGAAGGACATTCTAGCCTTCCATATGACATAGTTGGAGGCTCCCTCCAACCTATCCTAATCTTTAAACCCAGTTGTGGCCATCTATGAATATGGTCGAAAATATCCCTCTTCCTCTGCTTGGCTGTTGAATATGCTATTCGCACTCCTTGATGGAGTGAGAAAATATGCTCACAAATATTTCCAATATGCAGATGGAAAATCAAGTCTCTAAAACTTGAAAATCCCTGAGAGAAATTTTCCCTATGTGTGTGATTTTATCTTCCACCCTACCTTGATTCTGATACTGCAAATTACTGCAAAAATCTCTGCGCCCAAATAAAGAATCTACTTAGCAAAAAATCTGAGTTGCTGCTACTCCCTCTTCCCGCTGGAATCACTCAACTGGAAAGGCAAATTTTTCTACCAACCTGCACTGAAAAATCAAGCTTTCCCAAGCAACCTAATTTGCCTAGCTCAAGCTCTATGCAACCTCTTTAAATTCGTCTTGTTTCTCCCTCTGAACAATGAATTTTTGCTTTCGCTTATGAGCTTCCCTGTTTCTTTAATCACACTCTCATACCATGTGAAAATTTCAAGTCTGAAATCCTATGGAAAAAACATAAATTAATTATTATAATTTTTAATTAATTTAAAATTTTATTATCTACCACAAATATAGCATTAGAGGAAATTTCAGCATATAAGTGCCCATGAAATTTTCATGTAATTTCCATGTCATAATATGTAAACCAATCAAAATTCTTTAAATTTAAAAAGAGGCACAAGTAAATATTTTGGAGGGAAAAGAAGAAAAACTACTTTTTTTAATTGTATTTTTTACTTATCTCTTTATAAGTTTTATCAAATTTCAAGTGTAGGCACTCATTGGATGCAAAATAAAATTCCACATCCAACGAGTACCCATTATGCATACTTTTGAGAAATCCAACCTTGATAAAAATTGGAGATACATTAAAAAAGTGTGTTTCAAGACGTTTTTTAATGTATCTGCAAATTTTATCAATGTAGGTCTTCTCAAAAGTATGCATAATGGGTACTAGTTGGATATGGAATTTAATTCCGCATCTAATGAATGTTTAAACGTGAAATTTGAGTAAAACTATAAGGAGATGAGTCGAAAATACAATTAAAAAAAAGTTGTTTTCTTCTTTTCCCTCCAAAATTCATAACCCTTATTTTATTATTTTTACTATTGTTTTATTATTTTTCCTTAGGGGGCCACTTTTAGGCTGAAATTTCCTCTAATGAATAAATCACACTGCAACTTTCAAAAATAAAAGTGTGGAAAATAATAGCGTTGGAAACTGAGAAATGCTAGCACACACACACACATAAAAAATGACACAATTATTTTTGGAAAAATGTCCCCAGAAAAAATCCAACCTGGGAAAACCGGTGCAACAGCTGAGGGTTTTATATTATTAAGCAGCATTGAAATTTTGAGTATAGTTTTGATGCTTGAAACTGGAAATCTACAAGAAGAAAATCTAGCCAAAATTATCCAAGGAAATTTCCCTTCCTCCACAAGCAACCCCAACACAACTTCGCTTCAAAAACTCGTTCTCTTGGACCCCTCACGCTGGCTTCTGCATAGTGATTGCATAAACCCTTGGAAATATAGCCGAGAACCGCCTCTGATCAAGTCATTTTTCCTGTATCTGCTGGGGAAAATGATTCGCTGGCCTTTTGGAAGACTTTCAAGGCCTCTGGAAGCTTAATCAATTTTTCCCACAGCTAAATCGAATTGTCCTTTGAAGCTGATGGTGTAGTCCTCTGCGCTGCCTCACTGGGGATAACTCGAACTCTTGCTGTTGCCTCTCTGGATATGGAAAATTTCCTCTAGATCACTATCCCTGAAACTCTATGTATTTGATTCCCTTTTGAAGCTCGAACTCTTCTGGCAATTGACTGTTGCTCCTTGGAAAATCGAACTCTCCAAGGAAATAGACCTCAAGTGTATGTTCTCCATCTACCCATCGACTTCTTATTATAACTGCCTTTTGGACCTCCAATGACCAAGATTATATCTTAATCAATGGCTAAGATCATATCAAAGTCGATCCGTGTGATTTTATAGATGATTTACACCTTATTTCAATTAATAATGATTAATTATTGAGATTTCCTAAGTTAATATGTAGGAAATATTAAAAAATAGGATAATGATCTAATTGAGATACTTCTAGGTGGAATTTCCAGAAACGATTTATGGGTTATGGAGAACTCTTGTGTTTTAGCCTCTCCAAAAATTTTCGAGACTAGAACACCTCTTGTTATCACAAATAACATTTTATTTTTTATTGATAGGGTCATTAACATAAGGTGTCAATTGTCTCATAAAATTGGTTCTTGAAATTGATGAAAACTCATGAATCAATCACTATCCTAAGTTTAGAAAGTCCATTTTTCATTCCCATCACAGCCAAATCTATCAAAATCTAGCTTAGGTTCACATGCATTGGTTTAAAGTTTGGTAGTGGCCACCTGTCTGATTTTTCCCAAGTTTGCAACGAATATAACTGCAAACAAGATGTTTTCGTTACGGACTCACCTGACCAGTTCGTAGCGAACCTACCAGGTTTATAACTGAAAACGTTGCAGAATAATGTTTTTCTGCACTAATAAAGGGGATGATGAGTTATCAAGTTTTTAGAGGTTTAGGGTGAATGTGAGGTCACATGATCGGTTATTATATTCATCCAAGCATGTGTAATCATAAGTGCCATCCATCATTACACTTCACTCCACCTGTTGTGCATATCAGCACTTAGAACTAAATTTTTGGCCTAACGCTCCCCCATAATCTTTTAAACCTGTTATCATGGCCAAAAACTTCCATATATTGTCTATCGTTACCTTTTCTGCCCAAAAAATACATTAGACAGAGGTTTAAATTCACAATTTAAATTTGAGTCGGGCCCAGCCTTTGGGGTCTCAGCCCCCTCTAATTCGATTCCCATATGATCTGGGCGCGAAACCGTGTGCCAGCGAGATAGGAGCTAATCCTTCAAAGTTTCAGGGGCACTCGTGGCCATCCGATCAGAAGCAAATCGATGGAGCGGAGTTTGGTTTACCGTGGTGGCCCCTGCACCCGCTTTCAGTATGAAAACCGGTGGTTTCATTCCGCACCACCTCCGCTGGGCCGGCGGTATTCTCCATGGAGCCAGCGATTCCATAGATCGCGTGACGCGTGTCCTGGTGTACATTCCAAAACTGCTGCTATTTCGCACATTATTGTTCAGACAATGGATGCGCAGCGGAATCAATCATCGCCGTCCAACCTTACGCGCTTAATTCAACGATGGTTATCCTCTGAAGTAACACGTGGTTTAACCCAGGCTAATCATACTCCTGGCCCACCACGCATTTTCTGTTGATGTCGTTTTAACCGTTGATCTCATTCAAGGATCATATGGCCCGTGATTGTTTACATACTCCCCGTTTGACTAAGTCTACCTCGACGTTGTCTCTCCCTCTTGGCGTTTCGTACACCTATGTGTCATCATCTCGCGTGTCCATAGTATTTTTCCCCTGCCGTATGTATATACATATTTCATTCATATTCGTTGTTCTCTATTCATGCGTCATGCTTTGCTGTTCTACGTGGAAAAGCCTCCGCTCCGTTTGTCTACTACTTCCCCACTATACTTTCGCCACCTTTTTGCATGCTTCCGCTAGTCTATAATGCCACGACACTTCACAGTCGCCTCCTTCTTATTACCCCCGCTGCGTCTCTATCCCCTTGCATTGTTCTCTTACTGTGTTTGCGGATTTTGCAGGGTTTCAACGATGAAAGGTTATTGTAATTTACAGTCTTGGTTGCAGGAGTATGACACATCCGAAGGCTATTCTATCAAGGCTGCAATTATGAAGAGGTATCCCAAGAGCCACCATGATTAGACACCCATTGCAGAAGCAAGGTTTAAAAATCCCTCAAACATTCCAGAGTCTTTTCAAAATACAGATTTTGCAGATAGGGATATTAATGGAACAATGGCAGATATCAGGGAATGATCGAGAAATTTAGGCTTCGGCATTTAAAATTTTAAATGTGGATTCTGAAGATGAGAGGAAAAAGTACAGAATGTTTCATATTTTATTCCTATATTCTGCCTCCAGAAAAATCTCCTCCCTCAGCATTTACTCCATAGCACAACAACAGAGTACGTCCAGCATTACAGCGCCGTCAAAAGTATGGGCAGGCGTTTTTCCGCCATTTTGATCAAATTAAGCAATTTAATGTTTTCACCTAACCCCCATTCTCTAGAGTTTTCTACCTCTTCTATAAAACCGAAGAAGAAAGACATTGTAGAGGTCCCAGATTTCTATCAGCAAACTGTGCAGTGAAAGGCTTTTGTATACATCTTGTAAAGTTTCTGTATGAAGGCTCAGAGCCCGTAGGGTTTCAGTGAGGAGGATTTATAACTGTAATGAGGATTCTGGTCTTTGGTATCCCACAGTATGTAATCTCTTCTTATGTGTTAATATAATATCTCATTTCATGCTATTTATCTTCTTGTATCATGTTCTAGAATGCGAGTGGCTCACTGGTCTTAAGTAAGGATTCATCTTAGTTGGTGCCCATACTTGGATTAGTCAAGCACTTTAAATAGGCCTAGTCATGATATACTGTTCCATGTTCATTTCATCCATATTTTCTGCTATATTAGTTACTTGAGGAGGGTGCTTTTAAAACGCCATTGTCATGTATGGATTCTTAGTTGGATAAGCCCATATGTGGTCTTGTTGTGTATCTGGGTATCAGCCTCATGCTAACTAGTATCTTCTTCATGTTTCTTCACTGCATCCACTTTCTGATATTTGATTTCTGTGGCATATTATTTGAACTGGCCCTCTTTGCAGTAAGCTGTCTCTTAACTATATGATGCTTTTATATTGAAGTTTTTACAAGCTGTTCCTACATTGTTCTTATCCTTGTATCAGCTTCTGAGAGAGTTTGGTTCCATTTAAACTAATTTCCTTGTTTTGCAAGAGATAGTAAGAGAGCTTTTGGATTGACAACCCAAGCTATATTATGAGCTCCTTGATATGTTAAGATTTCCTAGGCACTGGTCTATGGCAACTCTAGGCTGTCTCTAGGGGTGATAAGAATTGTCTACAACATCTTTCTGGCGCCGTTGCTGGGGACGAATTTGAGAATATCAGTTTCCTTGGGCCTCGACAAATCATATTCACTCTCTAATCAGGTGAGCACAGAGAGTTGAAGAGTTGCGTATCTCTCACCTTGGCGACTCCACTGTTCTTTATTTGATAAATCTATTGGTATTCCTGGCTCCTCGTAAGCCACATTTGAGGTCAGATTCCTCTAAGTTAAAGAAATCCTCTGTATCTGACCCAGAGAAGATTATTCATAGAAGAAGTTGGAAAGAAAGACAATCAGCCCGTGCTGAAGTCCCTGAATATTCTGTAGAAGATCATCCATCCTCTTCTTCTCAGGAAATCCCAGTGGAAAATCCCGACTCCACTGAGGAAAATCCTGAATATTACTCAGATAGCCCACCCAGGGGAAGTGCTAGAACCAAAGACAACCCTCATCCTACCCCTGAGGCTGAAGAAGTTAAAGAAGTCACAGAAGTAGCTGCTGTTAACCGTGAACTATTCCCATCTACACCTCAGGCTTCTGTGCAATTTATTCATATTGTTATACATACTCCACTTCCTCCTCCTCCCCTTCCTTCATTTGTACATCAAATTGTTGCACAACCCCCACCTCCTCCAATGGCTAATGTTCCTGCTTTCCTATTGAACAAATACGCTCCACTGGCCTTACCCCAAGTGCTAAATGATATGCCACAGGATTATTTGAAGATTTTGCCTAGATTTAATGGAGAAAATGATATTGACGCTCAGAAACATATTGAGGCTTTCTGCTCTTTTGCAGAAAACTTAAATGTAGAACATTTGGATGTGGTCCTGAGATTGTTTGTGCAATCTTTGGATGGTGAAGCCAGAAAATGGTTCAAGACATTGGGAAACCGTTCAGTAACCACCTGGGATGACATGGAGAATACTTTTCTCAGGAAATGGGGGGAAAAGAAAGATCATGGGATGTGTCTTACTGAGTTTAATACTTTGAAGAAGAAACACAATGAGGGAGTGGCAGAGTTTATCAAAAGATTTAATAAACTATATTTGAGCCTGCCTCCTGATATGAAGCCTCATTAGAACGCTTCAAAAGTTGTTTTCATTACAGCTTTTGACTCAGATTTCGGTTTCTCCCTCAGGGAAAGAAAACCTGCTACCTTAGATGATGCTCAGTCAGATGCTCTTGAGCTGGAAGCAAACTTTGCCTCCACTGGAAAATTAAAAGGAAAAGTTGAACGGGAAACTAGGAGGAGAGGCAAAGAAGAGGTTTCCACCTCTAATCAAGATAAGGATGCAGATAAGATGGATGAAATAAGTAAGATGGTTAAGAAGATGGTCAAGCTTGAGTTGGAGGCTAAGAATGCAGCTCCCAAGAATTTCTATAATGCTCCAAACAGAGGATACAATCCCCAGTATAAGAGACCACCATTGCAAATATTGCCAAGAGAAGCAAAGGAGCAGTAAGATCAGGTACCACACCCACTATACCTGGAAGGTCCAGCAGATGACTCCACTGAAGACGCTGCTTATGAACTAGAAGATTCAAATTTTGCGTTCTCAAACAACGATGAAGTGGAATTCCCGTTGCAAGAAGAAGAAGAAGCAGAGATTGATCATTATTGTAAACAATTTGCTGATTTCATGCAAGCGTAATTCAATGTAAAATATGATCTCAGATCTTCAAGGAAGAGGACTCGAACTCAAGATCAAGAAGAGGAGCCACCTCAGAAGGAGGTACCTGCTCAGAAGGAATCAGAAACAAAGAGAAACACATAAAAAGGTAAGAGTCCTCTAAATACTCCCCTGCAGCCTAATGATCAGATTCCTTCTTCTTCAAAAGTAGCCAGCCCTCCTAATGATGAATCTGTGTCAAAAGAAATTAAATTTTCAACTGAAAATAAAGAGTCAAAAGAAGTTGTGATAGAAAATCCCCCTCCTGCTTTTAGTTTGCAAAAAGAACTTGAGAAAATTAAAATTCCAGTCCCCTTGACCGAGCTGCTAAAACAACCTGCATATCAGTCTCAAGTTACTTCTTTTATGCTCCCTCCTGAAATATCAATTGTGCCTGATAGTTTAAACCTTCAAGAAGAAAGACCCCTAGTAGTCTTTGGCCCACATGTTGAGGAGATAGACCCTTCTACTCCTCCCTTTTACGTGTCTTTAGTCATCCATGACCTGTTGTTACACAATTGTATGCTAGATTCTGGGGCTTCCCATAATCTTACGCCTTTGTCAGTCATGGAACAACTAGGACTGCAAATCACACGCCCATATAAAGACCTTTATTCATTTGATTCCAAAAGAGTCAAATGCTTGGGGATGATTAAAGATTTAGTGGTCAATTTGGCCCAAATTCCAGCAAAGAGTGTGGTCATGGACATTGTGGTGGCTGATATCCAAACCCGCTTTGGCATGTTGCTGTCAAGGTCCTGGGGTACAAAAATTGGTGGGTCAATTAAGCTGGATTTAACATATGCTACCATCCCAGTTTTTGGTGGACAGGAGAGGAGGTTATACAGAGAGACTAAATTTGTCAAGGTAGTCACTAAGGCTGATAACTCTGAAAATTCACCAGTCTATAGTAAAGAAGGAGATTTTTCATGCTTTATGCTAGAAGAAGATCAAAATTATGTGCATGAATCCTCCTTCAAAATTAAGGATGAGCAGCCTTCAGAAAATTATGAAACTGGAATCTGGACTTTACATTTTGATGGGGCAAATTCTAGAGAAGGAAACGGAGCTGGGGTATTATTAATTTCTCCTATAGGCAGATGGATCCCCCTGTCCTTCAAATTGGAATATGAGGCTACTAATAACATGGCTGAATATGAAGCACTGCTATTGGGATTGCAAACAGCCAGGAATATGAATATAAAGAATTTAAAAGTTCTGGGAGATTCCGAATTAGTTGTTAGACAGGTCAGAAATCAATGTCAAACTAAGCATCCACGGCTGAGAGCCTACAGGAATGAAGTATGGGACATGGTGGAGAATTTCTTCTCAGCTTTTAATATACAGTTCATGCCTCGGGAGCAGAACAGAATAGAAGATTCTCTTGCTGTGGCTGCCAGTACATTCCGCCCTCCTCAGAACCCACTTTTGAGGTATGAAGTTGAGGTACGATATAGACCATCCGTCCCAGATAATATTAAGCACTGCAGGTATTTGAAGATGATGAACAAATGAAGAGATTCTTGGAGACAGTGGGGGAATTTTCAAGTATGGAGATTGATGACAATGAAGAAGGAGAAGCTGGAAATATTGCAGAAAACAAATGGGAAGAAAAAATAGCACGTAATAAAGTGCTGCAGCTGAAAGGAAATGTTATCCCTAGAGGGCTGGTACCTCTAGAAAGATTGTTTGACAAAAATGATGTTCCATTGCAGCATAATAAAATAGTAGAAGAAAATCAAGTAGAAGACTTGAACTTGGGCACTGATGCTGAGCCCAAAATTGTAAGATTATCTAAGAAGGTTTCAGAGGAATACAAAAGAAAATATTTGAAACTATTTCAGTCATATAAGGATGTATTTGCATGGTCCTATCAGGACCTAAAAAATTTTGATGTTAATATAATGCAGCATAAAATTCCTCTGAGGGAAGATGCAAAACCTTACAAGCAGAAGCTCAGACAGATAAATCCTCTGCTGCTTCCCTCCATTGAAAAAGAAATCAAGAAGCTGCTACAGACCAAAATAATTGTGCCACTAAGATACTCTGAATGGGTTGCTAACTTAGTTCCTGTTCGAAAAAAGAATGGAGAAATAAGACTATGTGTGGATTTCAGGAACTTAAATAGAGCATCTTTAAAGGATAATTATCCACTGCCTAAGATGGACCACATCCTGCAAAAAGTAGTAGGAGCCTCAAGAATGTCTATGATGGATGGTTTTTCTGGTTATAATCAAGTGGCTGTTTTCCCAGAAGATCAGAAGAAAACTGCATTTACAACACCATGGGGTACATTTATGTATGCCAAGATGCCATTTGGGCTAATTAATGCAGGAGCTATTTTTCAAAGGGCAATGGAAATAGCTTTTGTTGGAGAGCAGGACAAGTTTCTGGTGGTATATCTGGATGATATCACAGTATTTTCAAAGGATGATACTGAACACATTCAGCACTTGCAGAGAACCTTTGAAAAATGCAGAAGGTATGGTCTTTCCCTCAATCCTCAAAAATATTTATTTGCATTAGATGAGGGAAAACTCTTAGGGCACATTGTCACTAGAGATGGTGTGAAAATAGACCCTAAGAGAGTTGAAGTTATAAACAGTATTCCTTTACCCAGGAATAAGAAGGAAGTGCAGGTGTTTCTAGGCCGAATCAATTTCCTGAGAAGGTTTATTCCTAACTATGCTGAGATAGTTAGGCATATAACTGATATGTTGAAAAAGAATAATGAAGTAAAATGGTCTCAAGAATCTAGAGATGCATTCACCAGAATAAAACAGGCATTTTTTGAAGCTCCTGTGCTAGCCGGGCCTGATTATACAAAGCCATTTATGATCTTTTCATTTGCCTCACCTCATACTGTAGCTGGAGTTTTATTGCAGAAAAATGAAGATGGATATGAGCAGCCAATAGCCTTTTTTAGTCAGGTATTACATGATGCATAATTGAATTATAATATACTAGAGAAGCAGGCATATGCCCTGGTGAAGTCCCTCAAAGCCTTTAGAACATATGTTTTGAAGTCCCACATTACTGCATATGTTCCTACAGCAGCTGTCAAAGATATTCTCGTTCAAGGAGATAGTGAAGGCAAAAGAGGAAGATGGATTGCCAAAATACAGGAGTATGATTTGGTCATAAGACCCACTAAGCTGGTTAAAGGACAAGGGTTAGCCAAAATTTTTTCTGAATCAAATCATCAGGCTCTAGGTATAAATTTGTCCATGATAGCGAATGAAGAGTCTGAGAAAGGAGAAGAGCAACATGGACTAGAGATGGCCACTCAAAAGATACACATAAAATATCTCACCAGTCCTTGGTACAAAGAAATAGTTGAATATCTTTTAACACTCAGCTGTCCACCCAGCTGTGATAAATCAAAATACAGGGCTTTGAGGCTGAAATCACAAAAGTATATAATTGCCAATGGTCAGTTATATTGGAGAGATCCTTCAGGCATACTATTATTGTGCCTCACAGAGGATGAAGTAGAAAATATAATGGTGGAGTTTCATGAGGGAATTTGTGGAGGTCATTACAGTTGGAGGGCCACAGCACATAAAAAACTGAGAGCTGGTTTTTATTGGCCTAAATTATTTGGAGATGTTTTTAATTGGGGTAGAGCATGTGATAAATGTCAAAAATTTGCTGAGAGACAAAAGCTGCCCGCTCTGCCCCTAATTCCAATTCATATAGATGAACCATTTCAGCAGTGGGGATTAGATTTTGTTGGAGAAATACATCCCCCTTCAAGTGGCCAACATAAATGGATATTGACTGCAACAGATTACTTTACAAAGTGGGTGGAAGCCATACCTGCGAGAATTGCTACAGATGCTGTAATCATCAAATTCATGGAAGAGAACATCATATCCAGATTTGGCTGTCCAGCTAGAATTGTAACTGATAATGCACAGGCCTTCAAGTCCAATAAATTTGTAAATTTCTGCCAGCAGTATAATATTGCATTAAATCACTCCACAGCTTACTATCCACAGGGGAATGGCTTGGCAGAATCTTCCAACAAAACTCTGGTGAGGGCCTTGAAGAAGACAATTAATGAAAATCAAAACAATTGGGATTCCCAATTGAAATTTGCTCTGTGGGTGAACAGAATAACTAGCAAGAGAGCAACAGGGAAATCTCCTTATGAACTAGTATATGGACGAGCAGTTGTGTTTCCGGTGCAGCTGGCATTGCCAGTGGCACACTTTATGCAGGAAAATCAGGAAGAACCAGATGACATGGTCAGAAGAATTAACCAACTAGTAGAATTGGAGGAAACACAGAGCCAAGTGAATCAGAGATTAGCGGAGTATCAGGAGAAAATGAAAAACATCTTTGATCGGCATGCAAAAGACAGGAAATTTCAAATTGGTGATCTGGTTCTCAGATGGGATGTTCGAAGAGCAGAAAAGGGCAAACATGCTAAATTCGATCCACTGTGGTTTGGTCCATTTAAAATTGTAGAGCTGAAAGGTAATAACATGTTCATATTGGAAGACCTACAGGGTGATCTGCTTGAATCCCCTGTAAATGGACAATTCCTCAAACCATATTTCCAATTTTGATTCAGGAAAAACAAGCCTGATGTACCATACTGTATATAAGTTTTGCTTCAGTTTTGTTTTGATGGGAACGCCGACGAATTATGGAGTAAATTGAATAAAGTCTAAGTAGCAGAGCCATCCAAAAGAGCATCTGAAGGTCTGCGGAGTTCTCGGCACGTCCACGGAGGAACGTACCGTCCCCAGATGGAGCCGATGCTGTGCATATCAGCACTTAGACCTAAATTTTTGGCCTAACGCTCCCCCATAATCTTTCAAACCTGTTATCATGGCCAAAAACTTCCATATATTGTCTATCGTTACCTTTGCTGCTCAAAAAACACATTAGACAGAGGTTTAAATTCGCAATTTAAATTTATGTCGGGCCCAGCCTTTGGGGTCTCAGCTCCCTTTGTTTCGATTCCCATATGATCCGAGCGCGAAATCGTGTGCAAGCGAGATAGGAGCTAATCCTTCAAAGTTTCGGGGGCACTCGTGGCCGTCCGATCAGAAGCAAATCGATGGAGCGGAGTTTGGTTTACCGTGGTGGCCCCCGCACCCTCTTTCAGTATGCAAACCAGTGGTTTCATTCCGCACCACCTCCCCTGGGCCGGCGGTATTCTCCAGGGAGCCAGTGATTCCATAGATCGCGTGACGCGTGTCCTGGTGTACGTTCCAAAACCGCTGCTATTTCGCGCATTATTGTTCAGACAATGGATGCACAGCGGAATCAATCATCGCCGTCCAACCTTACGCGCTTAATCCAACGATGGTTATCCTCTGAAGTAGCACGCAGTTTAACCCAAGCTAATCATGCTCCTGGCCCACCACGCATTGTCTGTTGATGCTGTTTTAACCGTTGATCTCATTCAAGGATCATACGGCCCGTGATTGTTTACCTCCCTGGATTTTGACTAAGTCTACCTCGGCGTTTCTCTCTCCCTCTTAGTGTTCATTACCCATGTGTCATCATCTCAAGCGTGTCCATGATATTTTTCCCTTGTACATATACATATTTGTTCACTTAGATTGTTCTGTTTGTTCATGCGTGGGTGGCACCAACATTCTCGTGGAAAAGGAGCCTAGCTCAGTTGTCTACTACTTCCCTACACTATACTTTATACCTTTTTGCATGCTTGGCTAGTCTATAATGCCACGACACTTCATGATCGCCTCCTTCTTATTACCCCATTGCGTCTCTATCCCCTTGCATTGTTCTCTTACTGTGTTTGCGGATTTTGCAGGGTTTCAACGATGAAAGGTTATTGTAATTTAAAGTCTTGGTTGCAGGAGTATGGCACATCCGAAGGCTATTCTATTGAGGTTGAAATTATGAAGAGGGATCCCAAGAGCCACCATGATTAGACACCCATTGCAGAAGCAAGGTTTAAAAATCCCTCAAACATCCAGAGTCTTTTCAAAATACAGAGTTTGCAGATAGGGATATTAATGGAACAATGGCAGATATCAGGGAATGATCGAGAAATTTAGGCTTCGGCATTTAAAATTTTAAATGTGGATTCTGAAGATGAGAGGCAAAAGTACAGAATGTTTCATATTTTATTCCTATATTCTGCCTCCAGAAAAATCTCCTCCCTCAGCATTTACTCCATAGCACAGCAGCAGAGTACGTCCAGCATTACAGCGTCGTCAAAAGTATGGGCAGGCGTTTTTCCGCCATTTTGATCAAATTAAGCAATTTAATGTTTTCACCTAACCCCCATTCTCTAGAGTTTTCTACCTCTTCTATAAAACCGAAGAAGAAAGACATTGTATAGGTCCCAAATTTCTATCAGCAAACTGTGCAGTGAAAGGCTTTTGTATACATCTTGTAAAGTTTTTGTATGAAGGCTCAGAGCCCATAGGGTTTCAGTGAGGAGGATTTATAACTGTAATGAGGATTCTGGTCCTTGGTATCCCACAGTGTGTAATCTTTTCTTATGTGTTAATACAATATCTCATTTCATGCTATTTATCTTCTTGTATCATGTTCTAGAATGCGAGTGGCTCACTAGTCTTAAGTAAGGATTCATCCTAGTTGGTGCCCATACTTGGATTAGTCAAGCGCTTTAAATAGGCCTAGTCATGATATACTGTTCCATGTTCATTTCATCCATATTTTCCGCTATATTAGTTACTTGAGGAGGGTGCTTTTAAAACGCCATTGTCATGTATGGATTCTTAGTTGGATAAGCCCATATGTGGTTTTGTTGTGTATCTGGGTATCAACCTCATGCTAACTAGTATCTTCTTCATGTTTCTTCACTGCATCCACTTTCTGATATTTGATTTCTGTGGCATATTATTTGAACTGGCCCTCTTTGCAGTAAGCTGTCTCTTAACTGTCTGATGCTTTTATATTGAATTTTTTACAAGCTGTTCCTACATTGTTCTTATCCTTGTATCAGCTTATGAGAGAGTTTGGTTCCATTTAAACTAATTTCCTTGTTTTGCAAGAGATAGTAAGAGAGCTTTTGGATTGACAACCCAAGCTATATTATGAGCTCCTTGCTATGTTAAGATGTCCTAGGCACTGGTCTATGGCAACTCTAGGCTGTCTCTAGGGGTGACAAGAATTGTCTACAACACCACCCATTTGTTATTATCCCTCCCATATTCGAATTTCACCTTTTTAAACTCACCTCCAAAGCACCTCCGTGTCATCCTCCCTTCGACCTTTGCATGCATCAGTTGATTATCATCCTTGAAGAGTCTCGCCCCATCGCAAGTAGCTTGTTTTTTCAATTTGTTTTGCGGGTGTCACCGTTTGAAGAAGGCATCATGGTATAAAGGACGATGACCATGAATAAGAAAACAAACAAAGGAGGCTCCTATGTAAGATATGAACCTATGGATCTTAAGTTACTCAATGAAGACCCCAACTTTGTAGAAGCTTTCAACAACGTTGGATGCATGAAATTCTTCCAAAAAACTTCAAGGTTTTCATGTCGAGGTATCAAAAGATTTTGTAGTGAATTTCATAGGTATAACTTCGAAGGTAGGGGTGCTAAGTTTTGTAGTAGTCACCTAGGAGACAATTGCTCAAGCCACAAAGATACCAAGGGTGGGTGAAGAGTGGTTCAAAGCCACTAAGTTCAAGATGCGGAAATTGTGATGAATTTATAAAAGCTGAACACATTGGAGCATATATGACTTATGGAATTCCAAGGAGCTACATGAAGAGAACTACTCCAGATTGATGTTTGTAATTCAAAAGTACTTTACTTGTGAGGTGAGATTTCATATGGTCTATCCGTACCATTTTCGGTGCTCTTGTTGCACTTCATCGTAAGCGTCTCTTGATCTTCCTTTTTTCCTTGTTTAGGAACTTAGGGAAGATGTCGGACAAGGTTCAGGGCCAGGGGCCGTAAAGCAATGAGACCTCAATTTTCCATCATGTGGTTGATCAAAAATCCTTGTGTTGGAGGAGTTGAAAAAACTAAACAAAGGTCTGAGATACCTTTCTTTTTCTCATCAGGTTATGAGGTTGATTCAGGAACACCCAAGAAAACTCCAAAGTCAAAAACCACTCCTTCAAGGAAGAGTGACAAACCTTCAGCGAGACAAAGGATGTGAATGAGGAGGAGACAGAGTCCATTATAGAGCCAATGGAAATTGAAATAGAGCTCGCACAAGAGACAAAAACTCCACAACCTACACACGAATCAACAAACAAAAGATCGACAAGAAAAGCCATGGAAGGATAACCGAAAGCCAAACAATTGGGAAAGGAACCCTTGAAGATATTCTTCAAGCTATAGACATTGAGGAGACTCCGAGTGGTCGAGTTGAAGATATTAAGGTGAAAAGAAGAAAAAGAAAGGTATGACTGCTAAAAATCTAGATTTTGCGGAGGAGAAGTTGCAAGGTTGATATTTCAGCCAAGAAAACCACTCACTAGGCTGCAACTTTCCAAAGGTATTATGGAAAGTAAAAATACGAGAGGTTACGATAGAGGCAAGTAGCTTATCACAATAGATATCATTTATTTGTCTCCAACAACAAAGGATATCATTGTGCAAAGGAAGAGGTAAAGATAAAATGGTTGAGAAAACCGAAGCACATATGTTAAAAGAGCGAGTTAGAGAGGCTAGAGAAGAGAGTTATTGAGACCAGATTGGAGTTGCATGAAGCCAAAGTAGACAAGACTTCAAAGAAAAGGTAAATGAGCAACTAAATCAATATGATGAATCATTGACCAATGCTAAGTAATCGCTAAAAAAGGACACTTCCTTTATGAAGGGTAATGAAGCACACAACAAAGATAAATATGTGGTTGCAAACGAAAGGAAGAAACTCAAAGGTCAAGTAAAAGAGCTAGAAGAACAAATAGAGATGATACGAGGGAGAGTTAAAGAAAAAGGGTCTCAAAATCACAGATCATAAATGAACCTAGAGGGGTTCAAGTTCCTCTTGCCAAAGGTGAAGCTTCCAAAGCTTGAAGAGTAGACCAATTACCTTTTTGAACTTTTTGCATCATTCGTAATCAACATTTGCGGATCCATAGGAAAAATTTGAATAAGAAAGGACATTTTTTTGAGTTTTTCTACCAATTAGGAAATTTTCATAGCGAATCCCTGGGCTTGAAGGCGAAATTTCACTATGAAATCGTTGTAGGTGATTTTTTTAGTTAAAATCATAGCTATGATCAAAATCAAGGAGGAAAATTTTTTGAATTTTTCTCATTTAACTCAACAAACATTTCAAATCAGCAAAGGGGGCTAAAAAGTGGCATAGATTGGTGAAATCAAATTTTCTACGAAATTTCTCTACGAAATTGCCTTGATTCCCTTGTTTTGCAGTGAGCAAGTTTTTGTAGCAATTTTGGGTTTTGATGGTCTTTTTGGAGGCAAGCCAACCACATGGAAAATATTAAAGAGTATCGGAGGAATATTTTTGTGGAAGCATGGTCTTCGACAAGGTTGTTTCAACCCACCAGCTCACCATGAAGACAATAAACATTTATCATGACACCACCTCCTTAAAAGTAGGAAGACTAGTTTCCTAATTTAGTGGGGGAATTAATGTCTTCGCCATGGTCGAGTGCCACTCAAGCACATGACTATCTTCGATGTAAATATGCAATATTTTCAGTTAGTTGATGTAATAAATAAGTGGAAGAGTCCTAGTAGGTCTCTAAGTCCTAAAGTTAGTAGATGTCAATTTCATTTCAATGTATTTTGCTTCTTGTTAAGATATGTGTCAACAAAGAAGTTCGATGACCTAGCTATGTAGGCGGATCCAATGTAAAGCGACTAAAGCCTATTAATAGTGCGAATTTCGAAAGAATAGAGGGTTGATTGATGATAACTACATAACTACCATTGTAAACTTTTTTCTTATTAGTAATATACGGTGGTTGTTGGATTTTTCTTCACTGAGATTCATCCGATGTTTTTATGAGGACTTGCCTTACGCATCTTGCTATTTTGTCTTCGTACTTTGATGTTTGATTACTTAGAATTAATGTACATCATGCTCTAAATTCCTTCAAGCATTATACTATTGTGTATCTATGTGTATTCCCTTTTCATAAAAAAACATCTATATACCTCAGTCTTTCCACAAGAAGAACCATGTCACTCGAGTTTCTTATACTCGGCTCCATTGGTCCAATGGTTGTGATTTCTATTCATCTTTCGCCTACATACAAACATACTTAAAACACTTACGTCGAGTTATCCATCCGACGAGTTTCATTTACATAATATTATCAATATCTTTGAGAGAGCCCTGCGAGGTTGAAAAGGCTAATTTTTCAGCTAGAAGTTGGTTTGAAAGAGTTACTCTAGGTTTTACGGTGGAGCTACCCCATCCGTACCAACTTAGTGATAACACCTTTGATGCTACAAAAACTAACACTCCTTAGATGAGGAATTAAATTATGGATCCAAATCGAGTGTTTTTTGCTCGAATTTTTGAGTAAAACCATATGGAAATAAGTTGAAAAATACAAGTTGGAAAAGAAATTATTTCTTTTTCCCTCTCTAAAATTTGATGATGTAATATAATCTTATTATATTATTTCCACTATTATTTTATAATATTCCTTAGGACGCCCATTTTAGACCTCAACATTTCTATGATTCCTCATCCATTGTTCTTGGCATGAACCACATCACCTATTTTCGTAGATGGATGTGTATAATCCATAGATACTTGAGTACATCTAGGCTTTTACGAGATACCTAACATAATATCCATCTTTTCGAATTCTATGATTATCTCCTATACATTCCACCCCTTCCTCTACTTGAATTAGTGTCATTGGATTCATTGGTCTCTACATAATCGATTAGGTAGAATTGGGGCTTTATGAGGGTTTTAAAGTCATCCCACTTGGTTACTAAGGGATCACATTCTAGCCTAAGTGTCTTCATATGGATTTCCCACTAGGCTAGAGCATGAAACCCTGAATTCGGTGTAGCAAATTAAATTTTCTTTTCTTCATCTATGTGGTGAACACTAAAATATACTTCTAATAGTTGCAACCAATGATTCAATTTCAAGGCATTGATTTCACCTTGATATATCTTGCAGATTCTGTTTCATCTTGAATATGCATTATGAATGGGTAATGGCGCTCAAACTCGATTTATCTTTCTTAGGTTCTTTCCTTGAATCCTTTTCAATGCCTTCATGATACCTTGATTTCCCCCCAAATATGACATCTTATTTGGAATCTCCGTCTTCTTTGAATTCAAACTTGTTTTCTAGAGCCACTAAAAGGAAGTTCATATTGCGGTTGAAATTTGCAACCCGCGCTTTTAGCCTCAATAATCTCTCCTTTGTAGGATTAAGGTTATTATGAATAGACTCATCGACTCATGGTTAGGGTTTTGTGATTTTTTGGTTACATTGCATTCTTGATCCCCCTGCAATTTTCCATGAGATTCCCCAAAGAAACTTACTCCGATACCAATATGATTTGCAAATTGTTGTGGATATTCCATTGAATCGGGTCATCACAACAAATCTACTAAAAATAAATTCAAATTTATACTATGAAGGTTAAATTCCTTTTGATTCCATATTTTTTAATTTTTAATTTTCTTTTTTTATGCATGAAATATATACATGTGGAAAAAAAGTAAATAAAAAAATACATTCATACAACAACCACAATGAACGCAAAAAATATGCTTTAGCAAAACCTTATGAGAGAAAACCTATTTGGAAGGTGACACTAGTTTGCTCTCTTTTGTCTAGAATGGAAATAATGGAATTATAAAGGAGAATTCACTCTCAATAGAATCACCTTTGACACGTGGCACGATAAGCTACTCTAAAACACTAACCCCTTTGATATGCTCTCTCACTTCCATTCCTAGTTGCTTTGCTCTACCATGGATTAAAAAAAATAATAGAATGGAACCCCTTTTCCTCCTAAAATGGTTATAATATAGCTTGATACCCTAACTAGGGGTTAGGATTGACTCTTTCAATTATAAACTAGAGTTATAAGTTTAACCCTTCTAGATTATTCTTCATAGTCCCCATGTATCTAGCCCCATATGCATGAGAAACATACACTAACATGGCATCCACTCATTCCATGGTGGTCAAACACGGTAGGTCAACTTCGAAGGCATAACTTTTGGATATAAACTCTAATTGACGTGATTCTTACAGGGTCCATTGGAAAGGTATATAAGTGTAGAAAAATGTTAGAGGGTCTTGCACCTGAGAGAGAAAGTTTTACCCCCAAAAAACATCATTTAAAGCCTCAAAATGGCCTTGGAAGGTTTCGGACCCCACCTCTCCATATTGGGTCCCGATTAATAAAGCTTGCTTTTGTAAGCCAATTCATCCAAAATTTCCACTCTCAAAGCATTGAGATGGATGAAAAAATCATGTAGTTATCCAATTTAGATCAATGATGGTATGTGATATCATAGAAGCATGTTGATTCATATCAACGAGATTAAAAAAAATTGGTTCGACAAACATGTGAATAATAACCAATTTTTTAAAATATCAAGAAATCAACATTCCTTGATTTGCTATAGATTTTATGAGACACTATGGAGGATAAACCTTGTATCAAAGGAAGGTACTTTAATATACCTCACTTGATAAAAAAAGTGACGTGGCATCTACAAATTGGAGGAGGATCACAACATATTTAAATGTACTACATAAAAACTCGGGATAGTCGATATAGTACTGAAATGGTTTCCATACATAGAAGAATAAGACGGGAGAGAACTCACTAGATTGCGGTTAGATTAGATTTATTTTTAATATTAAAACCCCTTGTTAGAAAATGGGTTAAGGATGGAAGCAACAATCATATTGAGTACGGGCTTTAATCATTAGTCAATTATTTTTAAATGGAATTGCATGACCATATCTACTAAGCTCAAACCATTCCACCACCGAAAAATATCAGTTAGATTACCTAAATTTCCATAATAATATTGAAACCTAGTGGGTAGAACTAGAAAAAAGTGAGAGGCTTGGTAATGTTCTACTTCAAACAATGTCACGAAGAATGTGAAAACTCAACTTAAACCATGATGGAACAAAGATGTATTTGACATCATTTTTTAGGCTCAATAAGCAAGAACCATTGACAGATAATTTGGATGTGGGAGAAAAGCGGGGAAGAAATATTATGGAGATAGAAGTTAAAAATCTATTGGCTTAAGGATAGTGACAAGAAAACAAGGTTCTTCTACAATTCAATGATTAATTTTTTGGCAAAAAAAATAGATTATATCTCTTCAAAATATTTAAGAGAAATTTTTGAGGCCCATGCAAACATATAAAATAATATACAAAACTACTACGACCAACCACTATTAAATCCTTCAATGGGAAGACAAGAGGCAATTCAAACTATCGCAATTTTTATTCCCATGATTATTGCATTGAACAAAATGCTAGCGCGATGAAAGAAATATCATTGGAGGAAATAGAATAGATATTCATGGAGATGAGACTTGAAACGTAACTAGGGATCCATGGTTTTATAATAGAATTCTATATCTACTAGTCAATGGTGGTTATATAAGTTTGTGAAGTGGTGAAAGATTTCTTGAAATACATGAGGATTTCTTCAAGCTTTGAATTCAACCTTCCTCACTCTCATTTCAATGGAATATAGAACAAATTATGTGGATAAATTTAGGCCAATATTTCTTTGCAATTTGTAATACAAAATAATCACCAAGGTCATTACTAATAGATTATAGCCTATTGTGTCACACTTTACTTCCCAAGAGCAAGGTGACCACATCTAAGGGTGTCAAATGTTGGATGGTATCATTGTGGCACATGAGGTAATTCACTCTTTAAAGAACAACAAGAAACTTGGAATGCCGATTAAACTAGATATGATATTTAAGATAAGAAATTACTGTGGGTGAATCAGGGTACTTTAACATTCTTTACTTTTGCTAGTTTTTATTTATTATTCAACTAATAATTCGCTTTCATGTTGCATTGAATTCATTTTGGAGGTTTTATGAAGAGAATTTTCAGATTGCTTATCAAGAGCTCAACATCATTCACATACCATTCATAATCAACACACAAGGACACAAGATATGGGTGGAAACCCCAAAGGGAGAAAACCATGAATATTAGGCTCGAAAGTGATGTGAAGGCAGAGTTCTGCTCCTTATTACATCAAATTTTTTGTAGGCTCCAACCTACAAGAGGCTACTACCTCCAAGGAAGCTCCAACTCCCACGAATTTTCTGCGGGCTACAAAGCCCACAAGAAGCTCCTACCTCAACGAGAAACAACATGTTCCTTTTCGACATATAAGAGGATATAGAGTTCTCAATCAAAACATCAAGTTTCAGATGTTGGTTACCTCATAGAACATTTTGTTGTCAACTTCATTGTTGAATTTTTTATCCTCTTCCATTTTCTCTTTCTCTTTTGTTCTGCCCATCAATTTATTCATACAAAAACCCTCCCCTTTTTCTCTAAAAAAAAACTCTTTATTTTTTGCTTTATGTCATGCCTTTTGTAAGCTGAGCCTCCTTGGTTGTTTGTATTCTTGGTAGAATATGAAGTGAATCATTGTATCTTGTGCTTCGAACAAAAAAAATTCTCTCTTATTTTATGTTCAATTTTGAAAAATATTTGTAGATGAAAAAGATATTGTAACATCTCAATCGGAAATGATGACAAGTGACAAATCAAACTTGTATTGTTTACATTTTTCGTCTTTAATGAAATATATGTATTTCAGCTCTATCTTAATATATTATGTCCTTATTGACACTTTTTAGCCTTCATATTGAATAGCATAGCCTTTGCACTTCACATCACTTTCGACCTTTTGTAAAATAAAACTCAACATACATTAACATAATTTCGGGTTAATGACATCAATGCCAATATTTCCAACAATCTCCCCCTTTGGCATTGATGGAAATCCTTTTCCTCCCCTTACATTTTCGTGGAATGTATTCCTTCCTCCAATTAGATTACCTCCCCCTTTGACATCAATGGCGAGAGGGTTACAAAATTTTCAGTGCGGTTTCCATTATTGTATTAATGCTTCCTATTGTGTAATGAACATTGTTTCTCTCGAAGTTCGCATAATGATTGTTCATTTTTTTCATTATATTATTGAATGAATGCCACTTCATATGGCTTGTCGGGGCTACTCTAGCTTGAATGAGTGTTGCTTTGAAGATGAATAATGATTCAAAAATGGTTGATGCTCCATAGAAAAAAATTATACAAGAATAATGAAGATGCTCCATGTGATATATAAATTCTGCTCCGAATCCATTTCGGACTCTGTAAACATTTCAAAAGCGCTACAAAACATCGTTGTAAGAACACTTTAAAATAATGCAAGGAATTATAATGTGGCAACAAATCTTATCGAAGGAAGAGAATTATGAACTAGATCATTGATGTGCTTCTAGAAATAAGAAATAGGTTTGTCAAGATTGTTAAACATCCTTTTTATGAATTTGAAACCTTTAAGATATACTCCACATATATATACTTCAAATGCTAGCCCACTATCACTATCTTTGAAATGCTACAACAAGACAAATCACCACATCACCAAACTCGAATCAATAACTCGCGTAACACGTATATTAGAAGGTGCTAAAATCCCAACAACATCATTACAATAAGCTTTGCCAAACCCAGTGACACTTAATGACATTGTCAAACTCTTAGGAGTAGTGGAACAAATTCATCAATTTTGGGACTCGGGATCGGATCCCAATACCAAGAATAAATTATTTCTTTAGAACAACAATCCAGGATTGGTTCCATAATATTATAAGGAGGCCACATGATCATTGGAAGAACATTGTTCCAAATATATTTGGAAAATAAACACTAACACTCATTGCTTGGAAAATAATCACGAGTCAAATGAACCCTACTCCAAATATTTGGCTTCAATATGTATCAACATTACGTGTACGTACCATACTTTCGAATGGTTGTCACTAAAATACTCTCTCGAGGTCAATCATCCCAAGCATTAGCTTTGAGGATTTTAAGACCTCATTCTCTTTGTCAATTTCAATGGTAAAAGATTCAAATTTATGTGGTGAAAGATTCCACCCGATGGACATCTCTTTTTCTTCTCGTTTTGAGCACATGAATTCCGAGGTATCCATTTTTCCTCAATATGAAAAATAATTTGGAGGCGACGAGGATCCTTTGCATCCCTAAAGGAGCGAAATTCTAAGAGGACAAATAAAACCCTTCCTTTCTCTATTTGGGCACTTGTGTATTTTATTTCGTGCATCGGAATCCTCATTTTTTTCTATGGAAGCATGCGAGTACCTTCGGAAAATATGTAAGCATGTAGTCACTTTGAATGCATGTCCCGGAAAATAGCTAAATAAAGCGAAGGGTAGTTTGACATAGTTGGATAGCGAATGAAGCACTTGAGAGTCGGACTTGTCTTGGAAGTTCAAGGAAATGAATGAGAAGCACGTTCAAAAGCTGAAAAGTGTGAATATTTGTGGGGTCAGCTTAGCATCCACATTCCTTTGCAGACAGACAGAATCGCTTGTTCGACATTAGTGCAACAACTTCTCGTTCGGCATTAGTGCAGCAACCTTGGTTCAATCAACGGCCTTGCTATGTTGCCTCGTCCAAATTCAAACGAAAGGACGAGAGAAAATTGTTGCATCCGTTATGGCAAGAGATATATAACACCATCATCGTGAAGCTTCGAACAATTGAAATTTATAGCAATGAGCCATAACCAATGTCAACGTTATGAGCTTTGAGTTCAAGTGCACACACTGTCCCCCAACACTACAACTCTACTCACTGATTGTGTTGCTTCATCCAAATTCAAACATTGTTCATGCTCCGATACCATAACGTTGTTCACCATAACGCACCATAACGTTGTCACCATAATTATGCACTAATAACACACCATAACGCACCAATAACGCCGTCACCATAACTGCACCATAACGCACTTGTTAAACACCATGTTGAAGCACACACATGATGTATGAGGAAGATGAGCACACACACACAAGAGACTTCACAATGAAGGATAAGCGTGAGGCTTTATTATTTTCCATTATACAAAGATGTACATTTATAGTACAATGGTGTGACTCTTGGTTTCACATTCCAAGGTCACTTGGACTCAATTGTGACTTTTCGCATTCCACACCTACCCATGGAGGATTAGGTGTTCCAACATCCCCCCTTAATCCGAAGGGGTATGTGTGAGTCCAAGAAAAGAGTTGTAATACAAATCTGCAAAGTATACATGGCGACACTTGGGCTGAATCAACTCTCTGAAATGTTGGAAAAAAGAGGTGGTTTTAGGATGACCACAAACACTAGAACGCAAAACTTGTTGCAGTTCCCGGAACTCTTCCAAAACTGGCAAGAAGCTAAAAGCTTCTGCTAGAGGAATTTTCCCTCATAAAAAAGGGAGACCTTCGACCTAAAATAAGGGAGGTCTACTACCTGTGGTGGTTTTAGGTTGTCCACCAACCGAAAATGATGGTTTTAGGTTATCCACCAACCAAAAATGATGGTTTTAGGTTATCCACCAACCAAAGATGATGGTTTTAGGTTATCCACCAACCGAAGGTATGCTCATGGGCATCCGTATCTCTGGCTACATCTCTGAATCCGGAATGACGAATTGTGGCTCAGGCTCGCTTGAACTGTTGGCTACAACTCTGAACATGGAATGAGAGATTGTGGCTTTGGCTTGCTTGATCTGTCGTCGAAGCTTGTACATGACCACCATTTTCCCCCCTGTCAGGGACAAGGTGAGATGATGGTGAAAACTCAACTGCAAGTTTGCTCAATATGCGTGAACAAGTTCTAACATGTGTTGTAAACATCTTCTTGGCGGCTGATGCCCATTGCTAAGAAGTGATCCATCCAAGATGAATCTTGGTTTTTGCAGGAGGCTTGTGTCTGAAGCATCTGTCTGAAGAATGGGTGTGCCGACCACAGTGCTTGCATGGATGAAGATCAAAACAGTGATCTTTCATATGGCCAACTCGATCACAATGTTGGCATTTCACAATCTGATGTTGTTGTTGTGGAGCAGGATCTAGAACAGCTGCAGGTGAACTGTCATACAAGAATCCGGCACTCTGAAATATGATGGGCTTGGTGTAGTCTGGAATATGAAAGGACACATCCTTGTCATATCCAAGACCAGTTCTGTGCTTGTTGTGGACAAGCTCTTCCCAAGGTCTGATGATGGGCTTGAGAAGTGCAGGTTGAACTGCTGCATCTGCGTGTACATTTGCTCTAGTACAAGGAACTGAATGTGGATCATCTGCAACTTTATCTTCTTTCTTCTGATGGGAGTCCTTCACAATCTTCTGAACATAAACAGGTTCAGAATGGTGACTCTTTCGCTGAAGTTCATCTTGTTGGAGCTGAGATTCCAACTGTAAAAACTCAATCTTTTCATGTGCATCTTGTAAACAAGTCTGAATATTACAAAGAGCATCCTTGCTCATTTTTATCATGTCATCAACATTGGAATGAATGAGGCTATTCAACAACTCTAATGCCTCATTGATTTTGGCCATTTTCAACAACTTAGGCTCAAAAAATGAAAGGGTGTCGGCTTCAACCGAGAATGCACCCGTTTACAATGTGATGCAACAAGAAATACAATTGACTCAAGAAATTCTCAAAGTACAAAGTGTGCTCCTCAAATGATGGAGGGCAATCAACAATCCAACAACTCAAATACTGAATGAAGATGCAAATTCCACTCACAATACAATGTCAATATCTCTGCAAAAATATTTTGTAAATGTGCAGCTGAAAACACTTGCAAGAGGCCTTTAAGGCAGCTGAATTTTTTCTTCAAAGAGTTCTTTTCAATGATGGCAAACTTGTCTTCAAATGTCAATTTCTTCAAAAAAACACCCTTATGTCAATACCACAATTCACACAATGTCAAATCTGCAAATTTCTCTATGTCATTCAGTCCATCTTCTTCATATGTCGAATCTTCTTTTACTGCTGATCTTATTCTCTTATTCCTCTCTCTCTCTGCTGTTTATTTTTTATTTTTATTTTTATTATTATTTTTTTTTTAATTTTTTTTTAAATTTTTTTTTTTTAAATTAAAAATTAATTAAAAAATAGATTAATTAAAAATGGGAATGAGTAGGGAATTAATTAAAAAATGGGAAATGAATTGTAATAATGGGAAGGGAATTTATTTATATGAAAGGGTGGGAGGTCGGTTATTAAAAAAGGGAAGGTATTGAATGGTGGGAATATTATTAAAACAAATTTAAAAATTAAAAAAAAAAAAAAACGACTTAAGGCGTATGGAAGAAGAGTCGATGTGAGCTATAAACCGTGAGGGAGCGCGGATAAGGAGTGGGTTGGGATGTTGAAGGAGCGGGGTGAGCGTTTAATCGCAGAAGGGGTGGGTAGGACGGTTTAATCGCAGAAGGAGCGAGCGTTATGGCAGAGCCTGTGGGAGAGTAATGATGCGTGTGGGAGGGCCGAGAGGCCAGCGCAGAAGTTGGGATATGGCACAGCGCTGGAGTGATAAGGGTCGAGATAGTTGCAGGTGTGAGATTTATGAGCGTGGGAGCGTGTGTAGCATAGAGCACTGAAGCGTTGGGAGCCGAATGGGGAGTAGATAGGAGAAGCCGTAAAGGGAAGAGTCGTGGGAGCATTTGATAATGGAGGGCGGTGTTGCAATGGAAATGGGAAGGGTTGGGTAGATAGGGAGCGCTGTTGGATGATTGGAGATGCCGCAGGGGAGCAGTAAGGGCGTGGAGAGCGCGCAGGTGGAGCAGTAAGGGGCCTGCGTAGGTTGAGAGATGCAGCCAGGTAGCAAGAGCGTTGGAGAAATCGGAGGTATGGTATGCCGGGGTGTGGAAGAGTGCGCAGAGAGATGAGGTTGCAGATAGGAGCTGTGGAGAGGCCTAGTGGGCTTGAGCGATGTGTGCAGGGAATGGTGGAGGGCCGAAAGGCCTGGAGTAGTGAATGTTTTTTATTTTTTTTATTTTTTAATTAAAACAATAGAGAGCAGAGAGGAAAGTAGGAGAACTACATTCTCAGAGAAAGCATAATTTTAAGCACAGCAGATTCCAAAAATTGTCAATAAGACTTAGAAATTTTTCTAGTAGCCCAGCAGCAAAGAATTGGACAAAATGCAGAGATTTTCCTCAGGAAATGTGGCAGAATTTTGCCAGTAAAAACTCAGAAATTTCTCAGAGAATTTTTCAATGAAAAACTCAGAAATTTTACTTGAAAACCAAAAAAATTTCTTCAAAACCTCACTTTAAACAGTATTCCAGCAGCTCTTCCAAAGCAGAATTAAAGGCAGAAAATGCAGTGAAAAGATCAGAATTTAGAAAATTTTAAGATGCACAAAGCTGCGTCTCCAAACCAATTTCTGAATGCTGCCAAGGATTTTGAATGCTGCTCCTTCTCGAAGATAAAATTTCTGAATGCTGCAAAATCACTGAATGCTGCTCTTCTTCAAAACACCTCTGAATGGCGACAGAAACACTGCTGCAAAAACTCTCTAAATGCTGCAAAAATGCAGATATGCACAGGCCATAGACACAAATGGCTCTTTCAAATTGAAGCAGGGCCAACAATCGCCCGCTCTGATACCATGTTAAACACCATGTTGAAGCACACACATGATGTATGAGGAAGATGAGCACACACACACAAGAGACTCCACAATGAAGGATAAGCGTGAAGCTTTCTTATTTTCCATTATACAAAGATGTACATTTATAGTACAATGGTGTGACTCTTGGTTTCACATTCCAAGGTCACTTGGTCTCATTCTTAAACTTTTGCATTCACCTACCATAGAGGATTAGGTGTTCCAACATTCTAAAAATTTCTTATTTTTTTACTTTTTTGAATTAATTTCCCTATCATTAATTTTATTCAAACACTTTACGATTTAGCAAAGACATAAAATGTGTATATTTTCAATTCTTTCTATATTCAAAATTTGTTTTTTATGTAAATTGTTAAAAATTCTTTGTTTTTAGTGGCAATTATTTCATGTGCAATGAAATATTATTTAACAATATATAATTAGATAGAAGATTGACACTTTAAAATTTTTACCTTTTTGTTTTTTGACAATGCAAAAAATCAAATATCTCACTACAAAAAAAAAAAAACAAAGAAAACAAATACCTAAAAAAACACTTATACAAAATATGTGGCCAAAAATAATTACTAGCATTTAATAGATTAAGAAAATTTAAGTAAAAAATAAGTCTTCTAAAAAAAGGGATGATGTTGCATCAACACTTTTCAAAATCAACATAAAAACACTAACATTTTAAATAATGTCTATACTTGGTTTATATAAGGAAATTTAATGTGTAAAAAACTTGTGCTAAAAAAAAAATTAAAGTGATAAAGTCAACACTTTTCAAAATCGAGATGGTATACCTAAAAAAGCGGTGCTATTAGTTTTGTTCCAGTTCCAAAGTTTACGACTGTTATATAACATAATCATCAATTAACTATCCTGTAACAAGTTAACATATAACATATAATATTGGTATGTGTTATATTCTTTCCCACGATTTTTGATGGCTTGAGACCATATTACATGGTTTGCCATGGGTTTTATCAGTTTTGAGAGCATGATGGTTTCGACCCACCATTTTCTGGGTCTAGTTAAAGGTTCATTCTATTCTAATCCAGGGTTAATAAGTTGAGAGTTTTGTGAATGTTGTATATGTAATGGCTAATTTGGTTCCGGTTGGGTTTTAGAAAAATCTACTACTTGTATATATATTTATGCTTTATTCTATTTCATATTTATTTCTATTTTTAATATTAGTTTAGGATAATTTTTGTCTGAGATTATTACCATTTTTATGCTCGAGTTGACTTTTGACTTTAAGAAATAACTATTCTTCAAATTAATGTTTCTTGTTTTAGTGAACCACCATTAGGTAAATCGCGGATGATTCTTGCGTGAAAAAGAAGATGGTGAGTAGTGGAAAGATAAAGATCGAAAATTTGGCGGTGGAGTTTTGAGTTGTGGAAGATCAAGATGGAGGATCTGCTGGTTGATAAATATTAGTGGATCATGGTGGTCATTCAAACCAGCGATATGTGGATGAAGGTGATGAAGAAGTTGGATCAAAGGCAAAAGAATCACAATATGGTTATTATTATCTCAAATTTGGTATTGAATGTATCTAGGGAACTTGTAGGACAAGCTAGGGAATTTGTACAAATCTAGAATATTTGGTGAATAAATTGTTCCTGAAGAAGTTGTATAACCTAAGGATGAAGGATGGAGACTTCATTTGATAGTGCGTGAAGACGCCTTCAATACTTTGTGGTATGTTGTCATTTGTTGATATTAAAATCCTAGGATGAAAGTGATGCATTATTTTTACGTTCTCTACTAGATGGTAAGACAATCTAGTTATTGAAATATGTAACAGCCCAACTACCTTGAATTTTGAAGAAATTGTCTCAACCTTTCTCCCGAGAGGAAGTGAGATGGAAAGTAACAGAGGCTAGAATGGAGATGCCTTGTCTGTGAGAAGGTCCTAGCAGAAACAAAACTGATTTTGATGGAGATCTAAATCTAGAGGAGATGTCTAAATCTCTGGAAATTTTGTAAAGGTATTGTCAGCAATGGGTGTTATTGTAACATTCAAAATTGCATGCAACAAATTATGATATTAGTGTGCTATTCCTTGGGAGATGAATAAAAGATAAAGAGCTGCATTTGAAAACAGGACCCAAATCCCTCATAGTGTGTAAAGGGATCATAATGCTAAACTGGATTTACACTCTCATGTTAAACAGAGACATTTTGCACATGTGGACAAGGCAAGTTTGACCAAATCAAACAACATGGTTTGAAAATGGCTCTAATGAAACTGTGGATTTTGAAGAATAGTTTGTGTGATGGTAGAGCATGTTGAGTAGGACAGGTGAGAAGAGCTCACTTAGTTTTGAGAAGAAAGGATAGTATCCATTTGGGGTTAGCTTGTAATTTTATTTTGATGTCTTGCTCGATTTGCTTTCTTTAGTTGTTTGGCTGATTGTGGTGTTGTTTGCTTGTAGTGTTCTGCTGGTGTTCCTTCTTCCTTCAGGCAACTCTTGGGAAGACCTAGTCCATAATTCTCTACGGCCATTGGAGCCAAGCTTCAGTCTACAGTTTTGGCATAGTTTCTGCAGGAGGTTGAGCTGAGTTGCAGGGTGTTGTAGGGGAGGGTTGAGAAACCCATTTTCTGAGTTGGTTTTGCACAGGAGGGAAGTTTCCTTCCATTGGAGAATTAGTTTATTGGGCTGATATCAGATCTTTGGCAGTAGGCCAACACATTACCATCACTTACAGCGTTATTCCATTATGGAATTGCGTTATTTCTGCAAGGCAGTTTCAGCAGTGTCTTTTGTGGCTCTTTCCGGGAGTTTTCCGGTGATTGGAGAGTGGATTATTCCATGAGGGGAGACCTTTGATCATATCAGCATTAGATATACATTATTACAGCCTTACATACTCCTGTGCTTCAATTTCAGCGATTATTCAACCATATTGCTGAAGATCACCATTTGTATTTAGGGTGTATTCCTAGAAACCCTTCCCGGGTTCTCTAGCTTTTGTATAAAGGAGACTAGATCTCATTTTTCTGAGCATATTGTTTAATATAATATCGTATATATTTTTCTCTACCACTTATGTGTACAAACCCTTAATTATACTGCGTAGTCTCTTTTATGCAGTAATTTATGTGTTGTAGTGTTTGGGGTTTTAGTCTCTTTTAGCAATCCTAGGTGTGGGAGGTCCTTTTAACCCACCTAGTTTGATTTTTTTCAGCTCTGTTCTTGGATTTAGGTTTTATATTGACTGATCTATAGGATCCAAGAGTTCATTTCATTATTTTATAGCATATATTGCTGGAAATGCATTTTTAGTGCATGCTTGCTGAGCAGTCCCGATTTTGGGGATATTACAGTGGTATCGGAGCAAGATCTTTGGCTCAGCCTGTGGACTTCAAGCCAAAGTGCTATAAAATAAATAGCAAGTCCAGAATGATGGGAAGGATGAGTTTTCTCTCATCACTTTTCAAATCCAGTAAGAACCTCTCCGAGGAGGTTGAACAAGAAGAAGAGAAAAGAAGCAGTGAAACTTCTAGAGAGTTTCAAGAGGAGGAAGAGCCATGCACTTCCTGTGATCAGAAGAGGAGACCAATGTTATAGAGGGCTCCAAATCATTGGAACATATCCTTTCCTTTTGAGAGGAAGGAAAAATTACCGGAAGATGGAGGACACTTGGACCACATGATTCTAAGTGAATACCTTGTTGGGTACAAATCCCAACCTAGAGCCTTCAAGGAGACTCTAGCTTTCCCTCAGTTCATTAATTTGGAGGAAGAAAGAAGACCTTGTGGCCAAGGAAGGATCAAGGGAAATAGGTTTCTATTTTCTACTTTTGATGGGTCATCTGCAGCAAGGGTTTACGCAAGGAAACTTGATGCATTCTTCCTACTACATCCGGTGGTAGAAAGGGAGGCTGTAGAGATTGCAGCGCTGCACCTAGAGGGTGAAGCAAAGATTTGGTGGTTCAACTATTTGAGCCATGCAAGAGTGGTTAATTTTCCTGAATTTACTCAAAGGTTGATTGAAAAATTTTGTGAAGGAAAATCAGAGGAGAAGAAGCCCTCACCACCAGTGGAGGAGACTTGTACCAGCACTGTCACAACTGTGGGGGAGCAATCCTCAAGATCTTTAGTTGGAGGAGCCAACCTATTGGAGGGAGAAGCCCTTACATCCATACAAGATACTTCAAAATTTCATCAAGGTATGCCTAAATTTTCATCTCCTATTGTTTCATCAAATCATATGGAGGATTGTATACCATTGCATACTACTCATTTGGAACAACATGATTGCACTGCACTGTGCAACCTTGATTTGATCAAGGAAGGTATGAAACATCACCCTAATGGACCACTGATGGGCTGCACACCACATGTGAGTTTGGGGTGTGAATTCTTGGAGGATGGGATGAACTTTGTCCCAAACACGTTTATGCAAAACCATATGTTCATCCTTGAGTTGAGACATGAGACAACCAAAACACCATGGAGGAGAATTACAGCACTGTCAAGAGGTAGCAGTGAGGAGGCTTTACCTTCAGCCCACTTGGATCCTTATGGATTCAAGGTGATCATTGGTGTCAGATATTTTCTAGGAGATCTCCAAGGAGTTGCATTTCAGCATCCCATGGAATGCAAGAAGAAAAATATGATTTGGAAGAAGGGTAGTCTTCTTTAGAAGGGTACCAAGGTTGATCATGATGGGAGGCACTGACATTGGGAGGAATGGGAGTGGATGGAGAGCAAGAAGCTGGTAAGATACTTGCAAATATATGACACCAGGCAACAGGAGGCTTAGCTGTGTTGGCTACTCTTGAAGGAGTTTGGCCATCATGGGACATATCCTTTTTCCAAGGGTATGTGGATGGAATGGATTTGATAGGCTACTTGCATCATGGGGCAGCAAGGAGTGTGGATGAATTATGATGATATGATCATTACGTTTTCACCACATGGGTTGTATGATGGAGGTATGAGGAGGCAGCAAAGACTTTTGTTGCTTTGGAGGATTGGGAGAGAGCAAGGGAAAATTTGCTCTCACACTTGGCATGATGATGCAGGAGTAGGAGATGGCACTATCATGGTGCAAGGAGGCTACTCCTTAGCCTTAGATGATCTGGAAGTACTTCCACCTTGGAAGGAACTTCTTGTATGTAGCAGCATTATGGGAGGAGTCTTTGACATGGAGCAAGTCAAAGAATGGATTTATGAGTTGGCAGGAGCCTATTTGCATAGGCTAACAACGTTGTCACTTTGTAGTAGGGGCTTAGTGATGGAGTGTCCCCAGGATCACTTCACATTTGATGAACTTGGTGGAAAAGGAGGAGGTGAGAATGATAGAGTAGTGGATGGATTCATCTGTTACTATGGCATGTTCTTCTTAACTTGGATTTCCAAGCATAAGAAGGAGGATCTTCATGCAACATATGGCTCATTCTTCTTCATAGGAGTATGTTATACCACTATGGAGGACTCATTTATGGATCCTATCATCATCTTACTTTCATTACATGGTAAGAATTCTGTTTTTTCATTTATTGATTGTCCAACACAATATTTTCATGCTCTTACCATTTCTTTGCAGTGAATTGTTCCACAAAGGGGCAAGCTTTCCTTTGGGCTCCATGGACCATTTTTGGCCAGCTATTATGATGGAGACAGCCATCTATTGTATGACTTGGAGCAAGTGTTTGGTTACTCCTTGTATACTCAGTTGATATATTCAGCCATTTAATATTTGCTAGTAGATGTGAGGACTTACACAACTAGCCATTTGTCGAGAAACAACTTATCGTGCTATGTTCTGAAGCTGCAGTGGGGAAGACTGTGCTGTGACCACTTGGGAGACTGTTGGTACATTCCAGCACCACATGAAACCTTCAGTCTTTCTTTCATTTTGATGCTAATCATGAGCCCATTTGCTGATGTTGTTCTTGCCTTTATGGGGAGCATGATTGGGGGAGAAGCACATTGGGTGGATGTGTTCTTTGAGGAGGAGGATCCCCACACTTACTGCATTACATGTTCTAAGGGGAGCATGGGAAGAGATATGGCCACTACAGCAAAATCGTTGTTTTTTTATGAGGAGGGCCATGAGATGGATGGGATGCCATATGGTGGTGATTTCTTATCCATCATGTATGAGATAGTTTGGGCCAGCTTGGTTCACAACGTTGGGAAAGGGATCTTTGGAGATCTAGTTCCCTTATTGCCATTTGAGGGCAACATTATTGCAGCCCAAGATCAAAAAACTCTCTGCACTTATATTAAGTGGAGAGGAGGACAGCGTGGGGTAGGCCACTTTTCCTACCATGTTCAGAATTTCAGCCCACCTACTTTGCAGGAGCATAAGGTGGAGGAGGATTTTCAAGAGTTGCCATATTGGAAGGCAACTCATTTTGTATGGATGATAGCTTGGGGATGATAGATCCCGATATATATCAGACCACATGCCTCAAGGATGCCTTTAGACCACCCATTGTTGCCTCCATTGATATCTTACTGTCACATAATGATAGCTATTTGGGGTGTTCACCAAAAGCTAGCTTGTTTACTTGGGAGGGGCAACTTGGAGATATATTGATGATGCAGCACCTTGATCCTTGGAGGATTTTATCTTATGAGGTTGCTAGAGGGGGAGAAGAGGATTCTCTTTAGTTCTATCCTTACAGTTGCTTGAGGACAAGCAACATTTGGGAGGGGAGGACTATAATATTCCAAAATTTGCATGCAGCAAATTGGAATATTAAATTTTTCTAATGTCACTGAGGAGATGAATAAAAGGGTAAGGAGGCCCATGAATTTCAGAAATAAGGATAAAATCCCTCATAGTGTGTAAAGGGATCATAATTATAGCTGGATTTTACACTCTCATGTGTGAACAGGGACATTTTGCATGTGGACAAGGCCAAGTTTGACCAAATCAAATAGCGCAGTTTAGAGGAGTGGCTCTAATGAAGGCACAACGCAGTTTTGGAGGAGATAGTTTGTGTGATGGTGGAAAACCTATTGAGTGGGACCTAAGGTGAGAAGTATCACTTAGTTTATAAGGAAGAGGATGGCAGCCATTTGGGGGTTAGCTTATGAATTGTATTTTCATGTCTGCTCAGACTTTGCTTTGTTTAGCTGTTTAGCTAAGCTTGCCGGTGTTGTTTCGCACTAAGGTATTCCTGCTTAGGAATTCCTTCTCTTCCCTTTGAGTAGCTCTTGGGAGAGACCTAATCCATCATTCCTCACATCCGGAATTGGTGCCAAGCTTTAGTCTACATCTTCAGCACAGTTTCTGTAGGAGGTTGAGCTGAGTTACAGTGTGTTGCAGGGGAGGGTTGAGAAACCCATTTTCTAAGTTGGTTTTGCACAGGAGGGAAGTTTCCTTCCATTGGAGAACCATTTTGGAGCATTCTTGGGCTAATATCAGATATTTGGCAGCATTCCAACAAATTACCATCACTTACAGTGTTATTCCATTATGGAATTGCGTTATTTCTACAAGGCAGTTTCAGCAGTGTCTTTTGTGGCTCTTTCGGGGAGTTTTCCGGTTATTGGAGAGTGGATTCTTCCATGAGGGGAGACCTTTGATTAGATGTGCATTAGATATACATTATTACAGCCTTAAATACTCATGTGCTTCAGTTTACAGTGATTATTCAGCCATATTGCTGAAGATCACCATTTGTATTCAAGGTGTATTCCTAGAAACCCTTCCCGGGTACTCTAGCTTTTGTATAAACGAGACTAGATCTCATTTTTCTGAGCATATTGTTTAATATAATATCATAGATATTTTTCTCTTCCATTTATGTGTACAAACCCTTAATTAGACTGCACAATCTCTTTTATGCAGTAATTTCTGTGTTGCAGTGTTTGGGGTTTTAACCTCTTTTAGCAATCCTAGGCATGGGAAGTTTGTTTAACCCACCTAGTTTGATTTGTTTCAGCTCTATTCTTGGTTTTAGGTTGTATATTGACTGATATATAGGATACAAGAGTTCATTTCATTATTTTATAGCATATATTGCTGGAAATGCGTTTTTAGTGCATGCTTGCTGAGCAGTCCCGATTTTGGGGACATTACAGTTATCACCAAATTGATTCTGATAGGCTACTCATCAATCAACTTAATGTAACTCTTTCAAACCAATTTTGGATGAATATTATCCTCTTCAGTTTGAGAGGGCTCTCTCAAGGTAGTTTATGATTTTCAATAGAAATTCTAGTAGATGGCTAACTCTATAACTGTAACTTGATTGTGATTGATTGCAGGTTGAAAATGCAAAAAAATTGGTACCATTGCGCTATGGGGTTAGCATCAATAAACTGAATGAGAATATTTCTTCTTATGGAAACTGAGGCAAATGAAGGTTTCAAAGAAAAGGTAGTACACACATACAACATAGGAAGAAAACAATAGTTTAACCTCTAAAGGAAGTCAGAGCATGTCACCATGAGTTGTGAGTAATTAGGCATCAAAATGACTGTAGATATTAGACATGAAAGATATAGAACATAAACACATTGAACACCTCCTTCGAATCTCAGGTAAAGAATCAAATATCACTATCTATTACTAAAACTAAAAACTATTACAGAGTATCAGTTTAATACAACATTCTCCAACCCTTTGATATTCAATTTTTTGTCTATAAATAGACTCCTTTTACATTGCATAGGATGTTGGATCATCAAACCTCAACTCTGATAGCTAAACATAACTGACAACTCTATTTCTAAAACATAAAAAGACACCTATTCACTTTAAGAGTTTATCTCCTAATAGGACTCTACTTACATTTATTTCCTCCACTTATCCAATAGTGGGATCATTACATAGATAAGGATTAGGTTCTCGAATGGCATTATCCATCATAAAAAAAGAATAAATTCCCTTACTGAAACTACAAAATAGTCATCCTATTTTTAAGGAAATGATGACATGGAATTTGCTTATTGTTGAGCTAAATTGACTCTTTTTTCCTATGCTACGATGTTTCTAATGTGTTGATGAAGTGGTATAGTTTAGGATGTGGACCTCAATTCACTAATATGCTGACAGATGATCTAAGAGCTATGCTGACAGATCTCCTCTGTAAACAGAGTACTAAATTCTTTTACTGCCCAACATCGACCATTCTATTTTTTTACTACCCAATATCCTCTTGTTGTGTTAAAACCTTTTTAATAAGAAAAATAGCATGAAAAACTGATATACCAGACCTGAAATATTTCAAATTTCAATTATGAAGCACATCGCATCCGCACACTTCACAACCTTTACAATTTAGTTTATAAAGAATATGATCGGTGATGCGATGCGATGGGGAGGTGACGTGGAGGGTAAATGACGTGGAGGGTAAGTGGGGCCAGACTGCAGCGCATATCGCAACTTTCAACTTTTAGTTATAAGATGTGGGGGTTAAATTTTAAAATTTGTGAAGTGCAGGGAAGTGGGACCCACTGGATATGTGGCAGAGCTTAATGAATTGGTGAAGGTTTAAGTAGTAGGTGTTACAAATTTTATATAGTATATCAATGTATCGCGATGGCTGTGCAATGGGCGTGGAGCTGCATGAGTTGGGGCCGACTTACCGTATCACAAACTAAATAAAATAGACTGCGGGCACTCACAAAGTAAAAAAAATGCGTTGTGATATCGCAAATCGGCGATCACATTATTTACATTTTAGTTCCAATTCCAAATACATAAAGTCTACGAACTGCGATGAGGGCCCCACTTTGATCGCGATCGGGGAATGGAAAGTGATGAAACGGTAAAGGTGGAAGGGTAAAGAAGAAAGGCGGAAAAAGGGTAAGTTAACATATATTTCAATGAAAAATTAAATGGAAGGGAAGCGTGGCAGGCAATGGGTCCCACTTCATATCGCATCGGCGATTTATAAGTTTAGCATTTGATTGTTGTAATAAAAATTTGCGATGGCGATATGCGATCAAATTACAAGGGGTCCTACCAATGGTTTAAGCTACTCTTTTGTTATATATATAATATGTATTATATATAACAGTAAGTTATATATAACATGACTGTTCGATGGTTGGCAGAGCTTATAACATAAAGTCTGAAACTTTATAATAAATGGGTTTATAAAGTAATAAGCCCTGAAAAGTTATATACATGAGTTTTGGGGGTTTTAATGGGATTTTGAATTTATGGGATTATTCTAAAAAATTTCAGGAAGATGACTTATGAGACAGCATGAACCCTATCAATGGAATTGTTTAAACTAATGAGTGATAACATGTGGAAAGGAAGGACACTACAAAAAGGACTGCAAATCTAAAGCTCTTGAGAGAGGAAATGGATCTTATGATGCTCCTTCTGTGGAGGAAAAAACCACCTCAGATGAATGTGGGGATGTGTATTTTTCTTCTTCTTCAAATACACATGTAGGTCATGAGGCATGGTTGATTGACTCAAGTGAATCCTTTCACTTCACTCCCAATAGGGATTGGTTCTGTGAGTATGAGAAGTATGATGATGGTGATGTCTTCTTAGGGGATGATAGGAAGGCTAGAATCGTTAGACGTTGAAAAGTCAAGATGAAGTCGCAAGGTGGAAGGATTAGAACACTTACTGGCGTTCTAAATATTCCTGCATTGGCCAGAAATCTGATTTCTCTAAGCAAGATGGATGATGCAGGTGTAAAAACAGTGTTCGATAAAGATACTTGCAAGGTGGTTCAGGGAGCACTAGTATTAATGTGGTGAGTTCGGATTGGAACTCTGTACAAGCTTCAGGGTAGCACTGTTATTGATGGTTGCACCAATTTTGTGGTTCCTGAAAGTGGAGCGGAAAGCCTAGCAGTATTTGGAGAAAATACCATGATATGGCATCAAAGGCTAGGACATATTGGAGAGAAGGGCCTTCAGATACTGCATGGAAATGGTATGGTAGAAGGTATGTCTAATTTCTCTTTGGAATTTGATTTATGTGAACATTGTGTATATGGGAAGCAGAATCGATTGAGTTTTCCTTCTGGTGGTAAGAGGGCGAACAAGATATCAGAGCATCTGCATAGTGATGTGTCTGGACCTGTGTCGGTTCCATCACTGAGTAATTATGTGTACTATGTTTCATTCATAGATGACTTCTCAAGGAATACATGGATATATTTCTTGAGGAAGAAGTCTGAAGTCTTTGAAATATTTAAAGAATTTAAGGCTTTGGTGGAAAACCAAATAGAGAAGAAAATAAAGGTTCTAAGGACAGATAATGGTGGAGTGTTTTGCAAGAAGGAATTTGAAGAATTCTGTAAGAAGTGTGGTATAACATGACAGAAGACTACTCCATACACACCTCAACAAAACAGAGTTGCAGAAACAATGAATATAATACTGATGGAAAAGGAAAGAAGCATGCTCAGTGGTACTGGGTTGGGATAGGAGTTCTGGGCAGAGGCAATAGAGACTGCATGTTACCTAGTTAACATATCACCTTCATCAACATTGGGGGATAAGAATCCACATGAGGTATGGAATGGTAAGAAACCCTCTCTTTCACATCTGAGGGTATTTGGATGTGATGCATATGTACATGTTCCAAAGGAGAAAAGGACCAAGTTGGATAATAAATGTGAAAGGTGCATCTTTATTGGGTATAAGGATGTTTTAAAAGGTTACAAGCTTTGGAACCCATAAACAAGGAAGGCACTATATAGTTGAGATATGGTGTTTATAGAGGTGAAAGATGTTGTTAAACATGAAGTCCTACCGAAGGAAAATGAGAAGATAGAGTTTGAGCTAAAGGAGGATGAATCAGACACTACAACAGAACAGTATTCATAAGAGGAAGAGCCACAAACTCCAATTGTGAGAAGATCATATCGGGAAAGAAGACAACCAGAAAGGTATAGTCCATCTGCATTATGTTCAAATTTTTCTTTAACTATCACTAATGATGA
This sequence comes from Pinus albicaulis, assembly GCA_034641835.2. Taxonomy (NCBI): domain Eukaryota; kingdom Viridiplantae; phylum Streptophyta; class Pinopsida; order Pinales; family Pinaceae; genus Pinus; species Pinus albicaulis. The sequence goes on from CM076584.1 coordinate 1,548,739,014, forward strand.
TCCTAGAACTGTCTGGGAGGTAGTGGATTCAGAGGATGGAAAACTCTGGAAGGAGGCCATGGTTGATGAAATGGCATCCTTGCACAAAAATGAGGCATGGGATCCGGTGGAGTTTTCAGCTGGAAGGAAGACTGTCGGCAGAAAATGGGTTTTTAAGAAGAATATGAATGTAGAAGGCAAGGTGGAGAAATACAAATCGTGGTTGGTAGAAAAAGGTTATTCCCAGATGTCGTGAATTGATTTTGGTGATATTTTTTCTCCTGTTGCCAAGGTTACTTCTAGTAGATTACTTTTATCTGTTGTTGTTGCATTTGATTTTGAGGTAGAAAAGATGGATGTGAAGACACGCGGGGATCTAGAAGAGGAGATATAGATGAAGCAACCTGAAGGATTCATGGTGAAGGGTAAGAAAGAACTGGTATGAAAGTTAAAAACTTCTGTGTATGGGTTAGAATAGTGACGAAGGATGTGGTATCATAAATTTGATACCTATATATGGGGACATGGCTTCACCAAAATTAAAGAGGGTCACTGTGTTTATTTCAAATTAATTGGTGACCATGTTATTTTTTTTGTCTTGTATGTGGATGATATGTTGCTGATTGGAAATGACAAAGAAATTATCCAAGATTTGAAAACCCAATTGTTCTCCAAATTCGACATGAAGGATCTTTGTGCTCCAAACTATATTTTGGGCATGGAAATTAAGAGAGATTATGCAAAGAGGAAGATCTAGTTAAACCAGAGGAAGTATGTCGAGACAATATTGCAGAGTTTCAATATGCATGATAGTAAACCAGTGAAGGTTCCTATTCCTGTAGGTTTAAAGCTATCTGTTGAACAATGTCTCAAGACACAAGAAGAAGAGGAGGATATGTCCTGTGTTCCATATGCAAGTGCAGTGGGTAGCCTGATGTATGCAATGGTCTGTACTAGACCAAACATTGCACATGCAGTGGGAGTATTGAGCAGGTTTATGTCAAAACTAGGGAAGGAGCATTAGAAAATAGTGAATCAGGTTTTTAGATATTTCCGTGGCACTAGTGATTATGTTTTGTGCTACCAGGGAAGACTAGGATTGGACAAAGTTTTGGAGATCCACGATTTTTTTGATGCAAACTGGGTTGGAGATCCGGACCAAAGAAGATCTACAAGTGGGTATGTGTTTTGCCTATTTGGAGGTGCAGTTAGTTGGATGAGTAAAAGACAGTTTATAGTGGCTCTTTCAACTACAGAGGCATAATACATGAAAACAACTCATGTAAGCAAGGAAGCATTTTGGTTGAAGAGATTGTGTTCAAGTATGGGTTTGGTGCAGTGAGCTATAAGGATAGACTGTGATAGCCAAAGTGAAATTTTATTGGCTAAGAACCCTACTTATCATTCAAAGACAAAGCACATTGATGTTCAATATCACTTTGTGAGAGATATGGTTGAGGATAAAAGGGTGTTTCTGGTAAAGGTGAACACTTTGAAGAATGTTGCAGATGCATTGACAAAGTTTGTGAGCACTCAGAAGTTCTCTTGGTGTAGAGAAACAATGGGTGTTGCAGAGCTGGATTAATGACTAAGCTCTCTTGTGGCCCCCTGCAGAAATAAAACAAAAAGTGGGAGAATGTTGGGTATGTGTTATATTCTTTCCACGATTAGTCGCACGCAGGGGGTGGGTAGCCCCCTATGCAGGGTTTGGGGTAGCGACCCGAGAAAAAAAATTTGGACCCTATTTTTCGGTGGGCAGGCCCGCCCATGGTTTTCTGCATGGGTTTGCACATGCTTTTGGGGCATGATGGTTTTCGGCCCCTGGTATTTTGTGGATCTGGTCAAGGGAACTACGGTTATGTTCTAATCCAAGGTTAATGGATTGGGGTTTATGAATGCTTCGACATGTATTGTTGAAGTCCAACAAGAAATTGTAGCACACACACTAGTGTGGGACCACAGGTCATAGCGATACATTAGTGTAAAGGCCAATTTATTTAATTAAATTGGTACAGTGTCTAATTTAATTTTCCCTTAATTAAATTGGACAATAAAATGTAACCTTATCTCATAATCACTTGTAATAGTTAACTGAGTGTGATAAAATAAGTTAGCTCATGTATTTGGAGTTTAGGGTGGTTGGTGAGGCATGAAAAGTGATTATATTAGTTATGGAGTTCGAATTGTAGTTGGTGCATTAGTTTCATGCATGAGTAATCATTTAACTCAGTTAAGTGAGTTAAAGTCAGTTGAACTAGTTGTAACTGTTTGTTGCACTAGTGAGAGATCAAGTGAATTAAATCATATTTAATTCACAATCAGTGATCTGCCATGCAACTGATGATTTACTATTAATAGCTGCATGCATGCCAGTTCTATTGGAGACTCGGTTGAGACAAAGGTTAAAAGGATGTTAACTATCAATTGTATGATTAGTATGTTGCCCGCATGCAACCATACATCCATTGGATTTCCCATGATCCTTGCGCAGTTTCGGAAGGCTGAAATTCCTAAATAATATGGATTGCATTTCACATGAATTTCACAAGCAAGGCAGGTTGATTAGAGGCTGAGAATTGGCTAAGTGTTGGTCGATATTTTCTCTATCAGTGTGAGATAGTTGTGATAGTGTAGGAGATTCTAGTGAGAAGAGTGCATTGTAATTGTTTCATGATTCCATGGTGAATATACAGTAGAAGATAGAGGGGTTTTGAGTAGTAAGGTTTCCCCGAGAAATTATCTATGTTGTGGTTTGATTTTATTCTTTCCGCACTTGTTGTGATTGGTGATTGTGTTTATTTTCCACAATTGATTTGTAGAAGGATTCAATATCTAGATTTAGTACATTGTTTGATCAGATTGAATCCATTAATATACATATGTTTGTATAATTTCTACACACACACACACATATATATCTGTGTGTGTGTGTGTGTGTGTGTGTGTGTGTGTGTGTTGTAACATTAAAAGGAATATAATGAAAAGTCAAACTAGTAGTCCCGATTTGGGATCTAGGGGAAATATCTGTGTATATCTATTTTATATTTTATTCTCTCGCTATTGTTTATTTTATATTTTTAAGATTTGTTTGCAGATAATTTCTGTACAGGGTTATAACCTACAATAATCATTAACAACATATAACTTAATCGTGAATTTAAGTAACATAAAACAACAATAACAATGCATATAACAACAAGTCACTACCACGCATGACTATCTGACACATGTGTATATGACTACATTGATCAACTAGCATTTATCATACATGTAACCATAATAATAGAATGACAGACATATAAGTAACCCTAATTCTTATAAAAATCCATTTAATAACATACATGTATGTCAAACATACAATACATTAATGACGATCTGCTCTTACCCCAAAGTCTAGTGTTGCAACCTGGATCTAATAGTTTGCATCTCCTGCTCTCTCTTAACCAACATATCAACGTCATATCTTATCAAAAACATCATGATGACATAACTACATACAATGACCTCTCAATGCACATCTAACCTATTATGCATGCATAAGAATAACCATAACAATGCATGCACAACACCTATAGACACTGAGATGCATAAAAAATGCATAACCGAGATACACTCATGACAACCGAATCCAATCAACAACACCATCAACTCTCACATGGTGACACCACTATAAATATGAATAATTCCATGCATATGCAACAAGCACATAGACAACAAGCATAAGGAACACATATGCAACTGACATGTATCCATGACAAACACATTTCTCCCATCAAGTCCAAGTGTTGAACCATGCTCTGATACCACTCTGTAACACCCTCCTCCCACATCTACCCAAGTAACGAGCCAACTGGGGTAAACATGTGAAGAAGAGTTACTATGATATGATTCAAGCTCCTATATGACCTTAAGGAAGTGGAATCAACACAATAAAACCTTACTGACCTTCTTTAGGAGCTACAAGACCCACACAAGCTAAACCACTCCTCTAGGTACCCAAGCCCTAAGCCAAATTTCCTTTTTACTGGAGAAAACCCTAGTCTCTCCCATGACATGGGAATGCATGCAATTAGGATCCTCCATTCATTCCCACAATTCCTGCAAGGGAGATACTGCAATATTTTTCAGCTAGTTCTGTGCCAGAGGCTGTGATATTTAAGCCACTTTTTCAGGGCTAGTCTCCAACCACTGCCCATAACTTGATGATACTTTTTGAGACAATTAACGAATCCAGGACAAAGCCTCTAACAAAAAACTCGATCAAGGACTTGACCTAACTAAGCCCAGCCACGATAGTCATTTTTTCAAACATGTCGCAAATATACATTCTACAAGTCATAATAACATATTTGAGCATAGGGGTCTCATACTTATTTGAGAATCATCAAGAAGGATTGATGCCTTATAACATTAGTTTCATTACCATCTATTAGGTAATTCATTCATTATTGTTTCACATACTAATTAAAACATGATGAGAGCCATACATCAATTTTGTCATAAACCATGCTCATATCCAACATATAACCAAAAAAAGAAAAAAAATAATACAACCATCATGATCACATAGTAAAAAGTATATTTACCCATCAATTACAAGATAAAAGGAGATATTATGGACATATAAAAAATGCAACCAGGCCTGGGACTTCCACATACCACCCGAGCATAGATTTGGCTAAACCAATTATTTCTTTAATCCAATCACCCTCATGCCATATTCCAAGCATGAATGTGGGATCTCACAAAACACATCAATCAAAATCAAACCAGGGCTTCCAGAGGCCAAACTACCTCAACCCTAAACCAGTGATTCCACCTCACGGTCGAACATCACTAACCATCATCAAATTGGTCTCTACTCAAGTTGTCTAGGGATCCAGAGTGTTTGTTCCAACTAGGGCTTCCAAGAGTAGTAACTCAACCCATAGTTGTTGTTGGGCTTCCATAGAGTTTGTCCAACCAGGGGTTCCAAGACTAGTAACTCAACCCCCCAAGGGCTTCTAGAGAGTTTTTCTAACCAAGGCTTCAAGGGCTAGTAACTCAACCCAATATGTTACAGGACTTCCAGGACGTTTATCTAACGAAGGCTTACAGGAACTAATAACTCAACCCAGAGCCAAAGGCACAAGAAAACCAACTAGAAATTAAAAGTAAAACCCACAACACCATTGTTATCTAGGAAATGGCAAGGCTAGGCAAAACCACTATCAATCTAGTAAATCCTACATGTGAGTGACAAATCATAAACCAATAACCACATGACTATGTCATGCATGCCAAAAATAGTGAGGAAATCATACATGCAACTCGATACCTGCAAGAAAAAGTCATTGTAGTTGCTGATTCCAATGTCCTCTTACGCTTTCCTACTCTTCCTTTTCCTTCTTTCTCCAAAATTCCAAGTGCACCACACTCCTCCAAGAGTGCTCCAAGAAAAACCAAGTTTCCAAGAGTATGAGAGAGGGAGAATAGAATGAGAGCTCCAAAACTAAACTAACAAAAGTCCATGCAAAATATTGCCATATGATCCTTAGAAGCCTTTTTATCAATGAGGCCTCTAATTTCTTCAATTTACGATTATTTTCCTTCATTTTCCTCCTCACATGCAACCTGTGACCTTTCACCTCTCTTTTCTCTTATCTTCCTTTATTTTCATAAATAAAATGCCAATAAATGCCATTTTTCCTTTCCAAATCCTTAGTCATTACCTTTGCTAATTTTCATAGCCATAATAAACCATATTAACACCCACACTAGGATGTTTTTTCCCAACATTCAACTTGGAATACATGTCCCGTGACCTTAGTCTTATATTTTTTTACATGGATATTTGAATAGGTTATTATAGTCTAAACACATTTTTAATTAGAAAAGTAAAAAATATGTTGATTTTAATCACTGGTTAGAACTATTGACATTCACTAGAGCACTTGTTAAGAAAAGATACAATGCCTTATTGACAACATTAGGTGATTATTCTTACACATGGATGTTTTTCGAATCCACTGACATTTACCTGTAGCATCACAATACTATTAGTTGGCTTCTAATCTAGGTTTTGAATTTTAAATCTAAAATTTATTTTTCCATCAGTTGTTGTCTTCGAGGGTTAATAATTGGTGTCATGCTCCAATATTTCTTGTAGTGTAAATATTAAGCATTATTGAAAATCCATCTTTAAAGAACCTTGACATTGGTGACTAAAATATTGTGAAACTCATATAAATTTGAAATAATCGGGGATCTTGTTCAATTTATCTTGGTGATAATGTATGATTTCCAGAGTTTATGAATCACTAATATGAGTTATGCTGTTCTTACACTAGAAGTATAGTTCTTGCACCCATTTAGGATTTGAAATATAGAGACACTTCTAGGAGAAAAACATGACATTATTTGTGTTAATAATGATGTTTTCATGCTCCCACATGATTCAAAACAAACACATATCATATAAATGGATTTCTAGAAGCTAATTGATGCTTCAACCCAAATTCACAGTAGTTTTCCAACATCCAACTTCCTCCTAAAATTGTGTGAATATGAGGTTGAATTTAAAAATTATGGGACATGGGTTTTGTTCCAAGTATAGAATATTTATTAATGCATGGGGAATTTCCAAAATTCACCATGGTATGGAAGACATCAACGGTTATTTGGGGATAGTTTGTTAAAAATGCACAATTTTCCAGAATTTTTGAATCATGCTTAGATTTGAAAAAATGGGTCATTACAACATAAATTCATACTATAAAATGTATAAAAGGATTAGTCATGGCCCTGCGCTGGGGAGATGATTAGTATTATAATCTTGTATTTTTGGTTTGAACCTAGAGGAGATGGCCTTGGATGTAAAATATTGAGCTTCTTTTAATGCTGATACTCATGTCGGGTTCCTTTTCTATCTTCTGGTGTATTCAATGAACACTTGTATCCTATGATTTAAGTTTTTCCTAAAGGGTGTGAGCTGGTTGGATTGAGCCCGGCCAACCCAAATTCTTACTACTCTTATACATTATCCTACTATAATAGTTTTTTCATCTGTCGACTGTGTGCATGTGATTTCTCATTAAGGATTGTGAATTTTCAAGATTTATTTTCAAACTTAATAATCCAGTGTGTATGGTTTATGCTTTGTCTTCTCTAATATATGAAAAACTTATTAATCTATGTCTACATTGTATTTGTTTCATGCTAAATATCTAGAAATCATGTGGCGAATCCTGACAAGAAATTTGATGTGTACTTCTGGTATGAGCAGTGACCATAAGTTATAATAGTCACCTCTTATTTTTCTCTGAGGAAAGTCATTTATTTTATACTCTATTTCAAGTTGTGGTTTATGGTTTTAGGCATTGTTGTTAGAAAATTGATACTGACGTAAATTGAAATATGAGATAGACTCACAGCTCCGAATCTCTTCATACTTATATAATATAGCGTATTTCTAGACATTTGAAACTTCTGTAACTTGGATCCTGAGTTAGATTGCAAGACCTTTGGATGTTTTTAGATGCATTTTCAACTTGTTAGATATTGGAAGGAATTATAACCTAATAAAGGCTTGAGAATTTGTCGATATAAGTTTTAATACACTGAGTGACCCACAACTCTTCGAATATGCTCTTAATACAAACTTTGTGATGTTATCATTTGACCTCTTTTGATAAGAAACATAGTTAATGAATTTAATCATTATAGTTGCATAGTTCGTATATCATTGTTGCTTGACCCACGAAGTTTGAAATCTCAAACTTTCCAATTAGATATTTATACTTGTGACTTGCTCTTATAACTATTGATCAAAATTTCTTGGCAAGAAGGAGTATTGTATTATAAAATTCCTATCTTTGAGGCCATACATATGGATTCTTTTAAATTATCTATAGGTCGATTCACTATTATGCTCTTGTAATTTGTTTAGGTACTTATGCACCTTATCCTTGTAATATCTTCATTTAGTTGCAGATGTTGACTTGTATTCTTTTCATGCCTATAGCTTTTAAGAGTGATTATTTATTGAGTATTGGTTCATGCTCTTAGAATACAAAGTGATTTATGTTTGGTTTCCTTCTTGCGCTACTTTTGATGAAATAATGTTTCCAGATATGTCATTTATTTTGAGGAGGTGCAACATTTGTTTAGGGTATGTATGGTTGTGATTAGAGAAAGGATATTTTTACTCATGTATGCAATACTTACAATTGATGCATTTTATTGGCACCTTAGACAAATATGAATTTATTTCCTTGTTTTATTGATTAAAGACAAGTTGAGTGAAGATAGAATAAGAGTGCAAGATTTATATTAGGTTTTTACCATTCATTGTGTGCTTTGCATGGCTTGAGGTGTAATTAGAATTTTCTTTTGCTTTGCTCAATACAACAATTTTTTTTTCTTGCTAAGTTAAATAAGGGGCTAGTGATAAGGCTTCAAGTTAATTAGTATTTAGTGTTTTGGGTTTTTCTTGCCAACAAATAGGGTTTTCTCCTTAAATAGGGTTTTTCTTTTCAAGTATTGATAGTTAGGGTTTTCTTCCAATTGTAAATACACTATAGGATTAATGTTTGCAGCAATTATGGTTTTTTTTCTAATGAATTCCTTTGATTGCAGGATTGATTAATGTTTGCAAGAATTCGAAGGTGTGAGAAGATAACTTCTAGAAAAAATAGGGTTTTGTTTTGTTGGTCCCTGAAGTCTTTCTCTAACATTTCCAGTGGTGCACCTTGAAGCCCGTGGACCCCAGATTGACATTAAATGTTGGTCCATTAATCTACCACATAATACATCCAATAGTATTCAACTGAACATATTAAATATATTGTATGTAACTATTTTTCCCTCCAACCACTTTTCATAACTTCCATAAACATTAGGGAGGGACCTATAGCTTTGATGCTATTTTTCTTGTTTAGTAAAATATTTTCCAAGACTTTACAAAGTTTAATAATTTATTGAAATTTTTAGAATTTACAATTTGTAAAGTTTCAAGGTCTTATTTTTTAAAGTTTAATTATTTAAAGGGTGCTAGCTCAATGGAAGAGTACATGCTTTAAAAGCAGGAGGTTGGTAGTTTGACACCATTGTGCCCTAATATTCATATGAAATGGCGACAATCATTTTTTAGTGGCAAAGGAAGCACCAATGGAATCCAAACTAGAAGCACAATAGAATCAATCTTGGAAGAAAAAATTAATATTACCTAAGAAGAAAATAAATAATCAATTTAGGTAGCAAACAAAGAAGTAATAATGGGAGAAATACTTGTAACCATACTTGGCATTACATGAGAAGAAATTCAGGTAGAAAACAAAGAATTAATAATGGAAGAAATATTAGAAGCCAAACTTGGCATTCCCTAAGAAGCAAACAAAGAATCCATTTAGGTAGAAAATCAAGAAGTAATAATGGAAGAAATATTAGAAGCAACAAAAGACACTATAATGGAAGCCATATTAGAACTAAAGAATATGCCATAATGGAAGCAAAGCTATATGCAACAAGAAATTCCATATTGGAAGCAAAACTCAAAGAAAAAATGACGTTATAATGGAAGCATAACTTGCCATAAAGTAGGAATCCAAAAAAGAAGAAATTTTTGATGCCATACCAGAAGAAAAACAAGAAGCAGAATTGGGAGAAAAACTAGAAGTATAAATGGATGAAACAATGGAAGAAGTAGTTCTCAGCACTAAACCCAAAATTATTTCTAGCTATATTTGCAACGTTATTCCCAGTGCTAAACCTGATGATATTCCATTATCGGCACTATTTATGGCTCTTTTTTCAACACTATTCCAGGCACTAAACCCGACAGTATCACTGGCGCTATTCCTAGAGCTATTTCCCCTGCTGAAGTGAAGATGTCATTTTGCTGGATTTCACGTTGCCAATTGAAGTGAATTCGTAGTCTAAAAAACACTGAATTTTGGCACTATTTACGATGCTAATGGCATTTTTTGTTGTAGTGTTCGTACAAGATTTTATTTGATGATGATGTTGAATAGTTTTTATAATTTATAGTAATTTACTTGAATCACAACACAAGTACCTGTCAACAGAAATTTTAATTTCAATGTTTGTACTTGTTCCATAGATAAGATCATTTATTATCCATAACAATCCATGCTCATGTTGGCTTCTCCTATTTTGGATTATGTTACAAAAAAATAGTCAACGATGTCACGAAATTACTTGGACTCATGTAAAATTAACTAGAGTAGAGGATTTATTCTATTCTATAATATCACACGCAAGTAATAGGGTCAATTCTAATCAGGGTATCAATATCATCTTCCTCTACTTCATTTTCAGCCGATGATTTTTTCTCTCGATTCATTTGTTGCAAAGACTTTACTAAAGGCTCCCAAATACGTTCATCACTAATAAATGAAACAAATAAATTCAGTGGACTCAATTGTCGGATCATTGTATATAAGTTCTTGTGCAATTTAAAAAAATATTGCACTCATGTCCATATTCATCTAAGATAAATATACCTAATGTTCGATGCTAGAGTACGTTTCAAGTTTGCTTTTGTTCTAACATATTTAACTATCAACATTTTCCCTTTTAAGTATCCTTTTCTTATTCGAATCCAAATACAACTAAATACTTCAATGAGGATAATTCTCACTATTTCATAAAACAAATTAGTTATATGATAAAAATCATGATCTTGATGCATAACTTCCCATCGAGCAATATCTTAGTATGTAAAGTTTTTTGTAACACCATGTGATCATTTTTTCCTGAGAAACAATGTAAGAAATCTCATCTTTTCTGAATACCTACCTTTGAATATGCCCAAAGGCCTATAGCCTTCATCAGGAACAAATATGCTTTTCAACACAAAATATCTTAATTTCCACAACCATTCTACTAGATTAATTTATGTCACGAGGAAGTACAATTTGGATTCAAGGTGTGTCAGTGGGTCATGGATTAGTCCACTAGCCAATGCCAATTATGGTTTTATAAAACATTGCCCAAGTTCCCATATTTACACAAATGGTAATATTAGTGATATTAGACTTTCTTCCAATCCATAAAGTTCTTTTGCTATTGATATTTGTTCATTCTGCCTAATATTTTATGGAACTGGAAATTTGATAGTTTTGTCATTGTCTAATGTTTTTTTTAAATTTTCTGCATATACACTTATTTTTGGACACACTGGTAAATTGTTTCTCTATGAAGTATTTTTTAATTGAAGTTTGATTGATATTGCACAATAGGAACATCTTGTATTTTGTTTTAAATATTGTTGTTCAACCACTATTTCAAATGTATAATCGAACATTTGTAACAATTCCTTATGTTTATTTGAAGATGTTGTATTCTATCTTAATTTTGGTGGATTCGATGGTTTTCTAATTAGAATTGATCCGACAATATGATTGTTTCTTATATGTTTTTTGAGTTGATGCAATGAAAAACATGATCTCGTATTTTGATTGTTAAGCTTTGTATTAAGTTGTATTGTATCTTCATCTATGTTGATGTTTTAAAAGCTATTTGCATTATGCCCATTATTTTTTTTTATAGGTTTCTTCTACATATTTCTTTTCCTTGGTTGTTTCAATATCACATAAAATGTTTATTCCTCTTTCTGTTTCTTTCAAAGCTTCAGAATGAAAATGATTAATATTCATATGAAAATTTAATCGCTTACATGGTTATATAATTAAATTTGTTTCGATAATGCATTTGTTTCTTATATCTTTTTTAAGTTAATGCAATGATAATCACAATCTCTTATTTGCATTGATAATCTTTGTATTAAGTTATATGATATGCTCATATACGTCCATGTTTTTAAAGCCATTCACATTATCCCCATTAGTTTTTCTTATAGGATTCTTCTATATATTTCTTTTCGTTAACTACTTCAATACGATGTAAAATGTTTTCCTCTTGTACTATTTTTTTCAGAGGTTCATAATGCAAATGACTTATATTCGTTCAAAATTTTATAACATGCAATACCATTTCATCTTCTTTAATGAGAAAAAATTAGCTAAAAAAATCAAAGTATCAAGAAACCATATGTATATATTTATATTATTGATATATTGTTTCCAATCATAAACAAAAATGGCACCATCTGCCTTTCCTTTTTTATATGGTACTGCCAATTGTATAATTTATCCTTGCAAGTCTAATATTCTAGGAAATTTCATAATTGCATTTTCATTCATGTATTTTTCTATGCAGTTTAATGAAAACAAATCATTATGCATTATTGCATTGCAAATTTTTGTGCAATTACGCATCGTAAATAGGATACATCATATTCATATTGTTTCAAAATCGCTTTCACTGTAAATACTCTTGAACCCGGACAATATCTCAAGCCTATGTCTCCTCGTGATATCTTATATTTGCATCAATTATGTTTTATTTCTTCTTACTTTGTTATATTCATCATATGTTCACTATTAGTTCTTACTAAACATTTTTTCTTGCACAAAATTGTTTCAAAATGTCTAGCACTTGAATTTTTGTCATGGAACAATATGTCATAACCTTCTTCACATAAATTTTAATTAAAATGCAAATAGATTTTAATTCTTGTCTTTAACCAAAGCCCTGCAAGAATTTTTAGCCAATTTGATAACTAATGTATTCAAAATATGTCCCCCCATATTCCTCATTCTTCCACTATCATAGAAGTTGAAGTTGTTTTTGTCATGATTTCCAAATAAACATTTGGGATATTTATACCATGCATCTATATCAATGCATCTATGTTCAAATCATGTTGATAAGATAATACATCTTCAACGTTTTTTCCATATAAGCTATTTGTGAAATTTTCTATTATTCCTTCTCGTAATTCTATTAACATGTATATAAAATGCAATAGAATTTACATAACATGAAATAGACAATCTCCTACAACATACAATTTTTTTTTTAAATGAAATATATTATGAAGGCTTAGAATTGCATCTGTATGCTAATTTTATTTACATGAAACAAATGCTTCTTCATTGATGCCTTAGCAATCACGCTTCAAATATGTTCTAAATTTACTACGAGTTATTTTTCCACAATAAGAAAAACATAAAGAACATTTAGGGAAATGAACAACATGATATATCTATACATGATAAAGCCATAAAATAACATAGAATATACACATTAATAGCATATGCATATATCCACGTCGATGATGAAAATTTAATTGGAAAACAATGGTAAAACTCTTCTGTAACAACTAAATCTGGAAGTTAATTGTAACAAAATAAGTCACAAATCCAATCAACCCCACTTGTTGTTACATATATTGTGGAAATGCTCTAAGGACTCACATTTAGAACAAAGGAAACATAACAGAACTGATTAAGACATCGTAGAATATATCTGTATCTTTGAAAACAACTTATTTGTATATTTCTTTTGCTAAAAACCAAAGTGCGCAACACTTAGCACAACATTTCTTACTACTCATTTTGAAAACTATAAAAATGACAATCTAGCAGAGCACATATCAAAGCGTTTGGAGAAAACCATTCATAACAAGCCCCCTCGAGAACTAATCAAGTATACGTTGGAAACACGCATGCCAAAAAATGCATGATGAACACCTTTCCAATGCAACTATGAACATGTTACCTTTTGAAATTCTACACTAATTTGTATTTATGTTCATACATAAATATAGTTTGATGTTATAGAAATACAACATGTAGTTATTGATATATTGTGTAGAGTGCGAAGTTGCGAAGAAAGAAAGCTTCATAAAACTTAGATTTCCTTGAGCATTTGTGAATTGAACACTTATTGTCCAATATTAAATGAAATGTGTTTTACATCCCTATGAGGAAGAGGCATTCTGCAAGAGAACGAGTGTATGGAATAAAAAACACAATCTTTCACCCACAATGTTCTGCACTTCCACACGCATTCTCCCTTTGCACAATTCTTCCCCACACTTCCCTTTTGCATAATATTGTAGTCCAAAATTGTGTTTTTCCAAGTTTTTAAATGTTCAAAGACATCACACATAGTTTTGAAAACCACACAATATTGAATCATCAACAAAGAAGAACTACCATAACTCCTTTGCATCTTGATATAAAATAAAATGAGCCCATCCTTATTTTGCACCCAATATACCCCCCAACAAAGGGAAATGAGAGTAGAGCCAAATTTTATTATTTCCACTATTGAAGATTTGTAGTTCCTTTTAATATAAAGTTTGTAACATGTTATATGTTTTAATATTTTAAAGTTATGCGACATGTAGATATATATAACAAGCTTTCATTGTCCTTTTTCCACACCTCTACAAAGAGAGCCATTGAACATATTTTTGAGAACATAACATCAAACCACGCACAGAGCAATTTCACCAAATATCTTTTGCATCCCAATATAAAATAAAATGAGCCCATGTTGACATAGTAGTGCAAAAATTTGATATAAAGTTTGAAAGATGTTATATGTTCAATTTTTTTAAAGTTATCTAGAGTGTGGTAGTGTGGAAGAATCTTTCAATGTGCTTCTTTATTACCTGTGCACAATCGCACCTCCACACTCAAAGTCACCCATGAAACAATTTATAAGCATCATTTATCGCTCACCCTTATTTCAAAATAAATTTTTCGGGGTCACCGGGGGGGATTAAGGGAAGCTACAAACATGGCAGATAAAATATTTTGTTGTCTGTTTCTTCCTCACATGCGTTCACCCACCCTTATTTTGCACCCAATATTTACATAACCCAAAATTTTGAACTTATTTTTATTATAAATCTCAAAATATGTTATATGTTTTAATGGTTTAAATTTATGTAGAGTACACAGATGAAAAAAAAACTTTCATTATGTTTCTTCCACACTTAGATCAACAAACATAGTGTTGAGAACTGAACATTGAACCAAACCAAAAATTACATGCCCCAAAAGTCTTCAATAAGCCTTATAAACCCTGAGTGGGAGAAATGATATTAGAGCCAACTTTTATTATTTTAGTAATTGGAAATTTGTAGTTCTTTTTACTAGTGTCCATTCTTTTAGTGAGTTCTCTAACTCTCACACTAAGACTATTATGTGTAGAAATTATATAACTGATATGTTATATGTCTAATATTCTCCCGATCATAAAATATTTGACTTCATTCACAATATAAAATCTATTCCACCATTGATCATGACATGCGGAAATTAACACAATTGCAATGCACACATGAAACCATAAAAATTCACACACATTAAAACAGTGATTTTACGGGAAAGCCTAAAGCTAAAAACCCCAACTATATGTATATAATATATGTAATAGAGATCATGTAACAATCCTCATACAAAGCTGAACATGTCAAGCTCTCAATACAATACAATCGCTACACACTATTCAGGTTCGATCTAGCAAATCCATGCACTGATCTCGGCCACCTGCTAGCCTGCCTCTACTGCGCAATCCTTGCTGAAGAATGGCTCTGAATGAACTCGAATCCACATGGCTTGCACTGTGCAATCCTCATTGGAATCTCCACTGAGTGTTGGATGCAATCCATGCATCACTATAGTCACAACTAATAGTCACACTTGCTCTTTCACCTACCTCTCCATTGGTCTCCACTGAAACTGTCCATGCACTGTAGTTAATTGATGTATTCTTCAGTTGATTAATGAGTTATTATTTAGTGAATTAATTAACTAATTAATTCACACCACTCTCACTAGTGTATCAATCAGTTAGACTAGATACAACTAGCTCAATTGAGTCTAATTGAGTTAAACTAAATACAACTCCACCAACTACTTCTCCAACTCCACCAAACTCTGTCACATGAGTTCTAACTGAAGTCCTCCATGAAATAGCTCCAGTAAACCCTCAGGAATAGCGTAATTCCTTCTGTCAGCTGCTGTGCCACATCTGTGCACTTAACTGAAGTGCTCCAAGAGAATAAGATAATGTTTAGAGTTCAAATATTATTAAGAGCTAATAATATTCGACATATCTATTTTTAGACTGGCAATCTAAAAATAGATTCTGCCCAATATGTCTAAAAATAGAAGTCCATCTATTTTTCCAACTTGACCAACCATCCACAAATAGCATCCTGCAACTCATAGAATATGATCGACATGTCTAAAAATAGAGATAGTCTAAAAATAGACTTTGAGCCAAAAATAGCTTGTGGGCCCACTTAGTGAAGGCGACTCTTTTCACTAAGCTCATCATGTTTTTGAATCTCAAGACTCCCTCTAAACAAGATAGGGATTATCTGCCACCCCAATCCTATCTCTATGGTATTCGAATTTTTCTCCTAGTGAGCGCCTTCATCAGAATATCAGCAT
Organism: Pinus albicaulis; assembly: GCA_034641835.2. Taxonomy (NCBI): domain Eukaryota; kingdom Viridiplantae; phylum Streptophyta; class Pinopsida; order Pinales; family Pinaceae; genus Pinus; species Pinus albicaulis. Next base: position 1,548,755,309 of record CM076584.1, read on the forward strand.
CCTGATCCTCCGTAGGAATGTAAGATAGGAACATGGTCTTCCGCTGCACACAATCTCTGATATGATGGTACCAGATGTAAATATGTTTAGATATATCATGAAATACTAGATTAAGTGATATTTTAATGCAACTCTGATTATCACAATATATCACAGTAGGATATAAGTGTGAACCGAACAACTCGACCAGGATCTTCCTCATCCATATAGCCTCACATGCAGCCAAACTTGCTGCCATGTACTCGGCCTCCATTGAACTGAGTGCCATGGATCTATGTTTCCTGCTGTACCAAGAAACTACTGTAGACTCGATACTGAAAATCCCTCTAGATGTGCTCTTTCTATCCGTTGGGCTCCCTGCCCAATCTGCATCCGTGAAGCCATGCAGCTTCACCTCATCTGACTGTATGTACCATAGTCCATATCCTGATGTGCCTCTGAGATACCTCAGAACATGCTTGCCTGCCTTCCAAAAGAGCTTTTTATGCTTAACCATAGCTTGCGAAAGCTGTTTCACAGCATAGCATATGTTTGGTCGTGTATTGACCAAATACATGAGCGAACCAACCAACTGTCAATAAACAGTGGAATCCACTACCTCTGCCGATGTAGCATCCTCTTTCCTCCAACCACCAGGAAGAGGAGTGTCGATAGGCTTGCAGCCTTACATGTTGAACTTCTCCAGTATCTCCTGGGCATACTTGCCTTGAGACACAAACAGTCCACCCTTCCACTACCAAATTTCCAATCCCAGGAAATAATGAAGGAGGCCCAAGTTCTTCATCTCAAAATCCTTTGCAAGATCAGCCTTGCATGAGAGTATCAATTATTCATCACCGGTCAATATAAAATCATCTACATAAAGTACAATGATCAACAACTTACCCTCAACCACAATCTGGTACAGGTTGGGATCCGCCTCACTCTTGGTAAAACCAAGTCTGGTGAAATAATTGTCTATCCGTGTGTACCAAGCATGAGGTGCTTGTTTCAGCCCATACAGCGCTCTTTTGAGCCTACACACATGCGACTCGCTACTGAAGATTTTGAAACCTTCAGGCTGCTCTATGTACACCTCCTCCTCAATGACACCGTTGAGGAACGCAGTCTTCACATCCATCTGATGAATGTGCCAACCCATCTGCACTGAGAGAGCAAGGATGCTCCATATGGAGGAATACCTTGCGATAGGTGCAAAGGTTTCTTCATAGTCGATCCCCTCAATCTGTGAGAAGCCCCAGGCAAAAAATTTTTCCTTGTACTTCTCGACGCTCCTGTCAGCAGCTTGCTTCAATTTGTAAATCCATCTCGAACCTACCACTGATTTCCCTTCCGGCCTTGGGACAATCTCCCATGCACTATTTCTGACAATCGAATCATACTCTTCCACTATGGCATCTACCCATGCAGGGTCATCCACAACTTCCTCAAAAGTGGATGGCTGCGTCATTATACACTTGCTCATCAGAGCCATGTATCCAATATATCGGTTAGGTGACTATCTCTGTCTGCACTATGATGTAGGTGCTCCTACATTTTGCGTTGCATCAAGATTCAGTCGCTCAACTTCTGTAGTGCGCTTCCGGCCTCTGATGTTTGGTGCTGCATGAGTGGTTTCTTCCACTCCATGAACCTCCTCTTGTGGCTGATCCACATCTTGAGGCTCATCCTTAGGAACTAATAGCTCCTCATTTGCATGCAAGTGTAGCTCCCTCTCAAGCGAACACCTCATGGCTTTCTCCTCATGAAATTTGATATCCCGTCGCACAACAGTCTTCCGACTGTCTGGAAAATACACACGATAGTTGTGGGGTGTATCTATGTACCCCACAAATATTCCAACCTCTGCGGTCGGCTCCAACTTGTTCCGGGCATCCTTCGTCACATGAATGTAAACAAGTGAGCCAAAAATCTTCAAATGAGAAATATCAGGCTTCTTACCAGAAAACGCCTCTTCGGGTGTACTCATGCCAAGTACTCTATGAGGACAATGACTTTGCACATAAACCGCAGTGTTTCATGCTTCTTCCCACAAGTGTATGGGTAGGCCTTGATCATGTAACATCGCCCATGCAGCACCCACGATTGTTCTATTCTTTTGCTCCGCAACCCCATTCTTCTGTGTGTTATGAGGCGCTATGAGCTCTCTTCGAATTCATTCTGTGTTGCAAAAGTCTTTGAATTCTCCATAGATGAATTCACCACCATTATTGCTCCTTAGAGCCTTCACCTGCTTCCCTGACTCTTTCTCCACTAGTGCCTTGAACTCACAGAGCTTTGAGTATGTTTTTCTCTTCTTCTGCATGAAGAAGATCCAGCACTTACGAGAAAATTCATCAACAAAAATCACATAATACCTGTGCTTTGCTGTCGAAGCTACTGAGAAAGGTCCACACACGTCTGTGTGAATTCTCTCAAGGATCATCATGGTGCGACTATCCTTCTCATGAAAGGTGGCTTTCATAATTTTTCCCAAAGTACATCCCTTGCACTGATCTGAATACGCAAGTGTACCCTTGGGAAGCTCGGTAGAAATCTGCTGCAAAATTTTCAAAGCGCCGGTGAATATGGCCCAATCTCCTGTGCCACAATTCGCCCTCATCCCAGCTCACCACTCCTTCTGCTTTGCCTGCCATTGCTACGCAGCCATCTACCTCCAATTGATAAAGGTTCTTAACTTGAACCCCTATCCTCTTGGTTTCACTAATTGCCTTACTGTGCAGGAAGGCCTTTCCCTCGCTAAAAACAACATCATATCCCTTGTCTTCCAACATAGCCACCGAGATCAGATTCTTCTTTAATCTTAGAACATGCATGACATCCTTCAATATGAAAGGTTTACCAGACTCCCTCTCAAAGGAAATGGTCCTAATACCAATCGCACTGTATCTACCATCATCGCCCATCTCGATGTGCACTCCAAGATCCTTCTCATCCAGATCACTGAACAAATCTTTGTCTCCGGTCATATGGAAAGACGCACCACTGTCAAGAAACCACATTGATCCCATCACACTTGAAACCAAGCATGCGATCAGTGAAAAATCTAGCTCAAACTGTGAGGCTAAGGCCTCTCGAGCTGCAGATCCAGCAACTTGCTTATTTTTCTTCTTCTGTGGACAATTAGTGGCGTAATGTCCGTGTTGGTGACAGTGAAAGCACTTCACCTTCGACATGTCCTGCTTTTTTCCTTTCACACCGGATTGAGAAGGATTTTTCTTTCCCTTCCCTTTCCTTGCTTTGGTAGCCAAATCACAATTTTCTTCATCTTCATTCTTTGATGAAGATCCATCCCTGGTACTCCACCTTATCTCCTCCTACAAAAGATCTGACTAAAGTCACTCCCATCCTGGCAGTTTCTCCCGACCATTGACAGAGTCCTCATAGGAATGCCAACTCTTCGGAAGCCCAAGGAGAGCCAAGCTCACCAAGTCCTATTCATCTACAGTAACCCCCACACTTCCCATCTCATCCCTACATTGGAAAAACTTCGTGAGGTACTTGGGTATACTTTCGCCCTTCTCCATTTTTATTTTCCTGAGCTTGTCTTTAAGCACCAACTTCCTCTGGTCGCTTTTGCTTTGGAACAAGTCTTTCAAAGCTTTCCACATCAAGAATGGAGAAGCTTTACCATGAAGGCTAGACACTATGTGATCCTTCACACCTTCCAACAGAATCCTTCAACATTTTGCTATCTTGTTTTGCCATGCATCAAGTGCGGCTGCATCGCTAGAAACAGGTTTTGGAATTTCTGCATCTATGAACTCCTTCAACCCATTATCCTCCAGCACTGCCTCCATCCTATCCTTCCATAAAATATAATTCGAGCTACCCTCAAGGGCATACTCGAATTGCAATCCGTTGAAAGACATCTCAACTTCGACACCAAGAAAACACTGTAGCAAATTTCGAATTCCACCAACATAAAACTCAACCGCTTTAATAATTGCAATCTGCTCCAATGATCAACCCTTTGATAATGTTAAACACGCGCATGGTGTGAGAGAAAGATAAACACACACAACAAGAAACTCAACACACAATGAAGGATAAGCGTGCAGCTCTCTTATTTTTCCATTATACATAATGTACATTTATAGTACAATGGTGTGACTCTTGGTTTCACATTCCAAGGTCACTTGGACTCCATTGTGACTTTTCGCATTCCACACCTACCCATGGAGGATTAGGTGTTCCAACATTCCCCTCCTTAATCCGAAGGGGTATGTGTGAGTCCAAGAAGAGATTTGTAATACAAATTTGCAAAGTATACATGGGAGCACTTGGGCTGAATCAACTCTCTAAAATGTTGGAAAAAAGAGGTGGTTTAAGGATGACCACCAACACTAAAATGCAATACTTGTTGCAGTTCCCAGAACTCTTCCAAAACTGGCAAGAAGCTGAAAGCTTTTTCTAGAGGAATTGTCCCTCATAAAAAAGGGAGACCTTCAACCTAAAATAAGGGAGGTCTACAACTTGTGATGGTTTAAGGATGACCAACAACACTGGAATGCTTGAAGCATTTCCTAGAACTCAACCAAAGATCATGGTTTAAGGCTGTCCACCAACCAAAGGCATGCTCATGGGCATCCGTGTCTCTGGCTACAACTCTAAATCTGGAATGATGAATTGTGGCTCAGGCTCGCTTGAACTGCTATGTCTCTAGGTACAACTCTGAATATGGAATGAGATATTATGGCTCAGACTTGCCTGATTTGACGTCAAAGCTTGTAGATGACCACCATTTTCTCCCTGTCAGGGACAAGGTGAGATGATGGTGAAAAATCAACTGCAAGTTTTCTCAATATCTGAGAACAAGTTATGACATGTGACTTAAACATCTTCTTGGCTACTGATGCCCATTGCCAAGAAGCGATTCATCCAAGATGAATATTTGTTCTTGCAGGAGGCTTGTTTCTGAAGCATCTGTTTGAAGAATGGGTGTGCCGACCACATTGCTTGCATGCATGAAGATCAAAAAAGTGATCTTTCATATGGCCAACTCGATCAAAGTGTTGGAATTTTCCAATCTGTTGTTGTTGTGGAAGTGGAGCAGGATCTGAAACAACTGCAGGTGAACTGTCATACAGGAATTCGGCACTCTGAAATTTAATGGGCTTGGTGTAGTCTGGAATATGAAAGGACACATCCTTGTCATATCCAAGACCAGTTCGGTGCTTGTGGTAGACAAGCTCTTCCCAAGGTCTGATGATGGGCTTGAAAAGTGCAGGCTGAGCTGCTGCATCTGCATGTAAATCTGCTCTTGTACAAGGAACTGAATGAGGATCAACTGCAACTTTATCTTCTTTCTTCTGACGAGAGTCCTTCACAATATTCTGAACAGAAATAGGTTCATAATGGTGACTCTTTTGCTGAAGTTCATCTTGTTGAAGCTGAGATTCCAACTGCACAAACTCAATCTTTTTTTGTGCATCTTGCAAACAACTTTGAATGTTACAAAGAGAATTCTTGCTTATTTTTACCATATCATGAACATTTGAATGAATGAGGTTATTCAACAACTCTAATGACTCATTTATTTTAGCCATTTTCAACAACTTAGGCTCAAAAGAAATGAAGGGTGTCAGCTTCAACCGATAATGCACTCGTTTACAATGTGATTCAAATTTCTTTCAAGAATTACAAATGACTTCAAAGAACTTCCAACTATGGAATTATCAAAGTAAAAAACTTGCTCCTCAAATTATGGATGACCTCAAGGTATAGACTTGGATGTCTAATTGGCAAGAAACAATGACTTACATCAACAATTTTTCCAACAACTCAAATTTACACTTGAAGTCTTGATTGCAACTATGAATGAAGATGCAAATTCGACTCACTATACAATGTAAGTTCAATACAACATCTCTGCAAAATATTTGTATGAATGTGTAGCAAAAACACTTGTGCAAGAAGCCTTTGAGGTAGCTGATTTTTCTTCTTCAAAAAGATGTTTGACACCAAAAAAAACTCAACTCAACAAAAGGAGGAGGTTCAAACACTTTAATGTTTGACCTTTCTGTACTGCTTCACAATAGATATCAAGAGAAACTCCAAAAATTCAGAAACTTTGTGTGCCCAAACTATGAATGCCACTGTTGTTTTGAAAATGAGGACCAATTTGTCTTCAAATTGTCAATCTCTTTCAGAAAATCGCCCTTCTATATATGTCAGAAATCATAATGCAAATTTTCTCCTCTATGTGTAAAGTCCATTTCCTCATATGCCATTTCCTCTTTCTTCATTTGCTGCTGTTCATTTCCTCTTCCTCTCTCTCTAGTTTTTTTTTTTTTTTTTTTAAATTAATTAATTTATTTATTAATTATATAAAAAAAATTACTTTAAAATGGGGAGGGAAATTAATAATTTAAAAAGGAGGGATTTAAAAATGCATAAGGGAAAAAGGCAGAATAGGGAGGGGAATTAAATAGAAAATTTTAAATATTAAAAAAACTGGGTAAGAAAAGGGAATTTTATTAAAAAAGGAATTAATTAAAAAAATGAAAGGGAATGGAGGGGGGTTAATTAAAATTGTGGGAGGGGAATTAAAAAAAAAAAAAAATTGTTTTTAGAAGGCAGGAACAAAACCTGCATGGAGGGAGGGAGGCCGAAAGGCATAAAGTGAGAGGGGGAGAAGGGTTGGGGGCTTAGTGTAGGCCACAGGTAGATTGGGGAGGGGAGTGATGCAAGCGGGGTGAGCACAGGGTTGAGAGGGGGTCGGGGTAGATAGGTGCGAGTGGAAGGGGTTTGCAAAGAGGGGAGCTCGAGGGAGGGCTGTGAGGCCAAGTGGATGGGGCGGTGATGCAGGGGGCCACAATGCTACGTAGAGCGAGGGGGGGGGGTAGCCGGGTAGGGGGAAGGATTGTGGTGGGTTGAGCATTGTGTGAGGAGGAAGGGGGGCCGTGTGGGAAGGTGGAAGAAGGGGGGCCGAAAGAAAATATTTTTTAATTTCTTTTTTAATTTTTTTTTATTTTTTTTTATTTTTATTTTTAATAAAAAAATACAACAGAGAGTAGGAAATCTGAGATTTTAAAATAGCAACATAGGACAGTCCAGAAATGCAATAAACTCAGAATTTGAAGGTAATTGCAGAAATTTTTCAATGAAAAAATCGAGAATTTTTTCTTTCATAAACTCACTTTGAACAATTTTCCAGCAGCTCTTCAATGCAGAAATTGTAGAATAATGTGCAGTGAGAAAACCTGCAGAATGCACAGTGCTGCTCTTCTTCAAAACCAATGCTGCTCTTCTTCAAAACACCTTTCTGAATGCTGGCAATTTCTGAATGCTGCTCTTCTCAAAATAAATTCCTGAATGCAGAAAAATGTCTACTGCAGAAATTCTCTAAATGCTGCAAAAATGCCAAGAATTTTTGCAGATATGCACAGAACATAAACACAAATGGCTCACTCAAGGTTGAGCTGGTTATGAACTTATCAGCTCTAATACCATGTTAAACAAACACATGGTGTGAGAGAAAGATAAACACACACAACAAGAAACTCAACACACAATGAAGGATAAGCATGCAGCTCTCTTATTTTTCCATTATACATGATGTACATTTATAGTACAATGGTGTGACTCTTGGTTTCACATTCCAAGGTCACTTGGACTCCATTGTGACTTTTCACATTCCACACCTGCCCATGGAGGATTATGTGTTCCAACAGATACCATGTAGAAATTATATAACTGATATGTTATATGTCTAAGATTCTCCTGATCATACACTATTTGACTTCATGCACAATACAGAATCTATTCCACCATTGATCATCACATGCGGAAATTAACACAATTGCAATGCACACATGAAACCATAAAAATTCGCACACAATAACACAGTGATTTTACGGGAAAGCCTAAAGCTAAAAACCCCAAATATCTGTATATAATATATGTTATAGAGATCATGTAACAATCTTCATACAAATCTGAACATGTCAAGCTCTCAGTACAATAAAATCGCTACACACTAATCAAGTCCAATCTAACAAATCCATGCACCGATCTCTGCCACCTGCTAGCCTGCCTCTACTGCACAATCCTTGCTGAATAATGGCTCTGAATGAACTTGAATCCACCTAGCTTACACTGCGCAATCCTCATTGGCATCTCCACTGAGTGTTGGATGCAATCCATGCATCACTATAGTCACAACTGATAGTCACATTTGCTCTTTCACCTACCTCTGCACTGGTCTCCACTGAAATTTTCCATGCACTGTAGTTAACTAATGTATTCTTTAGTTGATTAATGAGTTAATTTTTAGTGAATTAATTATTAATTAATTCACACCACTCTCACTAGTGTATCAATTAGTTAGACTAGATACAACTAGCTCAACTGAGTCTAACTGAGTTAAACTGAATACAACTCCACCAAACTCTGTCACATGAGTTCTAACTAAAGTCCTCCATGCAATAGCTCCAGTAAACCCTCGGGAATAGCGTAATTCCTTCTGTCAGCTCCTGTGCCACATCTGTGCACTTAACTGAAGTGCTCCAAGAGAATAAGATAATGTTTAGAGTCCAAATATTATTAAGAGCTAATAATATTCGACATATCTATTTTTAGACTGGAAATCTAAAAATAGATTCCGCCTAATATGTCTAAAAATAGAAGTCCATCTATTTTTCCAACTTGACCAACCATCCACAAATAGCATCCTGCAACTCATACAATATGATCGACATGTCTAAAAATAGACATAGTCTATAAATAGACTTTGCGCCAAAAATAGCCTGCGGGCCCACTTAGTGAAGGCGACTCTTTTCACTAAGCTCATCATCTTGTTGAATCTCAAAATTATGCTACTACTTTTCCCAATGGTTAGAAAACTAATGCGATTTTAGGCCCCTTACGTAGGCAAAGGGGGGTGAGGGAAGACATTGATAAAATATATATATAAGTTGATACATTTCGCAAAGTGCAGAGGTGTTGAAAAGGAAATGAGGGAGTGTACGGGGGGGAACACATATTCCTTTGCATGTTCAAACTCTAGACAATGTATCAATGTTTCCTCGGTAGCAATAATTAATTTTAGTCAATATTGTTTCATGAACTTGAAACGAAGTTGATAATAACCATTTAGAACTAACGATCAAATACACCCATTTGTCTGAATGCAAAAATATATTTATAGCAATTAAGAATTCTTAGCATCATCCTCACCTTTTATGACATGAAATCCTTTGTTATATGGTGGATGTAGGGAAAATATTGTCGAAGGAAAATGGTAAAAAAATGTGACCTAACAAGATTGTAGACTGAGGAAACTGAACAAATGATCGTGTATGCCTAAATTATGTTCATATGGCTATTAATATTTATGTGCATGTTGACATTGATGACTTTATAGCTTGAAATTGATGTTTTGAAAATAATTAATATGTGAAGTTAAAAAATAATGAGTCTATCTTTTGGCGCTCATGTGATTCCAACCATTGCACGAAGTGGGAATATTGTTGAAACGTTGAGACACTATAGCAATAGATGGGCGGCCAACATTGCAAATTTCAAGATCTAGAAATATATGGGTGACCAACATAACAATTTTCTGACATGGAAATGAAATTATAAGGAAATAAATTACCCGTTAGTATTGATCAAGGGAATGAGCGTCATCAAATCTAAAATTAAAATTAAATATATATAGGCAATCCAAACTTTTCATGCCCAAAACTGTTGTAGTTCTTTTTTCTATAAAGTTACAAAGATGTTATATGTTTTAATCATTGAAATTCATGTAGAGTGTGGAGGTGTAGAAGAAGCTTTCATTATTCCTTCGCAATAAGAGACACCTAGAAATAAATTTTGCTAGAGCTCATTTGCATCTCAATATTAAATAAAGCATGTCCAATTTGACATAGTAGTGTGCACAATTGATCGCCTACCCTTATTTCAGAGGTACGAACTTAATTAAAAAATTGAAGTCACACTTAGTATACAGTTAATTTCCCATCCTTAAAATTTTCATGTCCCAATCTTCAATAAGACAAAACATATAATTATTAATTGATTAATATGTAATGTTGTATAGATGGAGGTATGAGGAAACTTATACAGATATACAAAACATTATGAAACAATGTTTTTGTTCCCTACTCCACACAAATATTTTTCTGCACAAAAAATACACTTCACTCAATATTGAATAATAAGTATTTAATTCAAAAATGTATGCATAGATGTTGAAAATTGCAAATGAAAGCACCGTCGTTCCTCTCTTATGAAACATTGATTTCATGTTCGTGTAGGGGCTTATCATCATCCTTTAGGGACTATGTATCCCTCATATGTAAAGTCTTCGATAGCCTTACGAAACTCTCATTTATAAGTAGGATACAATATCAGTGTCTCCTGAAAAGTTTCCCATAAGTACTTCAACCCTTGAAAGTCTTCCCACTCCAAATCCTGCCTCTCCTTTGAACCTACTATTTACAATTGCTTTGCATATATAAAAAAAAATGGGGAAGTGATTAAAGTAAAGAAATTGCATGTTTTCACATATTCTCATACAGTCCCTGTGTAGGTGCATAGGTGCTTCTTTACACTACCTTACCTACACACATACTCTCCTATGCATCCTTCATTTTACATAGATTCATGCCTCCATGTACTTGTTGTCTCACACATCGAAATTTGTAAAAGTTTAAGATGAAAAGAAAGTTTAAAATGAAATAAGGAGAAAATTCTCTAGCAGTACTTGTGATAGTGTCAGTGTCAATATCACTATCAAAGCACTCACTGGTGACAAGTGTTAGCCCCCGTCCGACTCGCTTACGTAAAGGACCTGTTCAGAGCACTGTGTAAATGTCAGTGTCAAAGCACTCACAGATGGAATGAAGACTCACAAAATTATCATTTTTTAAATTTTAAAATGATTTGTGAGGCACTAACAGATACTGAAAATAAATTTCCCTCTACCAAGGGAACTATTACCCATCAGAGTTTTCTTACCCAATAAAAAATTAGAAATAATATTTCTAGAAATTAGAAAATTATTTTTGAATTTATAATAACATATAAATATCCATCATTTTTGTGACATTTTGGTTAAAATTACAAAATCTATCAAGAGTCAACAGAATTTGACCGCAAGGTGAGTGCTATAGTCCTTGGTGAGGTAGGGACTAAAAACCTAAAACAATAGGCTACATGTAATGAGTGGAGAGCATGTACATATATGGAATATTATCTATTAGAAACATATATATGTGAAAAGGAGATCAAAATATGATATGTTAAAAAGAGGATTAGATTATGAAATATTATTTTCTTGGTAAAATATTTGAACTCGTATTGTAATATGAAGACTCATACAAATTTAGGTTATTATCATTAATTGCATTATGCATGTATAATTAACATGAATAATTTAGGTAATAAAATTTTCATTGATATACTAGAAGATGGGTTAAGTGAATTGATTTAAGCTTGTGACAACATTGTGTTTTTAACATTGATTGTATTTAACCAATATTTATTTATAATATATAATTATAATAAAACTTTATGATCATTCTAAGGTGACTTATAGCATGTTTATTCAACCTCCACCATTGCAATAACCTACAAGTGAATGTGATTTTTTTTTTTTAGCAATGGAAAAGAAATCAAAATTCGTTTACAATATGTAATTATAACAACAATGGATGAAAATCCTAAAGAGAATTATATCAAGTTTGTAGATCCTACACCATTGCACCAACTTAAGAATGAATGCAAATCATTTTTGGAGGAATAGAATAAGTATTTCCCAGTCCTTTTGGAGCTTATGTCCCAAGCCCACAAAAATGTAAAGTAAATGTGAATACACGATCACATGTTCAAATACCAAATTTCTTACTTATGACCATGTACTAGGGGTAGAAAAATAAACATTATTGCACCAAATTAAAAATGAATGAAAATCATTTTTGGAGGAATAAAATAAGTATTTCCAAGTCCTCCGGGAGCTTACATCACAAGCCCATGAAAATGTAAAGTAAATGTGAATACATGATCACATATTCAAATACCAAATTTCTTACTTATGACCATGTACTAAGGGTAGCGAAATAAACATTATTGCACCAACTTAAGAATGAATGTAAATAATTTTTGGAGGAATAAAATAAGTATTGCCAAGTCATCTGGGAGCTTAATTCCCAAGCCCATGAAAATGTAAAGTAAATGTGAATATGTTGTGAAACCATCTCCAAAAATAGAAGAAAAGAGATATCAACGCTTTAGAAATAAGCCACTTCGAGGGGGCAACCTCCAATACATTACATGAATGAAAAATTCTTGGATGATACAAATGACCAAAACCTCCTTCTATATATAGGAGTCCATGGGGCCACAATATAATCCTAGTGGGGCCACAATGTAATCCTAGCCGAACTAACAATAATAATGTAAGGGCACAATAATAAAAATATGGGGGTTACAGGGGTACAAAAATAACAAAAAGGGGGGCTACACTAACATAATAAGGGACTACACTATTAATATAGGGAATTAACATGCCCCTCTCCTTCAAACAAGTGTTGTCTTCAATGCTTGATTATTTCTTGATGCTTCTGTATAAAATTCTCATCCTCCCATGTGGAATCTTCTACAGGAAAGTTCTTACACTTGCTGAGATACTCTGAAATTGATCGTAGTTGTTGAGTTCTTATTTCTGTGACTGCTTCAGAAATTCTTTCGATGTGATGTTGATCTTCCAGTTGTTTGATTAGATTCTGCACCAAAGTTAGGTTATCCTTTGAGAGTTCGAGAACTTGTTGTTGATGCTCGATGTTATCTTCCACTAATTTATCATGCATATTATCTATTATTTGATCCTTCAAACCATCCAACTTAGCCTTCATTTCTGATTTTAAACCATCTATGTCATCTTCGGTTGCTCTTCGTAAGATAGAAATTTGTTGCACTTGGTACCGTAATTTTGATATCTCATACTGCAATTCTTCCTCTTCATGTGTCATAGTATAGCTTTTTGAGGGCTTAATGGGTATGGAATTATTTTTTGGAGGCATTATAGAACCCAATACTGATAAAATTTCTAAAATATGCCCTTGGAATCACTTGAAACTGCTTTTTCAAACAAATGTTATGCAATTTTAAAAACCAAATACACACCTTTTTCTTGATTTTGAGGAGCTCGATATGGAAACTGAATTACCTTTGTGATTTCAAATATTCAATATGTAAAATTTGGTACTGAGGTAGCCCTCTAAATTCTCTTTAGAATGCCACAAGTCTGACCTAATTTGCATTCTTTAAGACAAAGTTGTGCCCAATCTCCTACGATGACCTAATTATGGACTGGTTCAGTAGAGAGAACTTGTACGACTTGCCACGTGTCACTGTTTCCTCCTTAGGCTATTAACATTATCTACAGGAAACTACATTCTGTTTACTTGCGGCCACTTTTTACGGAATTTTAATCCGATGCTCAGAGAGAGAATTATGAAGATTTTCCAACGATCACCTCTTTGAGATGAAATTCGGGAGCCTGCAAAAGACCTAACTTCCACAGACCATATCTCAAAAAATATTTTGAACCAAGCTTTGAAATTTTGCGACGATGTTCCTTAGGATTTTGACTTCGCTCTATAAAAATTTTAGCTTCTGAAACTTTGTAGAAACAAAGTTATAGCGCAAATTCTGCGATGACCTGTTTAGGTTAAATTTAGGAGCCTGCAAAAGACCCTAACTTCCACAGATCATATCTCCGAAAATATTGTGAACCAAGCTCTTAAATTTTGCGACGATTTGCCTCAGGATTTCGGATTCGTGCTCTAAAAATTTCAGCTTCTAAACCTTCGTAGAAAAAATGTTATAGCGAAAATACCACGATGACCTGTTTGGAGCAGCAAACCCCTAGAATCCAAAGCTCTGATACCAAATGTTGTGAAACCAGCTCCAAAAATAGAAGAAAAGAGATATCAATGCCTTAGAAATAAGACACTTCTAGGGGGCAACCTCCAATACATTACATGAATGAACAATTCTTGGATGATACAAATGACCAAACCCTCCTTCTATATATAGGAGTCCATGGGGCCACAATATAATCCTAGTGGGGCCACAATGTAATCCTAGCCGACCTAACAATAATAATGTAAGGGCACAATAATAACAATATGGGGGTTACAGGGGTACAACAATAACAATAAGGGGGACTACACTAACATAATAAGGGAATACACTATTAATATAGGGACTTAACAAAATACATGATCACATTTTAAAATACCAAATTTCTTACTTATGACCATGTACTAGAGGTAGTAAAATAAACATTAAATATCAGCCTAGATCCATCTTAATTCCGGATCTATCAAGAATCGAGAGGGATCAAATCTGTCGAGGTACAAACCTCTTTTTTGAGTGCAAAACTTGAGGAAAGGTTTGCATCTTGAGAGATTTGATCCCTCTAGGTGCTTGATAGATCCGGAGTTAAGATGGATCTAGGCTGGTTTCATTCATGTGCGGCCAAGGAAAATCTATCGATAATATGAGCAACATTTGATTAATTTTATCAATAATATGTAAATACATCTAATATTAATATAACCATTTTAAATATGCTAAATATGTCTAAATTTTATCGAGTCATTTTAATTTTAAATTTTCTTAGTTACCTCATTTTGTTGAGATTATATATATTGTAAAATAACTTTAATGATGAAAAATAATGAAATAAAAATTTTGAATGCCAAGTGACAATGTAATAAGATTGAATGATAGAAAATGTGAATAATAAGAATGTAGTCAATTACAAATAGTCTTCATTGTGATCAATCTTAGACTATTAATCCAATGAATTTAAAATTAATGTACCATCATACATCCAATTACATCAAATCATAAATCAACATATATATTGAAATCAATGCTTCTAATGCAATAAATCAAATAAGATTAGAAAACAACATCTACACTGAAATCAATGCATATAATGAAGGTAGTCAAACAAGATTAGAAATCAGCGTCTACACTCAAATCAATGCATCTAGTGCAAATTGGAAAATAGGATTAAAATCTAGCATTTACACTAAAATCAATGCATCTAGTGCAAGTAATCAAATAGGATTAGAAATCACCATCTACATTGAAATCAATGCATTTAGTTCAATCAATCAAATAGGATTAGAAATCATCAACATTGAAATCAATGCATCTAATGCAAGAAATCAAATATAATTAGAAATCAACATCTACATTGAAATTAATGCATTTAGTGGAAGAAATCAAATAGGATTAGAAATCACCATCTACACTGAAATCAATGCATTTATTGCAAGCAATCAAATAGGATTAGAAATAATTTACATTTAAATCAATGCATCTAATGCAAGTAATAAAATATCATTAGAAATCAAAATATACACTAAAATCAATGCATCTAGTGCAAGTAATCAAATAGGACTATAAATCACCATCTACACTAAAATCAATGCATCTGGTGCAAGATATATTCTTCCCTCTCTCCCCCCTCCATCTATAATATCTCCCTCCATTGCTCTGTCTTTGTCTCTTTATCACACCCCGCAAAACACACATGCTCTCTCAATCCATAACTATCAATCTGTTTGTCCCTCCCTCCTTGTCTCCATCTATCTCTTCTTTCTCTTCACCTTCCATCTATATCTCTATCTCCCTTTGTCTCTATATATCAACCCCAAAACATACACTCTCTTTCTCCAATCTATCTATCTATCAATCCCTCCTCCTCTCCCTCTCCCTTGTGCTATCCTCTCTCCCCCTCTCTCTCTCTCCCCACCTTTCACTCTGTGTCGTTATTTTTACCTCTCTCTCTCACCCTCTCCATCTCCATCTCTCTTTCCCTACCTCTTGTCACTCTCTCTCTTCCTTTCTCTCCCACCTCTCTCTCTCTCTCTCTCTCTCTCTCTCTCTCTCTCTCTATCTTCACCTTCCAACTTTGTTTCTATATGCCTCTCTCTCTCCTTCTCTCCCCCCTTCTCTCCATCTCTCCTTGTTTGTCTCTTTATCTCACCCCCAAACATACACACCCTCTCTCTCTCCACTACTCACTCTTTGTCTTTCTTACTCCCTCCCTCTCTCCACATCCAACTCCATCTCTTTATCCTTCCCTCTCCCCCCCTTCAACTCCATATCTCTATCCCTCCCTCTCTCCTCCTATATCCCTCACTCTATCCTCCTCTCTTTCAAGTCCCCTCTCTTTTCCTTCCTCTCTCTCCCTTTCTCTTCTACCTCTCTATCTCCTCCTCTCTTTCAAGTCCCCTCTCTTTTCCTTCCTCTCTCTCCCTCTCCCTTCTACCTCCCTCTCTCTTCCCCCATCACTCTCTCTCTCTCTCTCTCTTTTCCATTCAATCCCCCACCCTCTCTCTCTCTCTTTGCCCCCTAATCCTCTCTCTTCCCCTAACACTCTATCTCTCTCCAATTATGTTACTATATCTGTCCCCTTCTCCTTCTCTCTCCTTCTCTCCCCCTTGTCTCCATCACTCCTTCTATGTCTCTTTATCTCACCCCTAAACATACATGCTCTCTCTCCATCTCTCCCTTGTCAGTCCCTCTCTCTGCACTTCTCATTCTCTATGTATTTCTTCTTCCCTCCCTCTCTCCCCCTCCAACTCCATCTCTCTATCCCTCCTTCTCTCATCCTTCCCCTCTCTCCCTTTCTCTCTTGCCTCTCTCTCCCTTCCCCCTTCTCTCTCTCTCTCTCTCTCTCTCTCTCTCTCTCTACAATCCTCTATCCTTCTCCCTCCCTCTCTCCCACCTCCATGTTTATGTCTCCCTCTCCCTCTGTTACCCTTCTCTACCTCTCTCACTCCTCTCCCTCTCTCTCTTTTCATTCCACCTCTCCCCTCTCCTTTAGTTTATCTCGATATCTCGCTTGTCACTCCCCCGATTTCTCCACCTTTATCATCTGCCTTTGTTCTTCCCTCCCATATATATCTAGAGTTAATATATATATATCATGATATATTAATATATATTGTAATATAACAATTTTAATATTGTATTAATCCAAAGTTATTAAATTTAATAATATTAATATTATAATATATTAATATGAATATTAGATTTAACAACAGCAATAATAATAATAATAATAATAGGGTTAATAATGTTTATTTTTGCATGGTATTAATCATAATTTGTCTATGGTTTTTAGGCCATAGACTTCATATATAATTAGATGTTGATTTATAATCTTATTTGATATATTTTTATTTATTTACCTTATCTCTTCATACCTCTTTTATATTTATTTATTTACCATACCTCTTTTATAAATATGGTATTTGGCCCATGGTATTTGTCCTATGGTATCAATAATAATTTGTCCCATGGTATTTGGACCTTAGGCTTCACCTAAATAAAACCTCTTTTTTGAGTTTTTGTAAATATAGAGGTTTATGGAGTAAATATAAAAAGAGGTTTTATTTATTTATCATAACTCTAGTTTATTTATATTTTTATTTATTTACCATTTTCTTTTTGAGTGTTCGTAAACCTCTTCATGTTTTAAATTTATATTGTTTAAATTTATTTTTTAATGAATTTTTAATTTTTATTTATATAGTTATATAAGTTATTGTTTTAGCGGTAGATTTCATTTTTTAAATTTGGTTTAGTTTATTTATTTGGCTTCCGACATACCTCTCGAGGCAATCAACATTCTACTCTTACATAAATATTTATAGCAAGATAAACATTAAATATCAACACTGCATTATTATGTAAATAATTATAAAACTTAGATGTTTCCGGGTTGCCACTAGTACATACACACACACACACAAAAACCTTGAAACTTGAATTTCATTTGGAGAAAAAAATTTAAATTATGTTTTTATGGTTGAAATAGATTTAGCACCATTAAAAACCCTTTAATTACTAAAAATCTTGAAACTTAACAAATATAACCAAATTTACAAAAAATTTCACCATAATTTTTCACAATAATGCCATAATTTCAATAATTTTCCCAGAAATTTTCAAACAGCAAAAAAAAATTCTGAAATTAAACTATTAAAGTATTTAGCATACTAAAGAACAAAGCCAGACATTCCCAAACCGGTCACACATTACTATTTCTCCGTCTCTCCAAACAATCACACATTCCATATGGTCCTACTATTTATGATGAGGATTCCATAAATAGTCAATCACGGATTCCATATGGTCCTACTATTTATGATGAGGTTATTATTGTTCGAGTGGTGAGGATTCCATTTATTCTTAATGCATATGTCGACGTTTTTGGGGATTCCATTTAATCTCACTGTTTATGGCGAGGTTGTTGAGGATTCCATTTAATGGAAAGTTCCAAAGCCTTCCCCGACAGCTCTCGCCGGGTTATCTCATCCAGGAGCACCAGTATTGCACGCGGAATCTCTTTGATAATAGACATCTCTTTGATCTTGGCTTCCTCTGTTTTATAATCTTAGTTGTCAATGACCCTGGAACGTGCCCCAGCTCCAGTCACAGCTCCGGCCGAAAAAGATAAGTTTCGACACCGTTCCAAAGCTCCAGGGAGCGCAGGAACTTCTGGAACGGGTTTCCCACCTTTCGGGAGCCGTTTCCGTGCAACAGAGGCTTAACTCTTACTAAGCCCAATTAACATGAAAATACGATGCATATTATTTAACAGAGGAAGCCAAGATCAAAGAGATTAGTAATCTCTTTGATCTTGGCTTCCTCTGTTAAATAATATGCATCGTATTTTCATGTTAATTGGGCTTAGTAAGAGGTAAGCGATCAATTTTGGAACTGCGTGTGAGCTATATTTTTAATCACTGTAATTTGGGTATAAATTTTTTCTGGGCTTCCTTTGTATTTCTTTTTTATAATTTTGATGTGAATGTTTTTTTTGTTAATTTTCTTTTGTTTCAATTTTCTTCATTTTAGGTTGATGGGTAGATTTTCATTTTATTGTTTTAGTATAAGTTGTTTTTATGATTGATTGTAGTGTAGGTTCATTTTGATTTTCAAGTGCAGGGCTGTGCCAAAATGCATATTGTGAACATATTTAAAGTGCCAATCCGCCAGAATGACTTATTTTGACCTTGGTTGCAGGGTGGAAAAATAATAATTATAAAATCATAAATGTTTATTGTGATGCTTTGGTCAATGTTCTTTTCTTATTTAAGTTAATCATGGATGGAAAAAATAGAAAGAGAAGATAATACACTCATCAATGAATCGCTTTTATGCCATAGGTCCACGTAGATATTGGTTTTCTCTGTTAATTTTTAATTAACATCATTGACCTTAGTACTGAACACTGTATATTAATTATAAGACATACATGTAATGTGATTTCAATAAATCTCTGCCATATTTTACAGAAATTAGACCAGAAAAACCAGAAAAACTTCCAAAAAATCTCACTAAATACAACTAGATCTCTTTCTACTTATATGAATGTAATAATGTGTAGCAATGAACTCATTAGATATATTTATCTTGTATTCGAGTGTAGCTACTTTTTATATTTGTTCTCAATAATTGTGTTGTGATAATGATATATAAGAGTAGCTCTAAAACTCTATATTAAACTATTCTATCTTAAAAAAAACTCATTGGATATACTTCTCCCCATACATGATCATTTTGTTTGTTAAAATCTAATACATTGAATTTCATATCCATATAGCAAAGTGGGTGATACAACCTAGTCGAAAAGGTTGATATTAAACTAGACATATTAAAAATGAAGAAGAGATCAATTTCTCACAGCTAAATCCCATATTGCTTTAACTTTATGAGGTAGGGGAAATATGAATGTATATACAAGCAACAATGCATGCAGATGTGGTAATATCCATTATCTTTCCTTTGTAACAAACATGGAGGTTAGAGATCCAAGCAAATTGCTAGAACTAATGGAACTAATGAAAATATTGGCATTAGTCTTTTCATGATGGGAGTCAAAGAACCCACTGAGAATTAGTATGGAAATCCTAATTTTGAGAATTAGTATGGAAATCCTAATTTTGATAAATGAAGCTGCATTGCATTTCAAGCTCGTAAATAGTCGACATGCTTAAAATTGTGTAGACCTTACAATAAGGTAGCTAGTAAGTTGTGCTAATGTTGGTGTTAAAACCAATTAAAGATAATAACCTTTTTGAACCAAGTGTGCTATGTCACTCAAAGAGGAATAAATACTCCCAAATGAATTAATACCTAGTTAATGAATATTGTTGTGAAAGGAAAATGAGAGAAAGGGATAAAAATCACTATACACAGGGCAATAATAAAAATGAAGAAAAAAATATAACATATAGACTTGAAAATCCAGAAGATGAATATCCTTGGGAAGAAGACACCTCAATAAGCCTTCCTGTAGAGAGAGGGACCATAAGATAAGGAGACTAATAACATCAGTAAAACATTTATTATAATATCGTTATATATTGACATTTATTACAAGGAAATTATAATTACATTGATAGACGCGTCTATTTTGGAATAGAGCTTACATAATTTTATTTTGATTATCAATAATGATTAGGTGGATGGTAGATATTTAGCCTCCACAAAATATTCTAGAATATTCATAGTATTATACACAAATCAAAGGTTGAGATTTATCTCCAAAGTAGTTATGCCTTTTTCCCCTTTTAATTAGATTAATTAATTTAAAAAAAAGTCATATGAACAAGTGTCATGAAGTGAGTTATGATTTTTGGGTATGTGGTATTGATAAGATATGTTATTGTAATAAATTCTATTCAAATTAAGAAACTATGTGCTGAAGTTTGAGGGATGTTGTCATCCCACCTGGCCAAGAGATTGAGGGACGTTGCAACACACCCTCGTAGAGATTGTTAATGACACGAATAAACCTGAAATGTTTCCACGTGTAGGTATTAATCATAGCAATCAATTTCCAACACACTTTGTACACCTTCTTTGACCGTCATATGTCACTCTAGATTGTTTGTTGTAAATTTAGTTGTTTGAAACATTAGCCTGAGCCAACATTGATTATGGTACTTCATATTTTAGATCAAAATGCTCATACATATATTGACGTTAGATGTCAAAGCTCTATGTTATACATAAGGCTTTGGCTCTCATAAAACATTCTTGGGGTCCTTTTTCGACCCATCCTTTTGAGACATTCCCTAGAATAGGTCTACAATCTTTGGTTTATCTCTGCAATTCAAATAAGGAAAGTCATCACCTTTCCAATTGGAACTACAACATTGAAGATGGTTAGCACCAGGCAACTCTACAGTTTGGTTTTGCATTGTTGTCGCTTTTTCCTTAGAGGTTTGTAAAGAACTATGAATATTTTGTGGTTGAGTTTTATTGCATGTATGGTCACGTATCCTCCTATTGCTAGACTATGCCTTTTGTAACTACATAACTGGATTGCCCCTATTTAGGTGGATCCTCTCAGCTCTTGGTCTCACCCCTTATTCCTTAGTTCTCTTTTGGTTCTTCTTTTCATTTTGTTTTTATTTGGCTTGATTTTCCTTGTAATTGGCTTGTGTTAGTGCTTAGGTGGATTCTCAATAGTCTACCTCCTCCTTTCAGATTCCTCCTTTTTTTATTTTGAGTTTCCCTCCTTTCTCTTTCTATGACTAGCTACCCTACCTCATTGTTTTTCAGTTGTATGTCCTTCCCTCTTGTCTTGGACATCATTGTTGCTATATTAATCTCCCCTAATTCTCTTATGTGTAGCTTATTTCTTGCCCTTTGATGTCCCTCTTTTGAAACTTTTTCCCTTTTCCTTCACAGTATCACCTCCATCCTCTATTAGTGATCTTGTGTCCATAGGAGAGTGACATATTAAAAAAATAGGCCAGTTGGGGTAATACATTTACTCATCATCATTTGGAGGAAATTGATGTCTATTTTTCTGAGCTCACCCCGCTGCCCATCTAGGATGAGCTCAAACGTGTCGAGAGACAAGGAATTTCCCACAAAAATTAACTCTCAAACACAAAGGTTCTTGCTAAGCTAGTAGATTGGTTGCTAGACATCGAGCATAGATGTGGATGCTTCAATCAATACATGCACACAAAGTATTTAGATTGGCATATGAAATTCCTCCTTGGTAGGATCCTTTTGGAAAAGTTCGAGCACTAGGCATATCTTCTCCATTCCATAGATCACTTGCATCATCAAATGAAGGACTTGGATCAGATGGTGGAGTGCATAGAAAAACACCTTGGCATCCCACCCCCAACTAGAAGTGTCGTAGGAGACAACAAGGATCCTATCTAGGTCACAAACACTAATTCATAACCCTCCAACTAGTCTCATGTTGTATTCATGGTTTCCTTGTTTATTGTGTAGGTTTTAACCCTATACAAAAATTACCTGTGAACGAATTCTTTAATATATATATATATATATATATATATATATATATATATATATATATATATATATATATATATATATATATATATATATATATATATATATATATATATATATATATATATATAATGGTGAGAACATAAAACAAATATACATATATATTTTCCCTCGATACCAAAAATGGGAATACCAGATTGATTTTACATTATATTCATTTCAATGTTACAATATATATATATATATACATGTCGAATCATTCATTAACCCTAATCCACTAACCCTGGATTAAAACATAACCATAGTTCCTATTGTACCTCTGTAGATAATTCTAGGTTAAGGAATTATGTCATAGCATCTAAAATATTTTGTTTTGTTTTGAATTTTTGGATGAAAAATGCTGTAAACTGCTTAAACAAGTGCATAGCCTTAATTATTCATGATATAATAAAAGGGTTGATTCTTCACCTCTTTAACATAATGTAGTTTTGATAGATGTGTAGGGTAGAATTTAAGAAAATATATGATCTTTTAAGTATTCAAATATATTATTTAATTAACCATACATAGATGACGCATGTAACACATTTTTACAACCAAACAAAACATATTTGAAATTAAGAAGAATTGGCAATTTAAAAATATAAAGGAATCAATTAAAACAAATATTCTTAATTAACTAATATTTTTAATTGATAATAGCATCAGAGGGGATTTTATATAGATTAATATTCAATCTTATCTAACCCATATTTCTTCATTAACCTCAAATATATGTGGAAATTATAAAATGAAAATGGAAATTGACTAAGAAAACTCATCGGAACAAAAGTTGCTTCAAGGTAAATCTAGAATCCTTTCATTAATATCAGAAAAATTTCAGATGATTACAATTATTCTTAATGGTATATTACAAGGGTTCAACCTTTCATACTTTAATATACAAAGTATTTATACAACTTTTATAAAAATATCTTGATTTAAATATCAAGATTTATTTACAAAATGTCTCAAAACTATTTACAAAAATAGAACGAGAATATAGGAAAATAAAACTGCTCAATCCCTTTGGTTGGGCCTAAAAGGGTGCTATTTTGTTTTTCTTTCCAATATATTTTCTTTTCCTCCTATAAACATGCATGTTGTTGTTGAAAGCTCGAATCTTCTGCTGCAAACCTATTTGTTTGTTTAGTCAATGAGTTGACATATCTTTTCCCATCTATCCTCATCATGAATGGTAACTTTAATTAATTTTTTGTAATTCTCATCCACTTCGTGTACGTCTGAAAGGTTGGTTTCACTATAAGCATATGTTTGATCTCATTTTGAATTAATAGATCTAAAGTCCAACCTTCAATAAGTGATTTCCCTGTAATGGTTCCTTTAATATTAGAAAACTTAGATTTGTCTGTAGCTATAGAATGTAATCTTCGCTAGTATTCTTCAAGAGTAACTTGCTTGTCTCATATCCCTCTCAAACCTCGAAGTCCCTTTTGATGCAGCACATTAAATTTCCTGTGAAACTTCTGGAGGCTGGCCTCTAAATTATGGCATTTGTTTTCAAGTTGCAACATTAGATTTATTTTAATGTTGACTTTTTTGACCTCTAGAATAGTTTCAGTTCTAACATTAATATCATATTCTTCAAGTTCTATTTTTTTTTTTTTAATTTAAAAATCTGATTAATGTTGTTGCATCTCCTAACTTATAACCCAATTCTTTCTTTACCTCTTCTATAACTCCCTTTGATTTTTCCAAAAAAATTTCCTACTCAAAAGGATTTCAATTAAAGGCCATAAATCAGTCATGAACTCATTGATGTCTTGCCATATGTTTTCTTTAGCATTTTGAATAGTATGAGAAATGGCAGACTCATTCTCAAGGGTCTCTATTCTCCAAGTAAATCTATGACTTTTTTGAATCTATGCTACATATGTGTTATCAATTTTAATTTTCTACTCCTGAAGATTATGAAGTTGTGCCTTCATTTTTTTGATTTCCTGTCCTATTAATGACAAATATCCCATGGCTATATCTAAGTCAGTAGTTGAGTATGTAGATTGTGTTTCCACTGCCATAGTGATTGCTAAAGTAGAAGCTCTGGTTGTTGAAGTACCTGTGATGGGACTTGTTGCTAAGGGAGTAATTGATGCTTTATTTACTTGTTGTTCTTTCTCCTTCAATAAAATCTCTAATTATGTTTCCCTTTTCTATATTTGTGTATTTTTCTCAATTATAATCTTGAACATGTTTTCTTATTTCCTTTTCTAAATCACCAATTTCTTTAGTTTGGGGATCTTCAGTAGTAGGGAGTTTCAACTGTTTTCTCAATGCTTGAAAATCAATTTTTTTCCTTTTAATCATCTCCTCGACAGTTTTAACATTACTAGTCATATCCCAATTTTATTATCAAGTCCTCCAAATATTTTATCTTAGTATCCTTTTCCAGAGAATATATATTTTCCAACTTTAACTGGGACTGAATATTATTTAATGAAACCTGTAATTTAGATTTTTCCATGGTTGATCTAGTCACGGTGGAATAAATCATTTCTCCAGCTTGCTTATGTAAGTCAATATGGTCTATAGCATGGATTTTCTTTGTATCAAAATCACAAGTTTACTTCTAGTAATCATTTGTTGTCTTTGGAAATGGAACATTAGGTTTTAGGAAAGCCATTTGCACATGTATCTTTTTAGCATCGAAGGTAGAAAGGAATCTGTGTTGAGATGTTGAAGTCTACTTCCAAAATTGAGAATAAGTAGAAGCTTTTAGTGCTTGATTTTTCTTTTTGATTTCTAGAAAAAATATTTGGCTCAGCTTGACCATCAGTTGGTTCTCCTACCTGAGCTGTTTCTAATGGACCTTGAGAGAGTGAGGATCTAGGAGAACCTGAAAAAATATCTTTAATTTTTGGAAAGGTTGTAGCATGAGGCCCTATCAAAACTAATGTAGTTTACGAGCTATCCTTTGAAAATGACTCTTGAAGAGGATTTTTTTCTTCTTTTCGTACATTACAAATTCTGTCTACTGAATCGCTGAAACAAAAGGGTAAATAGTTTCCCTTACTCTCTTGGTCTACTTTTCCTATGGAACTAGAGTTTGTGATGTTGTAGAAGTAAAAAATTGTTATTCTGATGTCTGCAATGTATTCTCTTGCCACTCCTAATTCATATACTATTAAATTTCTGGTATAGGAGTATGATCATAAGAGGTAGTTTTTGTTCTACACTTATTTTTTAAATAATCCCCAAGGGATCATATGACTAGGTAAATCTTAATTTAAATTTCATTTCCTTTAGGAGAAGATCTGCCTCCTTTGCCATTGTTCTGGAGTTACAGATGAAAGGTCCAATTTAAGTCTTGATCTTAAACTGAGACTTCATCTTAGCTGACACAAAGTGCAACTCATCCATGCTTATCATTTTCCTAATATACTCTAATGCAAAAATTCTAATAGGCACAAACGTAGGAAACTTGTATGGAGGAAGCTCACATCCATACACTCTAACTTATGTTTAATTTTGATATAAATACCAATCTCTTGTCTTCATTTTCTCACTAAGATGAAGAATTCTTTTAATTTCAAGAGAAATTCTAGGAATAACATCACTATGGAATAAATAGGAAACCATATACAAAAAATGATATGTACAGTCACTGAAAGAGAATTCATTGGTATTATTCCTTACTAAGGAAGTGTAATGAATTACAGATTGAAGGTTTCCTTTTTCATCTAGCTTTTGCAATGGAAATTAAAATTTGTCTGGCTGATAAAATAAGAACAAATATATAAGAACTAATGCATGTTTGAAGGTTCGTTTGGTAGAAAATTTCATTCATTGATCACGATTAGCTTCTGCTATGAATTAAATGTAATGGAAGATAATGGAAGGTTTTTCTCAGTCATCTCTAGGAACTTTGAAGATGGGTAAGGTGTGTTTTTCCTTAGTAGTTCAACATTTTTCAGGTAGAAATATTTCAAAAATATTGGCTCGTTGGGGAAAGGTGAGATTTTTATAGAGGTCCATGAGGGAGTCTATAGAAAAAGGATGTAGAGGAGCTGAGGTTTCAATTTGGAACATTTGGAAAATAGATTTAGAGGTAAGTGTAAAAATGATGTCATTATTCTGAGTAACATCAACCCTTTGGCTTGGAATATATCTGAAGTGGCACCAATATAAAACTGGGAAGGGATGAGCCTGTGTAAATATGGATTGAGGTAGGAAGGAGTCCCACAAACTCAATTCATCACTGAGATCAGAAAATTTATGTTTCATCCAACTATGCAATTCATACAGATTAAATTCACTTTAAGTTTCAGAGATTTTATATTGTTGATCGACTAATAGTAGATGGTTTAGGTCTATTACAGGCAGGAGCATAAGGTTTTGTTGCACCACTTTATATTTTCCCTTAAATGAAGAAATTTTGAAGGAATACAAGGACAGGGATAATGATTACTAGGTAATTGGTCGATTCATGCAGTGCTATAACAAATTCTTGATTAGCTCTGGTTGTAATAGATCCTGGATATGTAGCTTTTACTAATGAGATGCATAAAAGAGACAGGGTAAACCATTAGTTTATTTATAAAATTTAGGAATTAACCATTTGGGGATGTTCATTATGAGAGCGAGAGTATTTATTATGGTAACAATCATGGTTTTTTTAATGAGTTGATAATGGCAAATCCATTCGTCAAATGAGCGGAGGACAGTTGGAGGACGTGGAAAGACCAATAGGTTTTCGTGGGAATGGGAAATAGTGGTTTTCACAGGGGTGGGGTCGTAAGTGCTTCCCAAATCATTGATCTTGGTGGGGAGCATCCTGGCGGTTGATTGATGCACCCAAATTATTACAAACAATAAACAACATCAAATCTGTGCATTATCAGTGACTATATGTTCACGATAACCAAATTTGGATAATATATTTTCCTCAATGAATTTAATGACAACATTCTATGTTGCATTATTTACAAGGATGGCTTCTACCCATTTGGTAAAATAATCTATAAAATTCAGTATCCAACTGTGTTGATTACTGGATGTTGGAAATATCTCTCCAATAAATTCTAGTTCCCATTGTAACAAGGGTGCTTCAATTAACACTGGAATAAGAGGGAGTGTTGCTAACCTTTTCTTTCCAACAAAAATCTGAGTGTTGCTAACATATCTTGCATAAGCCAACTTACTTTCTTTGCCTTGAATGTCCCTCATTAGATTAATTGTCATCCTCCTAGTCACTAGTTTCAAGTTTGGGCAACATTCCAACAATTATTCCTAATAGTTACAAGGGCATGTTGCCATGTCTTGTTCCTATTTCTCTATTAGCTAGATGGGGTGGTTGCAACATGAAATCTTGATTTGTGTTATTTAAATTGGTTTTTTACTGTATATATGGATTTAGCAGCTTGGAAAACCTTTCTTGATTTGTGTTATTTAAACTGGTTTTTTTACTGTATATATGGATTTAGTTGCCTCGAAAACCTTTCTTGATTTGTGTTATTTAAACTGGTTTTTTACTCTATATATGGATTTAGCAGCCTAGAAAACCTCTAGTGTACTTCGATTCAGTAAATTTCTCTCAGATTTAGATCGGAAAAACTTCCAAAAACTCACACTAAAGACAACTCTCTTCTTTATTTCTATCACTGGAATATGAGGATCCTAGAATCTAAGAATCAATAGAATATTGTATGAAGGTTAAAATACTTATATCTATATAAATATGTGTCTGTGTGTTTTAATTTTCTACACACACACACACACACACACACACACATGAAACGTCTTTTTTGCCATTATTAATTCTTAGATTTTAATTTTTTTTTTTTTTTAATTTAGCTTTCAAAAAATATTGTAAAATATTTTCACTACTAGTCATAATTTAAAGGTTAAAATTTATTTTGGAAGTAGTTATACTCTTTATGCCATTTTAACTAAATTAATTAATTAAAAACATATTTTATGAATATGAGTTTTAATTTTTTTGGATATATTAGTAAGTTATGTATTGGAAGATAATATTATAACAACAAGTTGAGGATGGGCCTTGTTAGCAAGGTAGCCCAGGATCAAACCTCTTAGGGGTGGTTGTGCAAAGTCTCCATGAATATGAATTTCCATATTTAAAATTATTGTTACATGGTTTTTAAAAATAATAGCAATAATAATAATAAGATTTTTTTAAATCTTGGCAATATGTCATGTATCATAAGATAAATGTTTTTATGTTTATAGCTATTCAAGAACTATTAAATTTATATAATTGCACTGATTCATTCTTGAATTTAGACAAATACCAATAATTTTATTTATATAGTTGTGTTATTTCTTAAATTCAAACATATACTTGCTATTTATAGTTACTATTGTTGTGTTATTTCTTAAATTCAAACATATCCTTGCTATTTAATTTATATGACTATGTGAGACAAAAGAACACACTCTTTAATTTAATGACTATGTGAGATGAAAGAACACACTCTTTACACCTTGAAGGTAATTACTAGTTTTTAATTCAGATGACCAATTTTGTCTCTAGATATACATTTTATGGAAATGAATTCACCACCATCAAGAACCCATAGGGAACCATCAAGAACTTATAAGACACCCAAAATCCCTTGACATGTACCTTTGTACCCAAGATTTTCAAACAAATATGAAATCGTACCAGAATTTCTAGCCTCTTAGACTAGTCTATTTTCTTAGCTTTAAATTGAAATTCAAATGAAATCTATATTGATTTATATTGGGCACCACAAATTTGTCTCCATGATAGTTTTCTTGAAATAAAAAAATCAGAATGCTGGAGTGTTTGAATAGTTTTTTTATGGTGGAAATGGAATTATCACCATCAAGAACACCTGGCCACCCAAAATCCTGAAGTTTGACAACTGTAACCTAGATTTTGAAAAAAATCTGACAGATTTTTTCATAACTTGCTAGAATTTCCATTATTTTCATGGCTAATGAAAAATTTGTAGACTTTTTAGACCAAGATTTTATATTAAATGTGTGAGAGTTTTGATGAATTTTTAGACCATGTTTTGATGAAATTTGTAGAATTTTTAGACCGTGGCTAAAAAAACAGTGCATTTGGTTGGGAAGTGAGGGAAATTTGGAAAAAAATCCTCTCTGGTTAGAGGAGAACGAAGATCACACATGGAAAAAGGGCTTCTCAAGATGGGAATGGCAGTGTGTCACACTTTGGAGCTGAGTTGTTAGGATTATGTAGGCTCCATGACATGGTAATATGCAATGGCATGAAAGCTTGGCCAACATCCAATTGCACCACCTATAAAACATAGAATGGTCAAAGTGTGGTGGACTATGTAATATTCTCTCAGAGCCTTAACTGCAAGCTGTTAGAGTTCAATATTGAGGCTTGTCCTATAGAGATGAATCATGGCCATATGTCTCTTTATATTAAGTTAGGTATACACTCAATTAGGATATAGGAAGGGAAGACCCAACAAGGTCATAAGAAATTGCATGCAAATGCAAGAATCCTCATAAATCAAGAAAACCAAGAGCTCTTTGTTGTTGCTTTAGAAAAACACTTTCAGGGGGGGGGAAATCAACACAAAAAACAATGAAGACAATTCAAAAATAGAATGCATGGGCAGCAACATGTTGATCCCTATAATCCGCAAAGCCTTAAAGGTGTGCAAAATGTCTCAGCCTAAGAAGAGGATCTCAAACACCTTTCCAACTAATCCTTGGTTTGATGAAGAGTGAAAAGCGGCTAAAATATCCCTCAAGGAGAAGGAGGCAGATAGTGAAAGCAAGAAAAAGTATAAAAATTTTGATAAAAAGAAAAAAAAAATATGTTACTGCAAGAAGAAATGATTTAATCTATTTGGGAAAGCATAACCCCAAAGGATTTTGGCAAGAAATACAACAAAAGAGAAAGCAATTAATAATAATATCTCAACTACTCATTGGGTGGAATATGCAAAGCTTCTTTATGAGAGAAATCAAGAGAAAAGTAGCCCCACCATAACCAACTCCACAATTGTATTATTTTCGATGGAGGATGTCAAGCGAGGTATACAAAATTTAGCGAGTGGTAAAGCCCAAAACATTGATGGGTTACAGGAAGAATTCTTAAAATGGGGTGTTGATATCTTGGCCCCAATCATCAAAAGGATCCTCAAAAACATCACAAAACCCATACTGAAAGCTACCTTCACGCTGATTCTTACCATCACCCTGCTCAAAAATTTGGTGTCCTCAACACTCTTGCTGTAAGAGCCCTGAGAATATCAAACAAGGAACACTTGGAGGAAGAGATCTCTCACCTTACTCATGTTTTCCTAGGTTTAGGTTATAAGGAAAGAGAAATCAAGAAAGCCATAAACAAAGTGAAAAACGTTGTCGTGTCCAAGAAGTGCCAGGACCCTCAAGAGAGGGGTGGAAAGGTTTTTCTGCCATATATCAGGGGTGTGACAGATAAGATTGCTAGGGTTTTGGGGAAGAGCAACATTTTTGCACAATTCTCAGCAGCAGGCACCATTAGACAAAAGATGCACTCATTTAAAGATAACATTAGTGAGGGTTAGCTCAAAGGTGTTTACAAGATTGAATGTTCTTGTGGGAAGTGTTATATTAGCGAAACAGGGTGCTCTCTGCAAAAGCATTTGAAAAAACATGGTGTTGATATTAAACATGAACGATCACGAACCTCGGCTCTTGCTGATCACCCCTAAAAAACAAAACATCACTTGCGCCTTGAGGATGCTAGAATTATTGCAAGGGAGGAACACCATCAGAGACGTAAGATTAGAGAAGCGCTGGAGATTATAAAACACCTGCACAACATCAACAAGGACGGAGGTTATGAGATTAGTGATAGTTGGCGACCGCTTATTAGACAGATTTTCTCCCTAGGTTCATCCTCATCCAAGGTATAATGTTGCAGGTATTCTTCTTCCTCCTTTTAGTTTTCTAGTTTAGGGTCGTGGCAGCTTAGAAACTCTTATTATGCCACTTACTCATAATAATTAATTTTTATTCTATTAATAAAAATTAATTAATTATTATTTATTATGAGTAAAAGGAAAATTAAAAATAAATGGTGCTCTTTATTATTAAAAATATTGTTAGTAAATTATGCCACTTACTCATAATTATTAATTTCATTAATTAATTTTTATTCTATTAATAAAAATTAATTAATTATTATTTAGTATGAGTTAAGGGAAAATTAATAATTAGTGGTACTCATTATTAAGTTTTAGTATTACAATTTATTAGGAATTAAATGTGGAAAATTAATGGTGCTCTTTATTAATAAAATTAAAATTCTTGTTAGTAAAATTTTTTTAGTAAATTATGCCACCTACTCATAATAATTAATTTTTATTCTATTATTAAAAATTAATTAATTAATATTTATTATGAGTTAAAGGAAAATAAAAATTTATGGTGCTCATTTTTAAGTTTTAGTATTACAGTTTTTTAGGGATTAATGAATTAAAAGAAATAATTTATTAATAATTAATTTTAAAATTAGCGGTTTGATTGGTTATTATAGGTTTTAGAAATTATTTTTTTATTTTTCTTTTAGGAATTAATTAAAATAAAAATTAGGAGAAATTTTTTAAACAGTTAGTATATTTTTTAGGGTTAATTAATAAATTTTGATTAAAACTCATTTAGTAGCATATATTTAGGTAAAATTTAAGAAAAATCTTGTTATTTTCCTCTCATTAATAATTCTTAGACAAATTGAATCTATATTAGATGTTAGAATATTTTAGGATTTTTTTGTTAGAATTAGAATTAATTCATTAATAATAATTATTTAAAATTTTTGATGATTTATCATATTAAGCTTAAGAGGGTTAGAGATTAATTTGATTAAAAAATTTAATTAATTTTTTTTTTTTTTTAAATTAAATTTTTTTATAATTAAATTATTATAATATTATATAAAAAGTTTTAATGAGCATGACTTAGTGTCGGCTCCTCTTTTCATATTCATTGGCCTTCACCATTTATACCTTGACTTCTTGCGACCTTCTTTCTTCCTTATTTCAATTCTCGTCCTGAAGATGGATCCATGTAAGGATTCAAAACGTCGACATCTGTTTTATGGTACTGTGGATGATCCGGTTTTTGCAAATAACAACATCACAAAAATAAATTTTCCAGTGGAATGGTCAACAAGTATCGCTATCCCTCTTTACAAAAGTGGAGACATCAATAATCCCTTTAATTATCGCACTATTATGGTCAATCCTCTTCTTCGAAAATTGTTTGGGAGCATGATGGAGCGTAGAATCAGTAGTTGGGCAGAAAAAAAGGGTAAAAGAGAAAAAGGACAAACTGGTTTTAAGCCAAGGCATTCTACAATTGTTCATTGCATCACTCTTAAGCACGTCATTGAAAAAGTATGAGACATTCAAGGTAAGGAAGCCTTTTGTTGTTTTGTTGATTTCAAAAAAGCTTTTGACACTACTCCTAGGGATAAGCTTTGGAAAAGAATGGAAGAGCTTGGAATCCAAAATGAATATAGAGTGGTTGTCCACAAATTGTATGAGGAAGTTAGTGGTAAAATCGGAACTAAAGAGGGATTTTCAGAATGCTTTGGTAGTGACATTGGGGTCAAGCAAGGGTGCCCCCTTTCCCTCACTCTATTTGGTTTATATATTGATAAGCTATAAGAATGGCTAAACAACACCAGTGGAGAAGGTATTAAACTAGCATGGTACGTCGTAAAGCTACTTCTGTATGCGAATGATCTTATATTAATGGCAAAATATGCGCATGGTTTGCGAGAGAATTTGAAAGCATTAGAGCTTTTCTCCCACGAAGTCGGGATGCAAGTAAACACTAGTAAAACCAAAGTCATGATCTTCTCTTTGAAACAAAAAAAGCAACAGGTTAGGTTCATATTTGAGTAAAAACCTCTGGAGATAGTGGAAGAATACAAGTACCTAGGAATTGTTTTTCACAATAGGCTCAGTTGGGAGACATGCATAACTAAAAGGATCCAAGGGGGGTGGAGAGCTTCTTATCTTCTCCAGAACAAATGCACGGAAGCATAATTTTGGGACTGGGGAATCATGAAAACTCTATTTGGAGTGTTGGTTACCTCGGTTGTTGTATATGGAGGTGAAGTTTGGGGCAACAACATGTCAATCACAAGTGGAGACAAATAGAAAGAATTCAAAAGTAGTTAATCATTAGTAACATCAAAGTCAAGGGAATAGTCCTATATGAGATCCTGCTAGCTGAGGCTGGAATGTTTTCGATGGAAGCTTCAACAATCATTCATTTGTTAAGTTATCTAAAAATGTGGAAAATATGGAGGCACAACGTTGGCCCAAGATGATTTACATGGAGGAGCTAAAGCTCAGGAAGAAAACATGGAGGAAACTAAATGAAAAATGGGTAAGCAAATGGGGAATTAATTGGCAAGATTGTCCTAATGCTAAATCCATGCTCTTTTTCCCTCATCTCTTGCTGCCCTAACTTTTTTCATTTCATCCCTCCTTTCCTCTTGCTGTCTTACAGTTAAATCTTCTTCTATAAAAAACCGAGAACCCCTTAAGATTTGCTTCTTTCTCAGAATGATATCTTTATCATGCAAGTTGGGCAAGATGACTTTTATGGGCCTGGCTCTCTCACCGTTGAGCTTACCTACTCTCCATGCTTGACATACTTGTCCTTGCCATTGGAGTTTGTCTTTCAAGAAGTCTCTCGCAAGGTCAAGAGTACATTAATTTTTCCCATACTCTTTCACCCCTTTAATAATTATGTTTGTTGCTCTATCCAGTCTTTCCTTGCTTTCTCTATCTTGCATGTTGTTAACCTGGATATTTGTTTCTCCTTCCCTCTTAGTAGAATTGCCAAAAAATTGAGCCCAAGTTTTGGAAAGTTTTGTGGGATCTTCTTTCCTCCCTTCTCTTGATGTTTCTTCATTGTTGTCTATTTGAGCAACTGCTTTCCCCTTATCCTAGGGTGGCTTCGCATTCATCACCTATGTGTTTTCCACTGCAAATTTCTTCATGTTTTGCACCTTCGCTTTCATGCGTTGCCATTTTTTTTTCCCTATTCGGAGAGCTTCCTGCAGTAATGACACTTGCTCCTTCAGAACTTTGTTGCTTTCTGCTAAAGCCTGATTTTCAGCTGTTATTATATGGATTGTACAATCTCTTTCCAGCGCTTTAGCTTCTACTACTTCCAACCTTTCTTTTACATTTAAGAGTTCTCTCACATAAAGGTCAAATGACCAAGTGAGAGGTGTGGATGTGGGACTATATAAGGCATACTCATCACTAACTTTTTCTTTTCCTTTGGACTTGTTGCCACATGCTTGCGAAGAAGACTTGTTTGAATGTTGTTTCTTGTGAACAATACTCTCCCTTTGAGACTTTTTCTTCTTTGTCTGCTCCCATTTTAGATGAGCTAGTCTCCTTTTTAAAATGCCCTGATATTGTTTGGCATTGACCCAAACCCACTTCCCAGTTTTCGTTGATGAGGCAATTTTCACTTGCCCTATATCATTTGTTTCTACGGGTTCTAAAGTTTCTTGTTCCATTCTCATGATGATATTAAGGGAAATCAAAATCTCTGCACAAAACTGACCCTTTGTTTTATGCTTAACTCTTCAATCTCTGTTGGTCTGACCACTAAAAAATTGCTGCTCTGTCCTTGCTGCTCTGCCCACTATCCACTGAAAACTAGCTGCTCTGCCCTTGCTGCTCTGCCCACTGTCCCTGTCCTCTATGCTCTGCCCTTGCTGCTCTGTCCCTGTCCTCTGTCCTCTGTATAAAATTGACAAAGAACCGTACATTAAAAAATCCCATTTCTGGAAAATGCATATGGCAGTGGTCTAGTAGAAAGTTGTTCAATCTGGTTGGAAGTTGAGTTTTTTGAAAAACCTGTAGCCGTCCCCAGTTACACTTCAATCTAGTTGAATTATTGTTTCATGATTCATAGCGAAAAACAAAAGCTCAAATTGAGGAAAGAATTCCCGATGTCTGGGTAGGTGGTGCCCTCTTGTCGTGTATGTGATTTAAAGTCCGACGAACTTGAAACAAATTTTAGTCGAGGTCAATTACTATACATTCTGCATAAATTTCGCTGAAATTTTGCTTTGGAAGGTTTAAAAACAAACCACGTAGACACCCTCCGCTCCTAGCTTATGAACCCCAAACTTACATTTTGCGAAATGGGTGTCAAGAAAATAACACTACAATTCCGGCGTGACAGAAAGCACCGTAGAGAAACTTGATCCACGCCCCTTTTTCAGCTTCAGGGAGTTTTGACTTTCGCGGCCTTGAGTATGCAGGTAAGCATGCAATCACTCCATCTCCTTCGGTCAATTAATGCCTCTGGGAAGAAAAATTTAATATAAAAACAATCAGTTGGTGGAAAAACTTAATATAATAAAGTAATCAAATAATTAGTTTAGATATTATTTTTTTTGGATTCAATTACGTTAAGTTATTTATCTATGATCATTTTTATAAGAGATAGTTTTAACTAATTAATTTCTCATAATTTTTTAATAGTCCACTTATTTATCTATGATCATTTTTATAAGAGATAGTTTTAACTAATTAATTTCTCATAATTTTTGAATAGTCCACTTAGCACTCATTTTATCATGTGATGCTAATAAAGGCTAAGAAGTCGGATTGAAACTAGTGAAATGAATCATATAACTTCAATCATCACTTCCTCGACTTGCAGTAGGTAATCATCTTAAGTCACACATCCCAGATAGCATCTGGCTCAAGCACGCTTAACTATGGAGTTACCTTGCTACCCGGTTACCCTTATTTGTATGTATGTTTGATGAAAACAAATGATACAAATACAATTTTAAAACATACCCTAAAGTTATATCAATTCTATATAATTTTAATTAAAAATAACAATGGTATATAATTTTATATATATATATATATACATACAAATTATTATTTTAAAAATAATAAAATTTAAAATATTCATTCTTTCTTTTATGTTTAAAATTTATAAATATTGCACTCTTAGTTGGTGTTTTTTCTTTCCTCCCGGTTTTCTCTCTTGTTTTTGCTCTTCTTTTTAACACCTTTTCTCTTCCTATGGTCCTCTCTTTCACCTTTGAGATTTTTAATAGATTAAAATTAATTTATTTTATAATTCTTAATAATTATAA
Source organism: Pinus albicaulis (assembly GCA_034641835.2). Lineage (NCBI taxonomy): Eukaryota > Viridiplantae > Streptophyta > Pinopsida > Pinales > Pinaceae > Pinus > Pinus albicaulis. Next base: position 1,548,791,805 of record CM076584.1, read on the forward strand.
TATTTAAAGCTATTCTTAAAAAAATAATGTATTGAATTAACTAACTAAATTAAGATTTAGTATATATATTAAAATTACATTATTAATTTAGAAAAAATATATATTAAAATATATTAAAATTATATAATATATAATTATTTATTAATTCATTTTAAAATAAATAAATATATTAAAATTATATATTATATAATTATTAATTGATTCATTTTTAAATTAAATTAATTAAATATTTTTGTTTTTCTTTTATTCTAGTCAAATAAGCAACAACTAGCATATATATCTATTTAAACTAGTTCTCGAATCATATCTCTCATTTTGTCCTATTGATAATTAGGTCCATAAAATATGTTAATATTTGATTATCACCAAAAAAAAATTATATACATTTTATAAATCACAGAAACCAAATTTCTAATAAATATTGCACTTTTAAAATTATTTATTTAATTTTCTTTCAAAATACACTTCTCATAAATTTACTATAGTATATATCCTTAAATCAAGTCACAATGAACATTTTTCATTAACATTCAAAAATAACCAAAACATTTTTTATTTTTCTATATATTTAATTATTATTTTTTATCTCATTTTAAAGGTTTAGTGAGTTCATTTTATTAATTTCAATTTCACTGTTTCATAAAAATAATATTTCATGTATTAAATTTTGTAATTATTATTTTATTGATAAGTTAGTTTGAATTCATATTGTTTTTAATAAAAAATATAATATTTCATATATGTATTAAATTTTGTAATTATTTATTTATTGATAAGTTAGTTTGAATTCATATTGTTTTTAAAAAAAATATAAGATGTCTGGTTTTTAGGTATTGCTTTGTTATTGAGAAAACCAAAATCAATAATACAAATATGTTAATATTGATTTAAAATTTTACATGTCAAAAAAATTGGTGGTGTATGCTCACTCATCACTATTTAATAAAGAAAGCCATATCACTTCGGAATTACCCATTGTTGATATATAAAAGGTACTTTTTGTGTTGGGTTTTTAACCTGTTTCACTTTTGTGAGATGGTTTCCTTAAATCTTTACATTCAAATTAAATGAACTCTTAACCAATCAAAGACAATTTTAAGACATACACTAAGCCAAAATTTTAAATGGAGTTATTTATATAATTTAGATATAATTATGATTTTAACATATTTAACAATTATATAAACTAGTCTAGATCCATTTTAACTGCTGATCTACTAGAGAGGGATCAAATCTCTTTTCACTCTAAAAGTTCTTTGCATCTCAAGAGGGATCAAATCTCTTTTCACTCTAAAAATGGTTTGCATCTCAAAATGTTTAATCCCTCTAAAACTTCATAAAGCCAAAATTAAAATCGATCTAAATTAGTTTTATTACTAATCAAAATTATTTTAATTATAATTATAAATATAATTATTAATTTTTATGTTTATGTTTATAATTATAAATATAATTATTAATTTTGTGTATTTTATTTTATTTCTATTTATATTATTATTTGTTTTTACTCAATATTTAATGATATTACAAAATCTCCATATACCTTTTTACTTTTACATTTAATTCAAAAAATATTATAAAATTATATTAAAATAAAATATAAAAAATATATTCCAATATAATTTTTCTTACAATTATTTTTCAAATCAAGTATAATATCTACACATCTCCCATTATTGATCAGGAGCTCAAGTCCAAGCCATGGAAAAAGGCTAAAAAATGAAAGTGCTTAGAATTGCTCCAGAATAGATCGACTGGAAAGAGCTCGGTGATACGATCCCAACGCCGCAACCGGCACTCAAATCCATTGCCGTATGAAGAAGTTGTTGTATTTTGAAATCACCCAATAACCTTTAATGCTGAATGGGTTCATGATTTTAATGTGGAGAAAATATTTTTAATATATTAAAAATTAATTAATGTTTTATATATATTAAAAATTTTAATATTTTATTTGATTTTTTTTTTAAATCATATATTATATTAAATTTTTTTATATATTAAATATTAATTAAAATATATATATTAATTATATTAATTCAAATCCATATTCATTTAAAACCCAACTATGTATTAAAACATTTCAAAACCCATATTCGTTGAAAACCAAATTCGAGATTTTATGAAAAGGGGTAAAAACCCACAAGTATAAAGTTTGTAAAAGGCACGTGGGTTTTAAATGTGCTGTATTACGTGGGTTTAGAGCAGAGTTACGTGTCAAGGCACCTGGTCAATACAAGTTGGAGCGGATTTGTTTAGAGCGGAGGTTTAAACCATAAATTCGTTGCATTGGAGCGGCAACAGTTAACATTCATTAAAACTATTAGCATGTGAACCGAACAACATTTTCGGCGGGTGTGTTAACATTTGGCGCGGAATTCGATGGCACAAAATCCGACGATTATAACAGTTGCCATGTGACCGGATTAAACCACATTTAATATTTCAGTTAACCGTCTGACAAATCTGGAGTGCGCCCGCTAATTAGGGCGGATCTGCCAAATTAGCGCCAGCTAACTAAACTTAACTTGAGTTTTTTTAGGCCAAACTGGCAGTTAGTAAATGTGGCATAACTTTGGCTAGGAGAGGCCTTTTGATATGAATTTTTTTTTTTATTCTGGGGCTCTTCAACATTTTGGAGCTGCTGGGAGTGTTTTCAGAGCCATCAGGGCAATCTAACAGAGAATTTACCAGCATTTTTTGTCGTGGATCCACTAGGGCCTAAGGGAAGAAGAGTTGTTTTGGTCTACCTTCATGCAATGGAGGTGATTTTTTAGTCAGATTATACTGATTTGAGCCTTCTAAATCTTATTTTGCAGTGTATTTTTCCCTTTGAGGCTTCTATACAGTTGTATTCACATTTTGAGCAATTTAATCAAAGAGGACAAGCCCATTTTGGGAGGCTTGATCCAGCGGAGGTAGCCCAAGAGAGGGGTGAACCGCTTAAACAATTATTTGCTATCATACTGTATAATTTTGGTGCATATTTTCAGATTCTGCTCCTTTAAATAGTAAATTTTTATAAGAAAACTTTTCCCAAGCTGGTTTAAATAGTGAACAAAACTTATCAGTTCATCTTCAAACCACTACACTTCATTTGCAAAACATGTATACTTGTCTATTCACACATTAAAGTTGGATCAATGAATAATTTGTAGTTAAAAAAAATACTTTCATTGATCGGATCTTTGTGATTAAATTTTATTTCTTTAGGCAGAGTCTGTAGAGGGGCCAGGTAGCCTCCGGATTCATCCTTTCTAGTAAAGGTGAAATATCCAGTGAATGCCCCTACAGTCAATATCTGTATGAGAAATTTTTTGTTCTCACGATTTCAGATCAGGTTGGTATCAGAGCACAAGGTTTTTCTTAAGATTTTGTGAAATTTGTGCAAGTGAATTGTATTATTCTGCAAAACTTGATGCTTACTAGGCTAAAATTGCAAAGAGGGGAAGGTCAATTGGTTAGAGAACAGTTTAATCCTCAACCAAGGAGGGCTAGAGTGCCATTATATCCACCTTCCATTTCATCCTCAATAGCCTTAGAATCAGCCACAAACATGTCATCTTCTTCTACAAGTGAAGTTTCCTCTTTCACGAGATTCTTCAATGATGACATGAAGAATGAGTTTTTTAAGGTGAAGGACATGGTGCAGATTCTCATTGAGGATCAAAGAGAAAGCGTTAAGCTTCATGCACAATTGCTAGCTATGCAGGAAGAGAAAGAAGCCATTCTTCAAAGATTGCATGATATGGAGTTGCAGCTTCTTCAAGCTCAAGAAGCTTTGTCCAAGAAAATTCTTGAGGAAGAGGATAATCGTTCCAACTTGTCTTCAAGTTCCTCCATTTAAAATTATGTAGGTTCTTTTGAAAAACATACAAGAGGTATTGGGTCCAAATTAATGTTGAAAATGGGCTATCAAGAAGGCAAAGGTTTGGGCAAGCATGCACAAGGCATTGTTGAGCCTATTTGTGTTGTGGAGCGTCCCAAGAATATGGGTCTTGGCTATGAGCAGCTTAATGGCGAAGATTTGAGCACATGCATTCAAGAATGTGATGAAAATTTAAAGAGAACCTTTGTCCCAAGTTCTCAATGTCATGATGGAAATCTTACTTACCATTGTTTGAAGCCTTCATTGTAGCAAAAGAGGTATAATCATTCACATGATCAATTTGATTATATTTCTACAAAGAATGGTCATTTTTCTTGTTCAAATGAAAGTAAATTTTGTTGCACATTTTGTGGTGGAGTTAACCATGTTGCTTCAAGATGCTGGTTGAAAAAGAAAGCACACAGGAAGCAGAAGAAGCAAAGAGAACTTTCTCAGAAAGTGCTTAAGAGTTGCTCAGTTTGTCAAAGGAAGAGACATGATGTCTCTCAATGTTGGACTTTGCATCCAACAAATCGTCCAAAGCGCATGCAGCTAAGGGACAAACAGTTTGGCGCAAGTGGATCTATGGAGTCCATTATTGATGTGGAAATGGAAGTTTCACATGAGGAAAATTTGCAGCAGCAAAATTCGTCATGGAAGTGGCTTGGTGAGAAGTGGATGGAATTCTTATTGCAGTAAGTCATTACTCATTTTTTACATGCAAATTTCAGATTGGTATGCATGTATTTCAATTGAAAATTTGATGCAAGATTGCATGTATAAGCAGTTTCAGTTGAAGGAATTTCTTTGTTGTTGCAAAATTTCTCCATGGAGGTGTAAAAGATGAGCATGATACCCACTTATGTTGCAGCAATATCTTTTGGTTCAGCTCTTGTTCACCCACATGTTTTTGGGATGATGTACTTGTTGGTATTTGAAAAGAAGAGTTGAAGCTACACATGTACATAGAGGTTGTATGTGTAATTAGCGAACTGTATATAGTTCATTGTACATGATACATACACATATGTTTGTCAAGATGTATCTTGTTGTTTATCGACTTGTTTCGGTTGTGTGCACACTTGTTACAGAGTTTGTGTGTCATTTGTATAGCGCATTTCATTGTCAACTAGTTGTTGATGTCATATGTTGCAGAAGATGCTTTTGGTGTCGTTTGGTGCAGAGAACAAAGTTTCAGTGCAAAGCAGTGCAAGATTCCATGAGTTGGAAAAGCATGCAAGCAAAGAGGGCACAAAGTTCAGCAAGTGTCATTGCTAGTTTCAGTATGGCAGAAGAGCTGTTTTGGTCTACCTTCATCCAATGGAGGTGATTTTTTAGACAGATTTTACTTATTTGAGCCTTTTGAATCTTATTTTGCAGTGTATATTTCCCTTTGAGGCTTCTATACAGTTGTATTCACATTATGAGCAATTTAATCAAAGAGGACAAGCCCATTTTGGGAGGCTTGATCCAACGGACGTAGCCCAAGAGAGGGGTGAACTGCTTAAACAATTATTTTTTGTGATACTGTATAATTTTGCTGCATATTTTCAGATTCTGCTCCTTTAAATAGTAAATTTTTATAAGCAAACTTTTCCCAAGCTGGTTTAAACAGTGAACAAAACTTATCAGTTCATCTTCGAACCACTACACTTCATTTGAAAAACATGTATACTTTTCTATTCACACATTAAAGTTGGATCAATGAATACTTTGTAGTTAAAACAAATAATTTCATTGATCGGATCTTTGTGATTACATTTTATTTCTTTAGGCAGAGTCTGTAGAAGGGCCAGGTAGCCTCCGGATTTATCCTTTCTAGTAAAGGTGAAATATCCGGTGAATGCCCCTACAGTCAATATCTGTATGAGAAATTCTTTGTTCTCGCGATTTCAGATCAGGTTGGTATCAGAGCACAAGGTTTTTCTTAAGAGTTTGTGAAATTTGTGCAAGTGAATTGTATTATTCTGCAAAACTTGATGCTTACTAGGCTAAAACTGCAAAGAGGGGAAGGTCAATTGGTTAGAGAACAGTTTAATCCTCAACCAAGGATGGCTAGAGTGCCATTATATCCACCTTCCATTTCATCCTCAATAGCCTTAGACTTAGCTGCACCATGTCATCTTCTTCTGCACAAGTGCTTAATCTCCTTTCACGAGATTCTTGAATGATGACATGAAGAATGAGTTTTTGCTGTGAAGGACATGGTGCGTGTATTCTCACGAGGATAAAAGAGAAATGCTTAAGCTTCATGCACAAAATATAGCTATGCAGAAGAAAAGAATCCATTCTTCAAAGACTCATTTATATGAGTTGCGCTTTTCAAGCTCAAGAAGCTTTGTCCAAGAAAATACCTCATCTTCAGGATGTAAATCATGAGGTAAATCATTCTGATTTGTCTTCAGTTTCCTCCATTGAAAAGTGTGTTGGTTCTTTTGAACGACATACAAGAGGTATTGGGTCCAAATTGATGTTGAAGATGGGCTATGAAGAAGGCAAATGTTATGGCAAGCATGCACAAGGCATTGTTGAGCCTATTTGTGTTGAGGAGCATCCCAAGAATATTGGGATTGGCTATGAGCAACTTAATGGCGAAGCTTTGAGCACATGCATTCAAGAATGTGATGCAAATTTGAAGAGAACATTTCTCCCAAGTTCTCAATGTAATCATGGCAATCTTACTTACCATTGTTTGAAGCCTTCATCATGGTAAAGAGCAGAACGTTCATGATCAATTTTGATTATGTTTCTGCCAAAGAATGATGATTTTCTTGTTCAAATGAAAGAAAATTTTGTTGCACATTTTGTGGTGGAGTTAACCATGTTGCTTCAAGATGCTGGTTGAAAAAGAAAGCACACAGGAAGTAGAAGAAGCAAAGAGAACTTTCTCAGAAAGTGCTTAAGAGTTGCTCAGTTTGTCAAAAGAAGAGACATGATGTCTCTCAATATTGGACTTTGCATCCAACAAATTGTCCAAAGCGCATGCAGCTAAGGGACAAACAGTTTGACGCAAGTGGATCTATGGAGTCCATTATCGATGTGGAAATGGAAATTTCACATGAGGAAAATTTGCAGCAGCAAAAGTCGTCATGGAAGTGGCTTGGTGAGAAGTGGATGGACTTCTTATTGTAGTAAGTCATTACTCATTTTTTACATGCAAATTTCAGATTGGTATGCATGTATTTCAGTTGAAAAGTTGATGGAAGATTGCATGTATAAGCGGCTTAGTTGAAGGAATTTCTTTGTTGTTGCAAAATTTCATTGCTGAGTGCAGAAGATGAGCATGATATCACTTATGCTGGTGTTAAATATCTTTTTGTTCAGTTTTTGTTCATGCAATATGTTTTTGGGATGATGTAATTGTTGGTATTTGAAAAGAAGAGTTGAAGTCAGCATTACGTACATAGAGGTCAGAGTGTGTAATTAACGAATCAGATATATTTCATTGGTATTGAAGTGATAGTCAGCATATGTTTGTCAATATGTATCTTGTTGTTTATCGACTTGTGTCGGTTGTGTGCACACTTGTTACAGAGTTTGTGTGTCATTTGTATAGCACATTTCACTGTCAACTGGTTGTTGATGTCATATGTTGCACAAGATGCTTTTGGTGTCGTTTGGTGCAGAGAACGAAGTGTCAGTGCAAAGCAGTGCAAGATTCCATGAGTTGGAAAAGCATGCAAGCAAAGAGGGCACAAAGTTCAGAAAGTGTATTGCTAGTTTCAGTATGGCAGAATGGTATGGCAAGAAAACTTGGTCGGGATTCGGCACAAGTACATGGCTCATTCTACAAAATTCGCCATGTGAACAGTTGGCAATTCAGGAACATTTTTGAAGGCTAAAGAGAATATGATGTTGTTTTTCTCTCATTTTCTGTTCTACAGTTCAGTTTCAGAATTTCAGTGAGCTTTTGGGGTCCAAAAGCTTCTCATTTGGGAGGTGTGATTAGGAACTCAACTCCAAGCCATGGAAATAGGCGAAAAAATGAAAGTGATCAGAATTGCTCCAGAACAGATCGACTGGAAAGAGCTCGGTGATACGATCCCAATTCCGCAAACGGCACTCAAATCCGTTGCCGTATGAAGAAGTTGTTGCATTTTGAAATCGCCGAATAACCTTTAATGCTGAATGGGTTCATGATTTTAATGTGGAGAAAATATTTTTAATATATTGAAAATTAATTAATGTTTTATATATATTAAAAATTTTTAATATTTTATTTGATTTAAAAAAAAAAACATATATTATATTAATTTTTTTTATATATTAAATATTAATTAAAATATATATATTAATTATATTAATTCAAATCCATATTCATTTAAAACCCAACTATGTATTAAAACATTTCAAAACCGATATTCGTTGAAAACCAAATTCGAGATTTTATGAAAAGGGGTAAAAACCGACAAGTATAAAGTTTGTAAAAGGCACGTGGGTTTCAAATGTGTTGTATTACGTGGGATTAGAGCAGAGTTACGTGTCAAGGCACGTGGTCAATACAAGTTGGAGCGGATTTGTTTAGAGCGTAGGTTTAAACCATAAATCCGTTGCATTGGAGCGGCAACAGTTAACATTCATTAAAATTTTTAGCATGTGAACCGAACAACATTTCCGGCGGGTGTTTTAAAGTTTGGCGCGGAATCCGATGGCACAAAATCCGACGATTATAACAGTTTCCATGTGATCGGATTAAAGCACATTTAATATTTCAGTTAACCGTCCGACAAATCTAGAGCGCGCCTGCTAATTAGGGCGGATCTGCCAAATTAGTGCCAGCTAACTAAACTTAACTTGAGTTTTTTTAGGCCAAACTGGCAGTTAGTAAATGTGGCATAACTTTGGCTAGGTGAGGCCTTTTGATATGAATTTTTTTTTTATTCTGGGGCTCTTCGACATCCTAGAGCTGCTGGGAGTGTTTGTAGAGCCATCAGGGCACTCTAACAGAGTATTTACCAGCATTTGTGGTCGTGGAGCCACTAGGGCCTAAGGGAAGAAGAGCTGTTTTGGTCTACCTTCATCCAATGGAGGTGATTTTTTAGTCAGATTATAATGATTTGAGCCTTTTGAATCTTATTTTGCAGTGTATTTTTCTCTTTGAGGCTTCTATACAGTTGTATTCACATTTTGAGCAATTTAATCAAAGAGGACAAGCCCATTTTGGGAGGCTTGATCCAGCGGACGTAGCCCAAGAGAGGGGTGAACCACTTAAACAATTATTTGCTGTCATACTGTATAATTTTGCTGCATATTTTCAGATTCTGCTCCTTTAAATAGTAATTTTTTATAAGCAAACTTTTCCCAAGCTGGTTTAAACAGTGAACAAAACTTATCAGTTCATCTTCAAACCACTACACTTCATTTGCAAAACATGTATACTTGTCTATTCACACATTAAAGTTGGATCAATGAATACTTTGCAGTTAAAACAAATATTTTCATTGATCGGATCTTTGTGATTACATTTTATTTCTTTAGGCAGAGCCTGTAGAAGGGCCAGGTAGCCTCCGGATTCATCCTTTCTAGTAAAGGTGAAATATCCGGTGAATGCCCCTACAGTCAATCGCTGTATGAGAAATTCTTTGTTCTCATGATTTCAGATCAGATTGGTATCAGAGCACAAGGTTTTTCTTAAGAGTTTGTGAAATTTGTGCAAGTAAATTGTATTATTCTGCAAAACTTGATGCTTACTAGGATAAAACTGCAAAGAGGGGAAGGTCAATTGGTTAGAGAATATTTTAATCCTCAACCAAGGAGGGCTAGAGTGCCATTATATCCACCTTCCATTTCATCCTCAATAGTCTTAGAATCAGCCACAAACATGTCATCTTCTTCTACAAGTGAAGTTTCCTCCTTCACGATATTTTTCAATGATGACACGAAGAATGAGTTTTTTAAGGTGAAGGACATGGTGGAGATTCTCATTGAGGATAAAAGAGGAAGCGTTAAGCTTCATGCACAGTTGCTAGCTATGCAGGAAGATAAAGAAGCCATTCTTCAAAGACTGCATGATATGGAGTTGCTTAAGAGTTGCTCAGTTTGTCAAAGGAAGAGACATGATGTCTCTCAATGTTGGACTTTGCATCCAACAAATTGTCCAAAGCGCATGCAGCTAAGGGACAAACAGTTTGGCACAAGTGTATCTATGGAGTCCATTATCGACGTGGAAATGGAAGTTTCACATGAGGAAAATTTGCAGCAGCAAAATTTGTCATGGAAGTGGCTTGGTGAGAAGTGGATGGACTTCTTATTGCAGTAAGTCATTACTCATTTTTTACACGCAAATTTCAGATTGGTATGCATGTATTTCAGTTGAAAAGTTGATGCAAGATTGCATGTATAAGCAGTTTCAGTTGAAGGAATTTCTTTGTTGTTGCAAAATTTCGCCATGGAGGTGTAAAAGATGAGCATGATACTCACTTATGCTGCAGCAATATCTTTTGGTTCAGCTCTTGTTCACCCACATTTTTTTGGGATGATGTACTTGTTGGTATTTGAAAAGAAGAGTTGAAGCTGCACATGTACATAGAGGTTGTATGTGTAATTAGCGAACTGTGTTTTCGCCATTGTACATGATACATACACATATGTTTGTCAAGATGTATCTTGTTGTTTATCGACTTGTGTCGGTTGTGTGCACGCTTGTTATAGAGTTTGTGTGTCATTTGTATAGCACATTTCATTGTCAACTGGTTGTTGATGTCATATGTTGTACAAGATGCTTTTGGTGTCGTTTGGTGCAGAGAACGAAGTGTCAGTGCAAAGCAGTGCAAGATTCCATGAGTTGGAAAAGCATGCAAGCAAAGAGGGCACAAAGTTCAGCAAGTGTCATTGCTAGTTTCAGTATGGCAGAATGGTATGGCAAGAAAACTTGGTCGGGATTCGGCACAAGTACATGGCTCATTCAGCGAAATTCGCCATGTGAACAGTTGGCAATTCAGGAACATTTTTGAAGGCTGAAGAGAAGAGGATGTTGTTATTCTCTCATTTTTAGTTCTACAGTTTAGTTTCAAAATTTCAGTTAGCTTTTTGGGTCCAAAAGCTTCTCATTTGGGAGGTGTGATCAGGAGCTCAAGTCCAAGCCATGGAAAAAGGCTAAAAAATGAAAGTGCTCAAAATTGCTCCAGAACAGATCGTCTGGAAAGAGCTCGGTGATACGATCCTAACGCCGCAAACGGCACTCAAATCCGTTGTCGTATGAAGAAGTTGTTGCATTTTGAAATCGCCCAATAACCTTTAATGCTGAATGGGTTCATGATTTTAATGTGGAGAAAATATTTTTAATATATGAAAAATTAATTAATGTTTTATATATATTAAAAATCTTAATATTTTATTTGATTTTTTAAAAAAATCATATATTATATTAATTTTTTTTATATATTAAATATTAATTAAAATATATATATTAATTATATTAATTCAAATCCATATTCATTTAAAACCCAACTATGTATTAAAACATTTCAAAACCCATATTCGTTGAAAACCAAATTCGAGATTTTATGAAAAGGGGTAAAAACCCACAAGTATAAAGTTTGTAAAAGGCACGTGGGTTTTAAATGTGCTGTATTACGTGGGTTTAGAGAAGAGTTACGTGTCGAGGCACGTGGTCAATACAAGTTGGAGCGGATTTGTTTAGAGCGGATATTTAAACCATAAATCCATTGCATTGGAGAGGCAACAGTTAACATTCATTAAAACTGTTAGCATGTGAACCGAACAGCATTTTCGGCGGGTGTGTTAATGTTTGGCGCGGAATCCGATGGCACAAAATCCGATGATAATAACAGTTGCCATGTGACCGGATTAAACCACATTTAATATTTCAGTTAACCATCTGAAAAATCTGGAGCGCGCCTGCTAACTAAACTTAACTTGAGTTTTTTTAGGGCAAACTGGCAGTTAGTAAAGGTGGCATAACTTTGGCTAGGAGAGGCCTTTTGATACGAATTTTTTTTTGACTCTGGGTCTCTTTGACATTTTGAAGCTGTTGGGAGTGTTTGCACAGCCATCAGGGCAATCTAACAGAGAATTTACCAGCATTTTTGGTCGTGGAGCCACTAGGGCCTAAGGGAAGAAGAGTTGTTTTGGTCTACCTTCATCCAATGGAGGTGATTTTTTAGTCATTTTATACTGATTTGAGCCTTTTGAATCTTATTTTGCTGTGTATTTTTCCCTTTGAGGCTTCTATACATTTTTATTCACATTTTGAGAAATTTAATCAAAGAGGACAAGCCCATTTTGGGAGGCTTGATCCAGCGGAGGTAGCCCAAGAGAGGGGTGAACCGCTTAAACAATTATTTGCTGTCATACTGTATAATTTTTCTGCATATTTTCAGATTCTGCTCCTTTAAAAAGTAAATTTTTATAAGCTATCTTTTCCCAAGCAGGTTTAAACAGTGAACAAAACTTATCAGTTCATCTTCAAACTACTACACTTCATTTGCAGAATATGGATACTTGTCTATTCACACATTATAGTTGGATCAATGAATACTTTGCAGTTAAAACAAATACTTTCATTGATCGGATCTTTGTGATTACATTCTATTTCTTTAGACAGAGTCTGTAGAAGGACCAGGTACCCTCCGGATTCATCCTTTCTAGTAAAGGTGAAATATTCGGTGAATGCCCCTACAGTCAATCTCTGTATGAGAAATTCTTTGTTCTCACAATTTCAGATCAGGCTGGTATCGGAGCTCAAGATTTTGCTTAAGATTTTTTGAAATTTGTGCAAGTAAATTGTGTTATTCTGCAAAATTTGATGCTTACTAGGCTGAAATTGCAAAGAGGGGAAGGCCAATTGGTTAGAGAACAGTTTAATCCTCAACCAAGGAGGGCTAGAGTGCCATTATATCCACCTTCCATTTCATCTTCAATATCCTTAGAATCAGCCACAAACATGTCATCTTCTTCTGCAAGTGAAGTTTCCTCCTTCACGAGATTCTTCAATGATGACATGAAGAATGAGTTTTTTAAGGTGAAGGACATGGTGCAGATTCTCATTGAGGATCAAAGAGAAAGCGTTAAGCTTCATGCACAATTGCTAGCTATGCAGGAAGAGAAAGAAGCCATTCTTCAAAGACTGCATGATATGGAGTTGTAGCTTCTTCAAGCTCAAGAAGCTTTGTCCAAGAAAATTCTTGAAGAAAAGGATAATTGTTCCAACTTGTCTTCAAGTTCCTCCATTGAAAAGTATGTAGGTTCTTTTGAAAAACATACAAGAGGTATTGGGTCCAAATTAATGTTGAAAATGGGCTATCAAGAAGGCAAAGGTTTGGGCAAGCATGCACAAGGCATTTTTGAGCCTATTTGTGTTGTGGAGCGTCCCAAGAATATGGGTCTTGGCTATGAGCAGCTTAATGGCGAAGCTTTGAGCACATGCATTCAAGAATGTGATGCAAATTTAAAGAGAACCTTTGTTCCAAGTTCTCAATTACATCAATGTCATGATAGCAATCTTCCTTGCCATTGTTTGAAGCCTTCATTGCAGCAAAAGAGGTATAATCATTCACATGATCAATTTGATTATGTTTTAACAAAGAATGATAATTTTTCTTGTTCAAATGGAAGAAAATTTTGTTGCACATTTTGTGGTGGAGTTAACCATGTTGCTTCAAGATGTTGGTTGAAAAAGAAAGCACACAGAAAGCAGAAGAGGCAAAGAGAACTTTCTCAGAAAGTGCTTAAGATTTGCCCAGTTTGTCAAAGGAAGGGACATGATGTCTCTCATTGTTGGACTTTGCATCCAACAAATCGTCCAAAGCATATGCAGCTAAGAGACAAACAGAGTGGCGCAAGTGGATCTATGGAGTCCATTATCGATGTGGAAATGGAAGATTCACATGAAGAATTGCAGTTGCAGCAAAAGACGCCATGGAGGTGGCTTGGTAAGAAGTGGATTAAATTCTTATTGCAGTAATTCATCTTCATTTTGTACATGCAAATTTCAGATTGGTATGCATGTATTTCAGTTGAAAAGTTGATGCAAGATTGCATGTATAAGAAGTTTCAGTTGAAGGAATTTCTTTGTTGTTGCAAAATTTCGCCATGGAGGTGTAAAAGATGAGTATGATACTCACTTATGTTGCAGCAATGTCTTTTGGTTCAGCTCTTGATCATCCACATGTTTTTGGGATGATGTACTTGTGGGTATTTGAAAAGAAGAGTTGAAGTTGCACATGTACATAGAGGTTGTATGTGTAATTAGCGAACTGTATATAGTTCATTGTACATGATACATACACATATGTTTGTCAAGATGTATCTTGCTATTTATCGACTTGTGTCGGTTGTGTGCACACTTGTTACAGATTTTGTGTGTCATTTTTATAGCACATTTCATTATCAACTGGTTGTTGATGTCATATGTTGCACAAGATGCTTTTGGTGTCGTTTGGTGCAAAGAACGAAGTGTCAATGCAAAGCAGTGCAAGATTCCATGAGTTGGAAAGGCATGCAAGCAAAGAAGTCACAAATTTCAGCAATTGTCATTGCTGGTTTCAGTATGACAGATTGGTATGGCAAGAAAATTTGGTCGGGATTCGGCACAAGTACATGGCTCATTCAGCAAAATTCGCCATGTGAACATTTGGAAATTCAGGGAAATTTTCGAAGGCTGAAGTGAAGAGGATGTTGTTATTCTCTCATTTTCTGTACTACAGTTCAGCTCAGAATTTCAGTGAGCTTTTGGGGTCCAAAAGCTTCTCATTTGGGAGGTGTGATCAGGAGCTCAAGTCCAAGCCATGGAAAAATGCTCAAAAATGAAATTGCTCAAAATTGCTCCAAAATAGATCGACTGGAAAAAGCTCGTTAATACGATCCCAACGCCATGAACGGCACTCAAATCCGACGCCGTATCAAGAAGATATTCAGCTTTGAAGTTCGCTAGTTTCAATTAAAAATGGTCAAAATTTGACTTTGGAAAAAATATATTTTTATTAAAAAAAGAATATTCCACAGAATATTCTGGGAATATTACGTAGAATATTCCACAGAATATTCTGGGGAATATTTCGGGCGCATCCAATTGCAGAGCGCCACGTGGCCAGCCCGGAGGCCGCCACGTGGCCCCTAGGCAGAATGAAATGGCGTGTTTAAAAATTTATATTGGTTGCGGCAGGATTTGAACATGGGTCACGGCGGAGGCAACCCAACGGTCTAACCGTTGGACCACAGCATTGGTCTTGTTATTCAATGCAACGCATATGTATTTAAATGTGATTTTTGGTTTGGGCGGGCCCAAAAGGGGTCCAGCCCCTAAGGGCTAGCCCCCTCCGCATGAAACCTTGGCACAGGAACCAAAGGGCTTATCCATTGGCGCGTTTAACAATTTTCAACGTGGTCTCATGGACCGTTGTTTGCACATTTAAATGTTTTGTTAAAACATTAAAGTTTTCCGTTAATAACTCAAAGTTTTTCAAACAAACTCCGACGGATTTGGTCGCATGGCCCTCATCTCTGTAGCCCTCCATTTCGGCGGCAGTTATGGCGGATTCCACTTATTTAGGTGCCACCTCTATTTTGTCGGAGCTATCTGGCAGTCAGCCAGATTTAACTGGAGTTTTTTTTGGTTACACTGCAGTTGGAGTAAAGGTGGCATAACTTTGGCTAGGAGAGGCCTTTTGATACGATTTTTTTTTTGATTCTGGGTCTCTTCGACATTCTGAAGCTGTTGGGAGTGTTTGTAGAGCCATCAGGGCGCTCTAACAGAGAATTTACCGGCATTTTGGGTCGTGGAGCCACCAGGGCCTAAGGGAAGAAGAGTTGTTTTGGTCTACCTTCATCCAATGGAGGTGATTTTTTAGTCAGTTTATACTGATTTGAGCCTTCTGAATCTTATTTTGCAGTGTATTTTTCCCTTTGAGGCTTCTATACAGTTGTATTCACATTTTGAGCAATTTAATCAAAGAGGACAAGCCCATTTTGGGAGGCTTGATCCAGCGGAGGTAGCCCAAGAGAGGGGTGAACCGCTTAAACAATTATTTGCTGTCATACTGTATAATTTTGCTGCATCTTTTCAGATTCTTCTCCTTTAAACAGTAAATTTTTATAAGCTATCTTTTCCCAAGCAGGTTTAAACAGTGAACAAAACTTATCAGTTCATCTTCAAACTACTACACTTCATTTGCAGAATATGGATACTTGTCTATTCACACATTAAAGTTGGATCAATGAATACTTTGCAATTAAAACAAATACTTTCACTGATCGGATCTTTGTGATTACATTTTATTTCTTTAGGCAGAGTCTGTAGAAGGGCCAGGTAGCCTCCGGATTCATCCTTTCTAGTAAAGGTGAAATATTCGGTGAATGCCCCTACAGTCAATCTCTGTATGAGAAATTATTTGTTCTCACAATTTTAGATCAGGTTGGTATCAGAGCTCAAGGTTTTGCTTAAGATTTTTTGAAATTTTTGCAAGTAAATTGTGTTATTCTGCAAAATTTGATGCTTACTAGGCTGAAATTGCAAGGAGGGGAAGGCCAATTGGTTAGAGAACAGTTTAATCCTCAACCAAGGAGGGCTAGAGTGCCATTATATCCACCTTCCATTTCTTCTTCAATAGCCTTAGAATCAGCCACAAACATGTCATCTTCTTCTACAAGTGAAGTTTCCTCCTTCACGAGATTCTTCAATGATGACATGAAGAATGAGTTTTTTAAGGTGAAGGACATTGTGCAGATTCTCATTGAGGATCAAAGAGAAAGCATTAAGCTTCATGCAAAATTGCTAGCTATGCAGGAAGAGAAAGAAGCCATTCTTCAAAGACTGCATGATATGGAGTTGCAGCTTCTTCAAGCTCAAGAAGCTTTGTCCAAGAAAATTCTTGAGGAAAAGGATAATCGTTCCAACTTGTCTTCAAGTTCCTCCATTGAAAAGTATGTAGGTTCTTTTGAAAAACATACAAGAGGTTTTGGGTCCAAATTAATGTTGAAAATGGGCTATCAAGAAGGCAAAGGTTTGGGCAAACGTGCACAAGGCATTGTTGAGCCTATTTGTGTGGTGGAGCGTCCCAAGAATATGGGTCTTGGCTATGAGAAGCTTAATGGCGAAGCTTTGAGCACATGCATTCAAAAAGTTGATGCAAATTTAAAGAGAACCTTTGTTCCAAGTTCTCAATTACATCAATGTCATGATAGCAATCTTCCTTGCCATTGTTTGAAGCCTTCATTGCAGCAAAAGAGGTATAATCATTCACATGATCAATTTGATTATGTTTTAACAAAGAATGATAATTTTTCTTGTTCAAATGAAAGAAAATTTTGTTGCACATTTTGTGGTGGAGTTAACCATGTTGCTTCAAGATGCTGGTTGAAAAAGAAAGCACACAGGAAGCAGAAGAGGCAAAGAGAACTTTCTCAGAAAGTACTTAAGATTTGCTCAGTTTGTCAAAGGAAGGGACATGATGTCTCTCATTGTTGGACTTTGCATCCAACAAATCGTCCAAAGCATATGCAGCTAAGGGACAAACAGTTTGGCGCAAGTGGATCCATGGAGTCCATTATCGATGTGGAAATGGAAGATTCACATGAAGAATTGCAGTTGCAGCAAAAGACACCATGGAGTTGGCTTGGTAAGAAGTGGATTAACTTCTTATTGCAGTAATTCATCTTCATTTTGTACATGCAAATTTCAGTTTGGTATGCATGTATTTCAGTTGAAAAGTTGATGCAAGATTGCATGTATAAGAAGTTTCAGTTGAAGGAATTTCTTTGTTGTTGCAAAATTTCGCCATGGAGGTGTAAAAGATGAGTATGATACTCACTTATGTTGCAGAAATGTCTTTTGGTTCAGCTCTTGATCATCCACATGTTTTTGGGATGATGTACTTGTTGGTATTTGAAAAGAAGAGTTGAAGTTGCACATGTACATAGAGGTTGTATGTGTAATTAGCGAACTGTATATAGTTCATTGTACATGATACATACACATATGTTTGTCAAGATGTATCTTGTTGTTTATCAACTTGTGTATGAAAGTGCTCAGAATTGCTCTGAAACAGATCAACTGGAAAGAGCTCAGCGATACGATCCCAACGCCGTGAACAACACTGAAATCCGTTACCGTATGAGGAATTTGTTGCACTTTGAAATCGCCCAATAACCTCCAATGTTGAATGGGTTCATGATTTTAATGTGGAAAAATATTTTTAATATATTAAAATTTAATTAATGTTTTATATATATTAAAAAAGTTTAATATTTTATTTGATTTAAAAAATCATATATTATATTAATATTTTTCATATATATATTAAATATTAATTAAATTAAAATATATATTAATTATATTAATTAAATTTCATATTAATTTTAAAACCCACAAGTCATATGTATTAAAACATTTCAAAACCCATATTCGTTGAAAACCAAATTCGAGATTTTATGAAAAGGGGTAAAAACCCACAAGTATAAAGTTTGTAAAAGGCACGTGGGTTTTAAATGTGATGTATTACGTGGGTTTAGAGCAGAGTTACGTGTCAAGGCACGTGGTCAATACAAGTTGGAGCAGATTTGTTTAGAGCGGAGGTTTAAACCATAAATCTGTTGCATTGGAGTGGCAACAGTTAACATTCATTAAAACTGTTAGCATGTGAACCGAACAACATTTCCGGCGGGTGTGTTAACGTTTGGCGCGGAATCCGATGGCACAAAATCCGACGATTATAATAGTTGCCATGTGATCGGATTAAACCACATTTAATATTTCAGTTAACCGTCCTCAAAATCTAGAGCGCGCCTGCTAATTTGGGCAGATCCGCCAAATTAGCGCCAGCTAACTAAACTTAACTTGAGTTTTTTTAGGCCAAACTGGCAGTTAGTAAATGTGGCATAACTTTGGCTAGGTGAGGCCTTTTGATATAATTTTTTTTTGATTCTGGGGCTCCTCAAAAAACTTTGGCTAGGTGAGGCCTTGTAGAGCCATCAGGGCACTCTAACAGAGAATTTACAAGCATTTTTGGTCGTGGAGCCACTAGGGCCTAAGGGAAGAAGAGCTGTTTTGGTCTACCTTCATCCAATGGAGGTGATTTTTTAGTCATATTATACTGATTTGAGCCTTCTGAATCTTATTTTGCAGTGTATTTTTCCCTTTGAGGCTTCTATACAGTTGTATTCACATTTTGAGCAATTTAATCAAAGAGGACAAGCCCATTTTGGGAGGCTTGATCCAGCGGAGGTAGCCCAAGAGAGGGGTGAACCGCTTAAACAACTATTTGCTGTCATACTGTATAATTTTGATGCATATTTTAAGATTCTGCTCCTTTAAACAGTAAATTTTTATAAGCAAACTTTTCCCAAGCTGGTTTAAACAGTGAACAAAACTTATCAATTCATCTTCAAACCACTACACTTCATTTGCAAAACATGTATACTTGTCTATTCACACATTAACGTTGGATCAATGAATACTTTGTAGTTAAAAAAAATACTTTCATTGATCAGATCTTTGTGATTACATTTTATTTCTTTAGGCAGAGTCTGTAGAAGGGCCAAGTATCCTTTGGATTCATCCTTTCTAGTAAAGGTGAAATATCCTGTGAATGCCCCTACAGTCAATCTCTGTATGAGAAATTCTTTGTTCTCACGATTTCAGATCAGGTTGGTATCAGAGCACAAGGTTTTTCTTAAGAGTTTGTGAAATTTGTGCAAGTAAATTTTATTATTCTCCAAAACTTGATGCTTACTAGGCTAAAACTGCTAAGAGGGGAAGGTCAATTGGTTAGAGAACAGTTTAATCCTCAACCAAGGAGGGCTAGAGTGCCATTATATCCACCTTCCATTTCATCCTCAATAGCCTTATAATCGGCCACAAACATGTCATCTTCTTCTACAAGTGAAGTTTCCACCTTCACGAGATTCTTCAATGATGACATGAGGAATGAGTTTTTTAAGGTGAAGGACATGGTGCAGATTCTCATTGAGGATAAAAGAGAAAGCGTTAAGCTTCATGCACAGTTGCTAGCTATGCAGGAAGAGAAAGAAGCCATTCTTCAAAGACTGCATGATATAGAGTTGCATCTTCTTCAAGCTCAAGAAGATTTGTCCAAGAACAAGCGTGAGGAAGAGGATAATCGTTCCAACTTGTCTTCAAGTTCCTCCATTGAAAATTATGTAGGTTCTTTTGAAAAACATACAAGAGGTTTTGGGTCCAAATTAATGTTGAAAATGGGCTATCAAGAAGGCAAAGGTTTGGGCAAGCATGCACAAGGCATTGTTGAGCCTATTTGTGTTGTGGAGCGTCCCAAGAATATGGGTCTTGGCTATGAGCAGCTTAATGGCGAAGCTTTGAGCTCATGCATTCAAGAATGTGATGCAAATTTAAAGAGAACCTTTGTCCCAAGTTCTCAATGTCACGATGGCAATCTTCCTTACCATTGTTTGAAGCCTTCATTGCAGCAAAAGAGGTATAATCATTCACATGATCAATTTGGTTATGTTTCAACAAAGAATGATAAATTTTCTTGTTCAAATGAAAAAAAAAATTGTTGCACATTTTGTGGTGGAGTTAACCATGTTGCTTCAAGATGCTAGTTGAAAAAGAAAGCACACAGGAAGCAGAAGAGGCAAAGAGAACTTTCTCAGAAAGTGCTTAAGATTTGTCCAGTTTGTCAAAGGAAGGGACATGATGTCTCTCATTGTTGGACTTTGCATCCAACAAATCGTCCAAAGCACATGCAGCTAAGGGACAAACAGTTTGGCGCAAGTGGATCTATGGAGCCCATTATCGATGTGGAAATGGAAGATTCACATGAAGAATTGCAGTTGCAGCAAAAGACGCCATGGAGTTGGCTTGGTAGGAAGTGGATTAACTTCTTATTGCAGAAAGTCATTACTCATTTTATACATGCAAATTTCAGTTTGGTATGCATGTATTTCAGTTGAAAAGTTGATGCAAGATTGCATGTAAAAGCAGTTTCAGTTGAAGGAATTTTCTTTGTTGTTGCAAAATTTCGCCATGGAGGTGTAAAAGATGAGTATGATACTCACTTATGTTGCAACAATGTCTTTTGGTTCAGCTCTTGATCACCCACATGTTTTTGGGATGATGTACTTGTTGGTATTTGAAAAGAAGAGTTGAAGTTGCACATGTACATAGAGGTTGTATGTGTAATTAGCGAACTGTATATGGTTCATTGTACATGATACATACACATATGTTTGTCAAGATGTATCTTGTTGTTTATCGACTTGTGTCGGTTGTGTGCACACTTGTTACAGAGTTTGTGTGTCATTTGTATAGCACATTTCATTGTCAACTGGTTGTTGATGTCATATGTTGCACAAGATGCTTTTGGTGTCGTTTGGTGCAGAGAATGAAGTGTCAGTGCAAAGCGGTGCAAGATTCCATGAGTTGGAAAAGCATGCAAGCAAAGAGGGCACAAAGTTCAGCAAGTTTCATTGCTAGTTTCATTATGGCAGAATTGTATGGCAAGAAAACTTGGTCGGGATTCGGCACAAGTACATGGCTCATTCAGCAAAATTCGCCATGTGAACAGTTGGCAATTCAGGAACATTTTTGAAGGCTGAAGGGAAGAGGATGTTGTTATTCTCTCATTTTCTATTCTACAGTTCAGTTTCAGAATTTCAGTGAGCTTTTGGGGTCCAAAAGCTTCTCATTTGGGAGGTGTGATCAGGAGCTCAAGTCCAAGCCATGGAAAAAGGCTAAAAAATGAAAGTGCTCAGAATTGCTCCGGAACAGATCGACTGGAAAGAGCTCGGTGATATGATCCCAACGCCGCAAACAACACTCAAATACGTTGCCGTATGAAGAAGTTGTTGCATTTTGAAATCGCCCAATAACCTTTAATGCTGAATGGGTTCATGATTTTAATGTGGAGAAAATATTTTTAATATATTAAAAATTAATTAATGTTTTATATATATTAAAAATTTTAATATTTTATTTGATTTTAAAAAAAAATCATATATTATATTAATTTTTTATATATATTAAATATTAATTAAAATATATATATTAATTATATTAATTCAAATCCATATTCATTTAAAACCCAACTATGTATTAAAACATTTCAAAACCCACATTCGTTGAAAACCAAATTCGAGATTTTATGAAAAGGGGTAAAAACCCACAAGTATAAAGTTTGTAAAAGGCACGTGGGTTTTAAATGTGCTGCATTACGTGGGTTTAGAGCAGAGTTACGTGTCAAGGCACGTGGTCAATACAAGTTGGAGCGGATTTGTTTAGAGCGGAGGTTTAAACCATAAATCCGTTGCATTGGAGCGGCAACAGTTAACATTCATTAAAACTATTAGCATGTGAATCGAACAACATTTCCGGCGGGTGTGTTAACGTTTGGCGCGGAATCTGATGGCACAAAATACGACGATTATAACAGTTGCCATGTGACTGGATTAAACCAAATTTAATATTTCAGTTAACCGTCCGACAAATCTGGAGCGCGCCCGCTAATTAGGGCGGATCTGCCAAATTAGCGCCAGCTAACTAAACTTAACTTGAGTTTTTTTAGGTCAAACTGGCAGTTAGTAAATGTGGCATAACTTTGGCTAGGAGAGGCCTTTTGATACAAATTTTTTTTTATTCTGGGGCTCTTCGACATTCTGGAGCTGCTGGGAGTGTTTGCAGAGCCATCAGGGCACTCTAATAGAGAATTTACCAGCATTTTTGGTCGTGGAGCCACCAGGGCCTAAGAGAAGAAGAGCTGTTTTGGTCTACCTTCATCCAATGGAGGTGATTTTTTAGTCAGATTATACTGATTTGAGCCTTCTAAATCTTATTTTGCAGTGTATTTTTCCCTTTGAGGCTTATATACAGTTGTATTCACATTTTGAGCAATTTAATCAAAGAGGACAAGCCCATTTTGGGAGGCTTGATCCAGCGGAGGTAGCCCAAGAGAGGGGTGAACCGCTTAAACAATTATTTGCTGTCATACTGTATAATTTTGCTGCATATTTTCAGATTTTTCTCCTTTAAACAGTAAATTTTTATAAGCAAACTTTTCCCAAGCAGGTTTAAACAGTGAACAAAACTTATTAGTTCATCTTCAAAACACTACACTTCATTTGCAGAATATGTATACTTGCCTATTCACACATTAAAGCTAGATCAATGAATACTTTGCACTTAAAACAAATACTTTCATTGATCGGATCTCTGTGATTACATTTTATTTCTTTAGGCAGAGTCTGTAGAAGGGCCAGGTAGCCTCCGGATTCATCCTTTCTTTGAAAGGTGAAAGATCCGGTGAATGCCCCTACAGTCAATCTCTGTATGAGAAATACTTTGTTCTCACAATTTCAGATCAATTATTAAACTATAAAATCTACACATCTCCCCCCATATCAAAGTGGGCTTTTCTCGGATGAAACCTCTACTAGGTCATTATACCCATTTCTATCCATTTTATGGATACACTTAAGATCGAACCTCTCTGAATGCAACATTTCAAACCTTTTGACAGCATTTAGGATCTTGAATATAATATTTCTTAGGTACTCCATCTGCATACCTAATACCCACTCAAACAGCCGCAACCTTGTCAGAAAACTATTCACATCCGGGCCTTTCAGGTTTGAATTTTTTTATTTTTCGGACGAATGGGTTATTAAGCCACGCGCTTTTTTTTATTGGAGATTACTTATGAACTATTAAATAAATTTATTAATATTAATTTGAATTCCAAACTTTAAATTTCACAAAAACTTCATATCATAATTTCAAAAAAATTCTTATATACTACCTTCAAAATTTCCAATCATAAAATACTTACTGGCCTAGACAAATACAAGTTAAATTTATATACAAGTTAAATTTATATATAGATATATATAAACTGTGGTATTGTAAAACGAAAATTTAATATTTACCTTTTAAACACTAGTCGCAACATTTTGTAACATTATTGTCTAATAAAATTATAATTCAATATTTTTTTTTTAATTATTAAAATATAAATTATATATAAAAAATTAACTATTAAAATACAAGTTATATATAAAATGAAAATAGGTAAAAATAGACACAGTCAGGTCACATTATGGTTTTGAAACCAAGGAGTTGTGATAGAAAAAATTAAAATCGACACAGTTAGGTCACATTATGGTTTTGAAACTCAAGGAGTTGTGGTAGAAAATAATAATAATTGTTGATCAGTTTGGTCTGCAACATAAAATCTTATTTTTGTAATTGGTAACAAGCCCAATAACAAAAGGGCGGCCAATTTCACTAGTTTGTTTGTTTTGTCTCTTTTATATTAATTTTTAATATTTCTAGTCTAAATATCTCTAATGCTATAACTAATAATAATTCCGCTAGTTGGTTTGTTTTGTCTCTTTTATATTAATTTTTAACATTTTTAAGTCTATATAACTCCAATGTTATAATTAATAATTTTGATTTCATTTTGGAACATAACCAATCATCTAATTCAATTGAGATTAATATTTTTACATGGAATTTATAGAAAAAAAATTCAATAATATAATATACAATGCTCACAACAAATTAATTCAATGATCAACTATATTAACATATAAAACATATTTTTTGTTCATATATTGAATAATAACAATTGATATATGGAAATTATAATAATATATATAATGGACAATTCTTGAGAAAGATAATTTCATTTCTGTTATAATTCTAGTCTCTACTCAAGGCAACAAATAAACATGGTTTTAATTTAACTTATAGCAAAGATAGAATCATACCTTCTCTATTACAATATATGGTTGCAACAACCTCAAATTTACCTATTAATATATATTAAATAGTTAGGAATTTGCTCTTGAGCCAAACTTCACTTTTGGATTCTTATAAGAATATAAGTACACCATTTTCATATACTACAACAAAAAAAATGTTGTTAATCTTCAACATGTAAATAATAAAATCTATAACTAGAAATTGTCCATAAACCAGTTGCAGAATAAAAATGTTCCGCCCAAATATGGACTCCTTGTTGGAATAGTTTTCCTTGCAACAAAGGCTACCCTCTAGGTTTTATAGGCTAAGGATCGCCTAATTATGGTTTATCATTTAATTAAACCTTACGAGGGGGTTAATTCTTGAAGGGATAAGCGGTCCATTCATGCCATGCAATTGATGTTACAAAACGAGAAAATAATGATTGTGATGATCATGGTGGTTCAAATTTGAAGGTTTGAATGCAGAGAGGAGTTTGAAAAGGACTATTGTTCAATTATAATAAAGTCACCAAGAATTAGGAATTCATCCCACAAATTGAACTTTTTCTAGAAAATTAGGTTGGTTAAAGAGAATCGTTATGTGTAGACTGTTTTTGAATTGTGATAGATACAACCACACATTTATAGAGAATTGTGGCTACATGGAAATGTATTAACTATAATCAAGGAAAATTTGCTACAACTAATAATTCCGTGTAATTCAGACAAGAAGATGCCCTAGCAAACTTGTGTTGGAGCCTTGGAGGGAAGTGGGATAGCCCTAGTTATTTCTAAAAGAAGAAGAGGATCTCATTCATTAGGTTGTGGATGCTAATGGGGAAGAAGGCTGTGGATTGGGAATTATTTTAGATTACCATTGGCCTAGCAATTGGGATATGAAAAGAGAAATTAGAGGCAACCATAGAAACAGAATGCCCCACATGGATTCATAGTCTCAACTCGGGGGTGGCCTTCATTGCAAAGGGAACTAGTGTAATAGGAAACCTATGGTTAAGTGGAATTTCCTTCCTCTATATCCAATTGGTGGAAAATTTCCAAATAGATAAGTATTATAGATTTTATTATTGTCGGAACGAAATTTTAATGCTATTGTTGTCCTTGTATATGAGAATTATGTATATTCTTGAGGATGAAATGCTAGAAGTAAGGTTTGGCTCAAGAGGGAATTTATAGTTTTCTAGCATATATTGGTATACTCATTGAGGTTGTTAATGAACTATATATTATAATGGGGAGGGAATAATTCTACCTCCATTATATATTTAATTTCCGACGATTTCAATTTTTGTAAATGACATTATGGTTACCTAAAAGGAGGCTAGAATCATGAAGGAGATGTAATTACCTTTTTAAAGAAATGTTGGTTATGTATACTTACATAATTTCCATGTATCAACTGTTATTATTCAATGTAAGAGTATAAATATGCTTTATATGCTGATATGCTTGATCATACTCATGGGTATTAAATTAATATCTTTTGGGAATTGTATATTCCATTGCTAAGTTCTATTTTCCTATCAATTCCATGTAAAAATGTTGATGTTAGCTTAATTAGATGGTTGGATACATTACACATAGAGTAGTGTGCCTCACCTATCAAGAGGGATTCCAACTTGGTACCTATTCGCACAAAACTAGAAAAATTCCCAACAACATGGTATTAACCTATTGATTTGACCCCTTGGGATCTCTTGAGTGTGTTATTAGCTATGTTTACTCCCTCTTATTTTAACGCAAATAAGAGATACATGTTTCCTGTGCCATCCTTGTCCTCATTCCTCTCATGGTATTTTTATTCGTGGGAGTCATGATACCTCGTTCTGCATTGCCATGCTAAAGGCCACAACCTACATAAGTGACCAATTTCTTAAACCATTCATGTACTCATTCCTCTTGTGTTTTTTGATTTGTGGGGATTTACGGAACCTAACTATGCATTGTCATGTTAGAGACCAAAACCTAAGTAAGAGAACTATTTCTTGTATCATCCTTGTCCTCATTTCTCTCATGGTTTTTCGTATCTTGGGGAGTTATGAAAGACAACTTTGTATTATTTTGATAAAGTCCACAACCTAAATAAGGGACATGTTTCTTGTACCATTCTTGTCCTTATTTCTCTCATGGTTTTTTTAGTATTTTGTGGAGTTATATGAAACCCACTTTTGCATTGTTTTGCCAATGTCCATACTTTAATAAGAGACCAGTTTCTTATACCATCCTTGTATTTTTCCCTCTCTATTTTTTCTTGACCTTTGGGGAGTTATGAACCCCAACTCCTATAAGTGTAGTAAAGACCACAACTTGAATAAGAGACATGTTTATTGTACCATCCTTGTCCTCATTTCTCTCTTGTTATATGATTAGTGGGAAATTACGAAAGATAACTCCACATTATTGAGGTAAATCCCACAACCTAAAAAATAAACTCTTTCTTGTACCATCTTCATCTTCATTCCTATATTGGTTTTTGGTCCATGGGGAATCATGAAACCCAACTTGTATGATCACATTAAAGTCCATAACCTAGATAAAGCACCTATTTTTTGCACCATCCTTGGCCTCATTCCTTTTTTTCTTTTAGATCTCTGAGAAACAAGAATCCCACAACTTGAATAAGAGAATTTTTTTTTTGTACCATATTGGCCCCTAATTCTCTCTTGTTTTTTATCCATGCTGAGTTATTGCAGTAAAGCCCACAACCCAAACAAGAGACATGTTTTTTTGTAAAACTCTTGTTGTTATTTGTTACTTGTTTCTTGTTTTTTGATCTGTGGGAACTTATGAATCCTAAATCTACAATTTCACAATAAATCCCATAACCTACACAGGGGACCTATTTCTTGTAGCATAATTGTCTTTATTTCCTTCTCAATTTTTGATCTGTGAGGAGTTATGGACCCTAACACTTCAATATTATTACAAATCCCACAACATAAATAACTTAATAACAAACTTGTTTCGTGCACCCTCCTTTCTCTTATTTCTTTCTTGTTTTTAGATACTCTTAGAAAAAAGAACCCCAGCTTTGTAGGTAAAGCCCACAACTAGAGCAAGGGACCTTTTTATTATACACCACTAACCCTTACTTCTCTCTTGTTTTTGAATGTATGGTGAGTTAAAAAAAACCCAACCCTACATTATTGTAGTAAAGCCCACAATCTAAACAAGATACCGGCTTCTTGTAAGTCTTGTTGTTATTTTTTTCTTGTTTTTTAATACATGGGGAGTTATGAATCCAAACTCCAGAATTTCACAATGAAACCCACAACTTGAAAAAAGGACCCATTTCTTATACTATCATTTTTCCTTCTTAATTTTTGATCCATGGGGAGTTATGAAACCTAACATTGTAGTAGTATTGCAAAGCCTATAGTTACTTGAATACATTAATAGGACACAAGTTTCTTGGACCATTCTTGTCCTCATTTCTCTCCTTTTTGGAGTTATGAAATTAAACTCAACATGATTACGATATGCCCCACAGACTTAATAAGAGATTATTTCTTGTACCATCCTTGTCACCTTAACATGGGTTCATCAAATTCAACCAAATCAAACACAAGATCAAAGACTGTGTAACTCTAGGGTTTGTTGAATATAGCTCATTGTTGTGGCAATGCCCCATCTCAACCACTAAACCACAACCTCACAAGGATTCCTATCTTAACATTATATTAGTAAGTAAATCACCGGATTCATCACCCCCCCAACGTGTCACGAATCCAACATGTTGGAAATGATTCTTTGTTGATACATGTCTGATTCGTTGTTGGTGCTTGTCCAAATTTCAGGATTTGTGTCAGGAAGGAGTATGATTCGTGAGAGAATTGCAATTTTTGGACACGTGTGAGTCGAACATTGATTCCATGCTTGATAAAAGCCAAAATTGAGTTGCATTTGTCTATTTTCATTCATTGTTTGGGTGTTGTGGGATTGTGGGAATGACCAACAAAGGAGATATGAGTGTTTTGGAGGTGATTCAAGCTACATGTAAGTGGATTTCCCTTCCATTTTCTTCTAGTTTTGATACAACAATCTAACTGTCTATTTTGTTTACATGCACAACCTTATAACAATGCATTTTTTCATTATTTTTACAACATTCATGGCTCAATCAAGGGAAACAAGTAAGGGGCATTGGCCAACTTGGATCTTAATGAGCCAATGCTAGAGCCTATCACTTTTGATGATGGTGATACTCTTGAGGGGTCATGCTCCACACAAGAAAATGCAGAGATTACATTGGATAGAGAGAAGCAGGATGCAAAAGAGAGCAATGGTGGTACTTATGCTGATTTTGATGTTAATGAGATACACGCACAACCTATAGCTTATTGGAAACAACCTATGAGATTCTTCCTTCCTATTCTACGGTTCTGGGTTCAAGTGTCTACGTTATTTTGTGTTTGTTGTTTGCCATTGGCATTCCTAGTCAGGAGTCCTCAAGACTCAATTCCTATGTAATACATTTCGATTTTGTTGACTTAATGACAAAATTATAGTTTTTGGTTAATTTCTTGTGTTTTTCCAATGTCAATTTATCGTATTTGTCATTGATATACTAGTCAGTGCTACTTGTAAACTTGTATCTTTGATGAATCATGAATATATACATAATACTATAAGGATATAACATGTCCTACTTGTCATGTTTTGGGGTCTCCATGTCCCAGTGCCAAGTAACTTAGATTAGTACATTACTAATCACTTATATTTATACCAAAAAAAAGTGAGAAATTCAAGTCTCTCCAATTTCTACTTTAATTTATATTTCGTATTCCATTTCCATTTCTAATATTATCATAATGATATAAATTGACTCATTTATTAGCCATCTCAACCGTGTGTGTATATATATATATATATAATACCAGCATATCTAGAAATTTAATACTTATTGTAAAAATGGACAATCTCTTTCCATACTAAATCCATTATAGAATCAGCTTTACCTATGGTCTGGTCTGTTGTAAGTGAAGCTCACAACCGAGGGAAAGTTCTTAGTCAGGCCACGATGGCCAGCAGATTCAGGTACCCATTTTACCAATCAACTTGTTTTTAATTTTTAGTTCAATTCTTTCGTGACAAATTGGCTTTTTGCTATTTCCTTCTACCTAATGCCATGGTGAAAATTAAGTTAGCGTAGTGGCGTGGCATTAAGCCATTTATCCACTGAGATTCACACCTTTGTCATATGAATGGAAACTTCAAACATTTTTTCCATCCATTCCTTAAGCTTCTTGCAAAATTTCTTTCCATCCATTCTTTAAACTCCAAATTTTTTATTTCGATCCATCAATTAAATTTAGTTCCTCTCACTTGGATTGTCTAACTGGGCTAATAATTATGCGATTATTTTGCACTCGGGAAATTCCTAACAATTCTGCCATTGTTATTTTGGTGCAGGGATGGGCAGGGTGACAACCAAGGTGGATGTGTTCAGCTTTGGTGCGGTGTTGATGGAGCTGATAACCGGACGCAAGGCTCTGGATGAAACCCAACCAGAGGAGAGCATGCACTTGGTCACATGGTTCTGGCGTGTGCTCATGAGCCATGACGGTTTCCGCAATGCTGTTGACCCGATCCTTGACATGACTGACGATAATTTCCAAAACATGTGCACAGTGGCGGAGCTAGCTGGGCACTGCACCTCCGAGGACCCCTTGCAGCGCCCTGACATGGGCTACGTCGTCAATGTGCTCTCCCCACTCGTTGAGCAGTGGAAGCCTGCCAACTTGGATGCCCAAGACCGCTGCGGCACTGACCTTGATGTGTCCTCTCCCTGGTCCTCAAGCGATGGCATGTCGTTGGAGGAGGAGGAGCTCCATCCCTCTTAAACAAGGAAAGCTTGATCAATATTCAAACAAACAAGCATTCCCAAAAATATTAAGCTATATAAATTTTGGGTATTTTTAGAAAAAAACTATATTTACGCAGTAAGTTGTTGACCATTCTAACAATTGAACAATGATATGCCATCAGATTAAAAATAGTTATAATAAACCAACTTCTTATCAACTAACTGCTTTTGTTCAACCCTTATCAACGGATTCAATGTTGTGGAGTTTCAACTTCTTCAAAAATCAGGGTTTCTTTTTTTTTTCAACAATAGGTTCAGTGTTGAAACACACAGTCTTTTCAAAATTTTCAACCGTACAAAATCTTCTGTGGTGCTGAGAA
Source organism: Pinus albicaulis (assembly GCA_034641835.2). Taxonomy (NCBI): domain Eukaryota; kingdom Viridiplantae; phylum Streptophyta; class Pinopsida; order Pinales; family Pinaceae; genus Pinus; species Pinus albicaulis. The sequence goes on from CM076584.1 coordinate 1,548,822,553, forward strand.
CAATCTTCAGTGATGCTGGGAACCGATTTATGCTTTTCAAAATTTCAAACAGTACAAAATCTTCAGCCGTGCTCAGAAATCAATTCGGTCTTTTCAAAATTTTCAACAGTAAAATATTTTTAGCCGTGCTCGGAACAGATTATGACTTTTCATTTTTTTCAAGAGTACATGATCTTTGTGCACCAGTAGATATTCATAAGTAATTTTTAATTATAAGTAAATTTTCTTTCATTTTCGAATTAGCATTTAGTAATTTATTTGGTTTTCATATCCGTATAATCTATTCAGAAACCAATTCGGGATTTTCAAAATTTTCAGTGGTGCTCAGACCAGATTATGGCTTTTCATTTTTTTTCAAGAGTACCTGATCTTTGTGTGCCAGTGGATATTCATAAGTGATTTTCATAGTAATTTTCCTTTCATTTTCAAAAGAAGCCTACATGGATGAAGAGGTGATTAAGAAGGGGATAGGGATTGTATGCTAAGGGGAATCTTGATGAGTATCAGAAGGCAAGGAAGGAGGAGAAGCATCACATGAAACATATGGAGCATTTGGGTGAAATGGGAGCCGTCTCTGCTAGAGTCTTTGCACTGGTAACTCTCTTTACCTTTCTATTGCGCTGGTAAAGCTCTTTACCCTTCTACCCTTTTATTCCCTTCTTTCTTAATATATGGTCAGATCCACTTAATATGTTATGAAAATGGTCAATCTTGATTTTGTTGTTATTATGAAATTGTATGATATTCTTAAAATCTGTAATAGAAATAATTTTACTCTATAATAGAAATCATTTTAGTAAACATAATATGATTGATTCTCACGAAATTAACAATTATAATTAATTACCGTTGCAATATATGTGTTATAATGTGCAGCATGAGAAGCAGTACATGTAATATACAATTTTGTTCCGTGATTGATTCACATTTATACCACAATCTCAGCAAGGATTTTTTTTTGCATTTTCTATTTTTCTTTGATCAGGGAATACATAATCTTTTGTGTTGTGGAGATGAGGGTAGGAGAATGATCGAGGCAAGGATCAAATTATAAACCTTCCAGAGATTTCCTTGATATACTTATGGCTAGAGATAGTGTGAAAACCCATGAAAAATTAAGCCTGATCTTCTGAGATATGCTGCCTGCCTGAGACCACATGTAATTATAAAATATAAATTAAACATTCCTTTTTGTTTTCTTTAAATAAAAATATATCATATCCCATTAGATTCATGGTTGATGGGGTATGAGGCATTACATTTAAATATTAGTTTTGGACAAAATCAAAATCAAAGGAAAAAGCAATTCTTTTTTTGGTATTTTTGCTCTCTATTAATAATGCTATCCGTTAAATATTTAATTCGTGTAATTATCTATTAGATATCTTTTATATGGTTGGAAGCATAACCTCATGCCCAAATTATGAATTTTAGGTGATCTTACTCAATTCTCCAACCATTTGAAATTGATTATCAACGTGGTTTCCCTCGAGTCCCATGTGTTGAGAGTTCAAAAGTTGTTTTGCATCTTACACTATTTGCATGAAGGGGTTTGAGAGAGTCTTGATATCTTCCTGCAATATTCGAAAGAAACAGAAAATATTAATATGATTCCTTAATGTTTCTCATCCTCTCTCAAGCTCTTGATCATGTTCCTCTTTCCATTTCCTTTCCCGTTCAGAAGAGCTTAAACTGAGACTTGTTGATCCTTGCTGAGTTTCTTGCATAATTAGTCTTGATTGATTTAGGTTAGGCCATGTAACTTTGGCCAGTGGAGTGCAATCTCCTGTTGGACTACCTGCCCTTATACTTGCCTCCTTGCCTGACCATCACAGTTCGTCATGACAAGTTATGGCCTGCCATTAGCTTTACTAGGTGATTTAGATTTGGTCAACATTGGAGCAGAAACACCACTATCAATATAATGTTATCTTTTGAAAACAAAGTCTTCAAATCGCAAGCAACCAGTGTCGGTCACAACTTCCTGTTCCATATTGACCATTTTCAGGTTCCGTGTAACCAGGTGTAGTTTGGGGGCTTTCCTGGCTCCCAATTTGGGTAAGCCATTTGGTTGCCCTGTATTCGCCAGTGCCCCTTCCCCTTGTGCAAGGTATGGTCCTCCTTGATCTCCATGAAAATGGTGGCACCCAACTTGTTGTACACCTCATGTCCATTCCTTCACTACATGCTTAGGGCAAAGTCACAGTCCAGGTCCGTGAAGATGTCGATCCAATACGCGAATTGATGACCATACCTGATGTGCTTTCAATTCTATTATGGAGATTATATTGCTGTGCTAGAGCTGGCAATTTTGTTTTTTTTTTTTTTTTAAATAAAAAAATAAAAAAAATTCTCTTTTGTATTAATATATAAAAAACAAAACATTTTTTTAGTTGGCAACATTTCATTCATATTTTTTCAAAAATAGTCTACATACGGAATGTTCCAAAAATTACAAAATGCCCCAAAACCATTCATTTGTTCAATATAGCCAAAAACATAGCAAATAGGCCAAACAAGATGCAGCTGGAAGTATATTATCAGAACATATGGGTTGATAAAATGTATTTTTGTTAAGACAATTATGTCAATACAACAAGTTGGGGGATCTCAGGGCAACTATAATTCTGTCATAGATCAACATAAATGAACCTTCCTCAACAACACTAGTATGTGCGTCTAGACAAAATCTAGAAGGAAATTGAATCCATGCACTAGGTAGTCATGCATGGTTCGAGAAGGAAATTCAATCCATACACCAAATAGACATGCATGGTTCTAGTGTCAAATATCAAGCTCCTGTAGAGTGAATAGATGATGATTAGCCAGCCAATTTATTTTTTGTTAATGATAGCTGATAGCTTTTTCTTTATGTTATGAAAATGATAGTAAGCACACACATTGATATTAGTTACGCCGATAGGCGTCCCACCTGTTGGAATTCACCACTTTAATGATTTTGCTAATTAATTTTTTTGATCTTATGGTCTAATTTGAAATATGCTAGTATATTCTCATCGTCGCCACTATATCAATGAATGAAAATCAAAATCATAACTTCCTTCCATATCTAAATCATATGTTTAAACATTGTTTAAATAAATTTTTACTAAATCATACTAAAATTTTACTGTGCCTTTTATGTATCACCATGTATGAGGATTAGAGAAAAATAAAGATAAATATAAAATTAAAAATAAAAATACATTGACACTTGGCTGTTGTTAACTAAAACGTGTCCCATAACCTAAAATATGCATTACTTTTATGATGGTCAGAGCTGTTGTACCGCTTTTGATTTAAATTTAACTTTTAGGGCGGTTTTATTTATATTAAGCATTGAAATTAAAAATATATTGAACCCTGGTTGTGTTCCTCTTAAGGTATGTGTTACAAGTTAAAACAATTGTGGGAGGTTTTATTTATATTAAACATTTTATATTAAAGAGTGAAATTAAAAATACATTGAAAATTTAAATATTGGCATGTCCAGTAAAACATGGTTTAGAGGCTAACCTTTGAATTATTGCAGCCTTCTCCATTTACATTTTAATGTAACTATTATAGTATTTTTTTAATATTTTGGTATGTAGTTAGTTTTTTTTCGTTATTAAGTTTTAATATAATAAGATAAATTTTATCATTAAATTTGTATTTAGGTATTTAGTTTCTTTATTGGATTTAGTCTATTATTTTTATTATTAAGTTTTGATTAATGTAGTAAACATAATCTTTTCTTTAAATAATATAATGTTTTATTAAGAGTTTTATAATATTAATAATAAGTTTATTAGTTTATAATAATATTAGTTTTTTTTTTTTTTTTTTCATCTGGAATAGTGTTCAGGATGGATGTGACAGGGGTTCATCTGTGGTTTCTATAGAATTTGCCAACGATCTTCCTCGTCCCTCACTCCAGGCTCGCGGTCAGCTGCCAGACGTACGGTGATTAATTATACAGCTATCAGTATGGATCTTTCCCCTTTATGCATTTTCTGTTACCCTCAACGGAGTTTAGGAGTTTCTGTGGCTAAGCGGGTTTTACGCCTCTCTGGTGTTTCCTTAAGAGGGTTAGTCGGTGGTTACAATGGGTTTTGATAGTGTCTTGGTGGAGCTAGAACCCTCTCCTGAAGACCTTCTTACTTGTTGGGGACTTGAAATCTTGGAGAAAAACCTTGAGCACCTTTTTCCCAACCCGGTTTCTCATGACCTCGCAGCTGAGGCAGCTTTGGGAGGTTTGTCACAAGGGGTTGGTTTGTTAGGTGAAACCCTTGTCGGTTCTAGTAGTGAGCATCATCTCCTCGGTCCTCAGTACCCACGCAGTGGGCGTCCTTAGACTTCCGAAGAAATCTTCAAAGTGACGATCACCCCAAATAGGTCTTTGCCTTTGTCGACGCCTTAAGGTAACTATGCTCCCTTTGTTTCTACAGGAGGATTAGAAGACATTGTGGGTTGTAGTGGTTTTCTGTTTTTTTCGGGCCCTCATCTACCTAGGGTCAAAAACCCTGTGGGTCTTTCTCTTTTGGGCAGACGTCCTCAGGAGGTTTCAGTGGGGTTGTGTTTACCTGGGGTGGAGAATGTGCTTTCGAAGGCTGTCCCTCCACGGGCGGCTGAGGGTCTAGCACCTGTTGTGCAGAATGAAGGTGGGTTGGCTTATCCTGTGAGGGATGGGGTTCTATCCCCCTAGGATCAGTCAAGGGTCTCCTCGAACGAGGCGGTCAATATTCCTCCAGAATCATCGATCTTTGAAAATCAGGAGCATGCCCCTCAGTTCGAAGTTGCATCTGGGGCCTGTGCCCAGCCGGGCCTAAGAAAGGAAGTTGTGCCTCCCAAATCCCTTGAGGACCTCAGGCAGATCTTTCTCGAGTCTATAGGGGCTGATGTTCCTAAAATCAACCCGGTGGTAGAAGAGGTGGGTTTCAAGAAAGCTGTGGGAGAGACGCGGAAGAAATCCAAATCCATTAAGACGAAAGAAGTTCATCCAAAATGTCTGCTAGGTGTGGACATTGGCATTGAAAAATCCATGGAACTATCTGAGACTATGATTGTTGGAAGAGTAAGGGGTCGGAAGTACTCGACTGATTATATTACTGATTGGGCTCAAACACTGTGGAAAGAATCACCAGGTATGCCTGTAGATATTTCAATCCTTGTAAGAGGCTGGTTCAGTATCACATTTGAAAGGAAAGAACAAGTAGATTGGGTTCTCGAAAGGAACTGGTTTTTTGGGAAGAGACCCATTCTCTTCAGAATATGGATCCCCCTGTTTGATGCTCAAAAGGAAAGAATGGAAGAATGTCCGGTATGGGTCAAGCTCCCTAGACTTCCTCTGCAGTTCTGGACAGACTCTATTTTTGTATCAATAGGCAACACTCTAGGAACCTTTTTAGAAGCTGATAAGTCATACATTCAAACCAGGGATAGGAGTGTGGTCTGTATCCTGGTGAGTTTGAATCCTAGGGAAGGTCTTGCGGATGCAATGACGCTCTATTACCAGGATTTGGAGTTTTTGCAGACCCTTAGCTATGAGCACCTTCCCTTTCTGTGCAACAGATGTCATAAGATGATTCATTTGGCGAAGGAGTGTCCGCTCAGTCATCGTCATAGGCGCAGACAGAAAAAGCAGTACAAGAAGGAGAAGGTTATTTTCTTAGATTTGGACGAGCCTCCCAAGGTAGCAGAGCCTAGTCCTATGGTGGAAGAGGTTCCTCCTCCCCCTGTGGTGAATGCGGAACAGAACTAGGAGGTAGCAGCAGCCCCTTCCTCCTTCCCTCCTGAGGATCCGGCAGACTCCCTGGTTCCCCTACAAGTTGTTGAACTAGTTGGGGCGTCTCAGGCGGGTATGTCTTCCTCTGTTCCTCTCTCGATTCAGTCCACTACTTATTTCCCTTTATCTGATTTTGCTGAGCCTGGTCCCTCCAGGAAAATTTTAAATGATTTATCGGCACTAAATATTTCTCTGTCGTCCTATGATAGTGTTATCCTGTCTGTTCCCGACCCTCCTATTTGTTCTTCCTCTCAAGCTATTGGTCTTTCCCTAGTCCCTTGTCCTCAGGCCTTTTATTTTGACCCTCTTCCTTATAACCTTAGAACTCAAGAAAACAGGGTTGGGTCTGGCCTGGCAGTAGGTGGTCTCACTCCGAATCCTGTAGTGATAGGGGCCAGGAAATTGAGAGGCATAAAATCCAACCTTTCTAAAGATCAATCAAAAGCTGTTGTGGATATTGCTGATGGAAAACAGATGTCTATTACTGGGGTGCTTAGAGCAGAGAGACCACCCCCAGAACATGTGCCATGATTTTCCTTTCTTTTAATTGCAGAGGCTTAGCTAGCCAGCCAAAAAATCTAGCCTTGAAAGAACTTGTGTGTTCTCAAAATCCAGATATTGTTTTGCTTTAGGAAACTCTAGGGAAATGGGATGAGGTAATCTGTTCTATTTCCAAACTTATGCCTGACTGGTCCTTTTTCACCCTCGATGCCATAGGGAGATCCGGGGGTGTGGTTACTGGTGTTAATCCTAAGAAGCTTAAATATGTTTCTTCCTGGGGTTCTACGAATGTTCTGGCCTTGGAGCTTTTCTCTAGTGAGCTCAGTCTTACCTTTCTCTCCTTAAATATCTATGGGCCTTGTGTGGACAGAGAGATTTTTTGAACCTCTATCTTCAGCTCTTCCTGGCTTGCTCATCCTAACTTAATCATTGGTGGAGACTTGAACTTTTATTTGGGGGAAGAGGAGTCTTAGGGTGCCTTGGCCAGAGCTGACCCTTTAATTGACTTCTTCAGGAACCATTTGGCCCTATCCCATCTGGTGGATATTCCCCTCCTGAAGTTGCAACCTACATGGAGAAACAGAAGAATTGGGCAGGACTGGGTGGGTAAGAAGATTGATCATTTTTTGTTAAGCAAAGTTTTGGTGGAAAAAATTATGAACTATTGGCATTGGGTAGGTGAAGGAGGTGTCTCGGACCACTTTCCTATTCTCCTAGAAATTAAAGGTGATGGGAAAAAACCAGGAATCCCCTTTAGATTTAATTCATCCTGGCTCAAGGATGACTCGTACAATGAACTCTTTTCAGCAACTTGGGAGAAAGATTCCTTTAGCCCTGAAATATCAAGGAGTGCCTTTCTTATGAACAATCTGAAGAAAATGAAAGCATCCTCCAAAGCATGGGCTACCCAAAAAAAGGTGAAAGAAGAAGATGAGCTTAAGAAGGTCAATACAAAACTTGCACTGTTGGAAGACCCTGAAAGGGGAGGATATGCTTATGTTGAATCGAGGACAAGAATTAAGGAGCTGGAGGCCACCAGGAGAAGCATTCTTCTGCTCAGGGAAGAGAGTTGGCGTCTGAAAAGCAGAGTGATCTGGCTTCAAGAAGGAGACGAGAATACTAAATTATTTCAAAATTATGCAAAAGGTCGGAAGCAGGCAAACACAATTTGGGAAATTCCTAAGGAAAATGGTGAACAAGATTCTTCTTTTGAGGATCTAGCTTCCTTAGGTATTCATTTATTTAAAGACCTTTTTAAAGCCCAGGCTGAAGCTTCCATAGCAGAAGTTATCAGAGTTGCCTAGTTCTTTCCTAGTTTCATTGATGAAGAAGGCAATGAGGCTATCATGGCTCCTGTTGTGAAACAAGAAGTTGAGGACATTATCAAAGGAATGCAAAGGGACAAAAGTCCAGGTCCGGATGGATGGACTGTTGAATTCTTCCAACACTTTTTTGATGTTCTAGGTGATGACTTGGTAGCTATAATAGAAGAATCCAGAGTCTCGGGAACCATTTCCCCCCATTTTAACTCCACTTTCCTCACCTTGATCCCAAAATCTGATCATCCTAACTCCTTTTCTGACTTTCGGCCCATTTCTCTCTGCACTTGTGTATACAAAATAATTGTGAAAGTCATAGCCTCTAGGATTAAGCCTTTCCTTTCCAGTCACATCTCCCTGGAACAATTTGGGTTCTTGAATGGTCGACAAATCTATGAAGCTGTAGGAGTAGCTCAAGAAACCCTCCACAGTCTGAAGTGAAGTGGAAGGAAAGGGGTTATAATTAAAATTGATTTGTCCAAAGCTTATGATAGATTCAGCTACATGTATCTGCGCCTTTTACTCACTCACCTTGGCTTTCGATTTGAATTTGTCAGATAGATCATGAGCTGTGTATCCTCTTCTACTATTTCCTTGTTGATTAATGGTGCTGCAACCTCATTTTTTACCCCGAAACGTGGTCTCAGGCAGGGTTGTCCTTTATCTCCATTTTTTTTCCTCCTAGCAGCGGAATGGTTATGTCTAATGATACATAAAGCTAAAAGGCTGGGAAACCTCAAAGGCATTGAAGTGGCGCAAAATCTCTGGATTACCCATCTCCTTTTCGTGGATGAAATTTTTCTGTTTGTCAATGGGAGTATGGAGGACTGTCGTGTATTAAAAAATCTGTTGGAACTCTTTCTTAAAGCAACAGGTCTCCAAATTAATGAACGAAAGTCGACTCTCACTCCCTCTGGTCTTTCTATTGAAGAAATTGGAAGAGTTAGAAGCCTTTTGAATTTTGAAGTTAAAACCATGCAGGATAACTTTAAATACCTAGGCTTTTATCTCAAACTTGACAACTATATAATCCGTGACTGGAAGTGGCTTCTTGCAAAAATTGAAAAAAGGCTTAATCATTGGAGTTTCAGGTGGCTCTCGAGGGCAGGTTGACTAGTCCTAATTAAGTCAGTGCTGATGGCCATTCCGGTTTATTGGGCCAGCCTCTCTTGGGTTCCGAAAGGCATCTTGTCCTTAATTGATAAACTGTGCAGTAAATTCCCTTGGGCAGGGTCAAAACTGGAACATGTCACCCCATGGATTTCTTGGCACAAAATCACTAAACCCAGGGAATGGGGAGGTTGGGGGATTAAAAATCTGTCGTCTTTTGCAAAATCCCTTGCAGCAAAGCTTGCTTGGCGTTTGATTTCAACAGACTCTCTTTGGGTGTCGGTCATCAAAAGGAAATATATCAACCAACTTTCTGTTCTGGATTAGATTCATTCGTCAGTCAAGTCCTCAAAAAATTCCTCTGTTGTTTGGAAAGCTTTCGTGGCATCGGTTCAGACTATTGAACAAGGATTGGCCTGGAATGTTGGAGATGGTACTCAAGTTCGACTAGGTTGCGATCCATGGGTTTGTTTTTCTGATAGTTTCTCCCTTTCTCCGGCTTTGGTATCCTTTCTCAATGAAAGATGCTTTTATACTTTGAACTAGGTAGCTAATCCTAGATCAACCTCCCTTGTGAAACAAGGCTGGCTCTCAGGTACGTATCTGCATTTGGATGACAGGTGATTGGAAGAATGGAACCGTTATGTTTCAACCTTACTCTTTTCTTTTGTTCGGATTTCGTATTTAAGTGATGAATTGCGTTGGGTTCATGCACAGATAGGTTTTTACTCTCCAAAATCGAGTTATAAATGGTTGATGTCCCAAGAGGGGAGGGGAGCCCCGAGATGGTGGTATAAACCAATCTAGAAGCTGAAATTTCCAGCCAAGACTAGACTTTTCTTTTGGTTTATCCTCCAGAATAAAGTGCCAACGTGGGACTTCCTCCAAAAGAGGGGAAAATCGGGTCCGAGCTGGTGTTCCCTCTGCAAGTCAGCAGAAGAAACTGCTATCCATCTCTTCCTTCTTTGTCCTTTTAATTCCAGCCTCTGGGTAGAAACTTTAAGATTGATTAATATTCCTTCCAGTTGGCGTGGTGATGATCTTCTTCAGGCTTGGAACCCGTGGTGGCAGGATGCCCCAAATGATAAAGACAGATCTATCCCTCTTCTCATAGCATGGGGAACATGGATTGCTCGTAACAGGGCTATTTTTAATGAGCAGTCCTTTCCTATTGTCAGATTGGCTACAGAAGGAGCTGCCATCTATGACAACATTCCTTCTTCTTCAGGACCAGGCCCCCCACGAAACATTCAGCCTGAAGTCATCAACAACTCAATTCTGTGGGCCTTCTTTGATGGGGCCTCTGAGTTAAATGGTTCATGTGGTGCTGGTTTAATTATTCACCTATCTCATGATAACTCTCTTCGTGCTTCGGTGGGCCTTGGGCAAGGGTCAAATAACTTTGTTGAGCTTAAAGCCCTCCATTTTCTTCTTTGCTGGTTGATTTCAAATCATTTGAGGAAAATTCAAATTTTTGGTGATTCTAGGAATGTTGTGAATTGGTTTAATGGGACCCAGCAGTGCAGAAATTATATTTTGTTACCTTTGCTTAAGGAGATCCGTCGTCTTAAATGTTTCTTCACTGAGATATCTGTTTGTCACATTTACAGGGAAAGGAACTAGGAAGCAGATTGATTATCTAAAGAAGGTGCTCAGCAAGATTTGGGGTCCAGGACAGTAACTGAGCTGGTGAATGGGGCTGTTCATGCTAGGGAACAGCCGAATTTTATTTAAATCTCTGCTGTTTTTTTATTTTATGTACATATTTTCTCTTATAAACTCTAAACTGCTACTTTATATGAGCTCATAACTGTTTTCCTTATGTAAGGAGGTTCTGGGCTCGATTTTTTAATATAAACTATTGATTGGGGATTGGGATAGTTTCTACTTCAAGTCCTTCTTTTCGAACAAAGGAAGCTTTGGGCATTTCCTTTGCATCTATATCCTTCTATTCTCACCTCTATTTCGGTTTCATATCCGGGAGATGATGAGCTAAAGGAGATGCATTGGTTTCTTTAGATTTTTTTCTTTTTACTGGTTGCTTTGCTTCACCACAGGTCTTGTAAAGCAGCTGTGTCACCATCCCCACCATCCCCCTTTGCAAGAAGGGAATGGCTCTGTTTTGAAATGGTCTGCATATGTTTTGAGACTATCTATTTATAATAGAAAGTTCGATTTTTTTTCTGTGGAAAAAAAAAATATATTAGTTTTTCATAGTTTTTAAACCATAAATTAGTTTTATAATTTCTTTAATTTTATAATAAAATAGTAATAGTAATATTGATAACATTAATAATTAATATTTTAATATTAATATTAATATTTTTAATTGATTAATATTAATAAATAATTAATCAATATTAATATTAATTAATATTGAGGTTAATATTAATAATATTAATTAATAGTATTATTTTTATTAATATTGATTAATTATTTATTAATATTATTAATATTGATAATGTATTAATAGTGATCAATTATTTATTAATATTATTAATATACTTAGTGTATTAGGGTAAAAGTATATATTGACCAACTATGTTTTATTTTTTTAATTATTTTAATTTTAAATTATTTGATGATTTTATATATTTATACTTTATAATATTAAGTTTTTCTAAATTTTAATTTTCATATTTTTATCATATTAAGTTTTCTAATTTAGAACCCCAATATTATAAACTCAATATTAAAAACCCTACAATAATAAAAATGACATTAATAAAATTAACATTTTAATATACACTATAAATAATATTAATACTTAGTATTTAAATAATGATGATTATGATTTATACTAAAAACTATATTAATAATGAAAATGCCATTTTAATTATTATTAAAAACAATATTATTAGTAACATTATTAATAATAATAACAATATTATTAACAACATCATTAATACAATATTCACGATATTTATTTAAAATTAATGTTCATAATTGTATTAATAACAATAAGTTTCAAACATGATTAAGGTTTATGAAAATTATTTATAACATTTAAATTATAACAATAATATTAATAACATTTCATTAATAATATTAATATGATTAATTACATTGTTAATATAACTTCTATTAACATTAATATTGATAAATAATATTAATAATATTTTCTTTATAATAATAAATATTTTTTTTATTAATATTCTTTTTTTAATTATATTCACTCTAAAAATATGATGATTAATATTATGAATGATATTACTATCGATACCAAAATTAGCGCTATTAATATAAATAGTATTAACATTAGTGATAAATAACTTTATTGATATTAAAATTTACACTATTAATATAAATAATATTAAGATTATTAGTGATAAATAATAATATTAAGATTTGCATTGTAATCGTTCTAATCAAACATGTAAAACAAACTCAACCATGTCCATACATGGTCAAACATTGCCATCATAGTTAATCATTGTCACTCATGCTCGAATATACGCAACCATAGTTAGCTGTATTCAACCATAGTAGCCTATGGTCAAACATGATCAACCATAATAGTCTATTGTCAGCCTTGCTCAACCATAGTAACCTATGGTCATCCTTGGTCAAACATAGTAAGCTATGGTCATCCTTGATCAACCATTGTAATCATTCTAATAAAACATGGTAAAAAAAACTCAACCATGGTCATATATGGTCAAACCTTTCCAACATAGTTAATCATTGTTACTCATTGTCGGAATTCACAACATTACTTAACCATATTTAATCATGGCTATTCTTTATAATACTAACCCTAAGGTTTAAAATTATTCCATTGGGTTTGTAATGTTAGGGTTTAATAAACCCTGGGGTTATTAATATTTTGGGTTTATACTATTAATCCAAAGGATTTATAATGTAAATCCCTTGGGTTTATAATATTAACCCTAGGATTTTTAATAGTTTTCTTTATAATACTAATACAAGGGTTAATAATATTCCATTATGTTTATAATGTTAGGGTTTAATAAACTCTTGGGTGTATTAATATTTTGAGTTTATAATATTAATCTCAAGCATTTATAATATGTATCCCACATATCCCTTGTGTTGTTTTCATCCGTTTGGTTTCTAATATTAATCCCTTCTGTTTATTAATTATTTGAGTTTATAATATTTGATAATCGTTTATGTTTATTGATCCATTTGGTTTATAATATCAATTTCTTAGATTTATAATATTAATAATCCTAATGGTTTATTAATCCCTTGGGTTTCTAATATAAATAAACCCTTGGGTTAATTAATATTTTGGGTTTATAATATTAATATCAAGGATTTATAATATTAATCCTGTGGGTTTATAATATTCAAATCCCACAATTTATAATACTAACCCTAGGGTTTAATATTATTCCCTTGGGTTTATAATGTTAGGGTTTAATAAACCCTTGGGTTTGTTAATATTTTGGATTTATAACATTAGACCCAAGGATTTATAATGTTAACCCATTGTGTTTATAATATTAATCTTATGGTTTATAATACTTTGGTTTATAATATTAACCCTAATGTTCATAATACTTTGGTTTATAATACTAACCCTAAGGTTTAATATTATTCCATTAGGTTTATAACATTAGGGTTTAATAAACCATTGGGATTATTAATATATTGAGTTTATAATACTCATCCCAAGGATTTATAATTTTAGTCCTTTTGGTTGATAATATGATTGAATGTGGTCTACCATTGCCAAAATGTGGAGCCATAATCTATCATAGAAAACCATTTGGTTTATTAGTTCTTTTGGTTTATAATATTAACAATCCCTTGGGTTTATTAATCTTTTCATTTTAAAATATTGATTAGATTATGGTATATTAATTTTTTAGGTTTTTGTGTTTAAAATATTAATTCTTAGGGTTTATTAATCTCTTGTGTTTTGAATATTAAACCCTTGTCTTATTGATCCCTTAGGTTTTTAATATTTATCCCTTGGGTTCACCAATTCCTTTAGTTTATAATATTAAACCCTTAGGTTTATTAGTTTTTTTGGCTTATAATATTAATAATCCATTTGGTTTATTAATCTCTTGAGTTTAAAATATTGATTAGATTATGGTATATTAATTTTTTAGGTTTTTATGTTTAAAATATTAATTCTTCGGTTTTATTAATCTCTTGTGTTTTTAATATTAAACCCTTGGCCTTATTGATCCCTTAGGTTTTTAATATCTATCCCTTGGGTTCACCAATTCCTTTAGTTTATAATGTTAAACCTTTTGGTTTATTAGTTCTTTTGGTTTATAATATTAATAATTCCTTGTGTTTATTAATCTCTTCAATTTAAAATATTGATTAGATTATGGTATATTAATTTTTTAGGTTTTTGTGTTTAAAATATTAGTTCTTAGGGTTTATTAATCTCTTGTGTTTTTAATATTAAACCCTTGGCCTTATTGATGCCTTAGGATTTTAATATTTATCCCTTGGGTTCACCAATTCCTTTAGTTTATAATATTAAACCCTTGGGTTTATTAGTTTTTCTTGTTTATAATATTTATAATCCCTTTAGTTTATTAATATCTTGAGTTTAAATTATTAATTATTAGAGTTTATTAATTTCTTAGGCTTTTGAGTTTTAAAATATTAAGTCTTAGGGTTCATTAACCTTTGAGTTTTCTAAATCTCTGGGTTGGTAATATTAGGCATTAAATATTAGTCGTACACTTTAATATTAATGCATGGTCCAATGTCATATTATGAAAAACATTGTGTGAATATGTAAACCAACCATCGAAGACCATTGTTAATCAACATTAGTCGTATTTGATCAAGGTCTTCTATGGTCGAATGTCACATTGTGACAAACATTGTCTCAATATGAAAATCAACCATGGCCAACGATCATCATTCTTCGTCCAACGTCGCATTGTGACAAAAATTGTCTCAATGTTTAAATCAAGCATGCTCAACCATGTTTATTTTACGGTTTATAGTATTTATCTAAAGGCTTTTATATACTTGAGGTTTATAATATTAATTTATTAGCTTTAAAATTATTCCCTTGAGTTTATAATATTAATAATCATGTGATTTTATCAATCCTTTCCGTTTAAGATATAAATTTGTAGACTTTGTTAATTTCTTTTGTTTTTAATATTGATCCCTCCACCTTATTGATCCCTGAAGTTATTAATATTTATCCCTTGAGTTCACCAATCCCTTGTGTTTGAAATATAAAACCCTTGGGTTTATTAGTTATTTTGGTCTATAAAATTAATAATCCCTTTGGTTTTAAAATCCCTTGAGTTAAAAATATTAATTCTTAGGGTTTATTAATCTCTTGTGTCATTAATATTAATCCCTTGTCCTTATCTATCCCTTAGATCTTTAATATTTATCCCTTGGGTTCACCAATTCCTTTGGTTTGTAATATTAAACCCTTGGTTTTATTAGTTCTTTTGGTTTATAATATTGATAACTCCTTGTGTTTATTAATCTCTTGAGTTTAAAATATTAATTCTTATGCTTTATTAATCTCTTGAGTTTAAAATATGTATTCTTAGGGTTTATTAATTTCTTGGTTTATAATATTAATATTTATCCGTTGGGTTCACCAATTCCTTTAGCTTATAATATTAAACCCTTTGGTCTATTAGTTTTTTTGGTTTATTAACATCTTGATTTAAAATTATTAATTATTAGGGTTTATTAATTTCTTAGGCTTTTGAGTTTAAAATATTAATTCTTAGGATTTAATAATCTTTGAGTTTTCTAAATATTTGGGTTGGTAATATTAGGCGTTAAATATTAGTCATACACTTTAATATTAATGCATGGTGAAATGTCATATTATGAAAAATATTATGTGAATATGAAAGCCTACCATGGGAGACCATTGTTAATCATCGTTATTCGTATTTGGTTAAGGTCTTCCATGTTCAAATATCACATTGTGACAACGATTGTCTTAATATGAAAATCAACCACGGTCGACCATCGTCATTCTTCGTCCAACGTCGCATTGTGACAAAAATTGTCTCAATGTTTAAATCAAGCATGCTCAATCATGTTTATTTTATGGTTTATATTATTTATCTAAAGGTTTTTATATACTTGAGGTTTATAATATTAGTCTCTTAGCTTTAATATTATTCCCATGGGTTTATAATATTAATAATCATGTGATTTTATCAATCTTTTCTCTTTAAGATATTAATTTGTAGGCTTTGTTAACCTCTTTTATTTTTAATATTGATCCCTTCCACTTATTGATCCCTTAGATTTTTATTATTTAACCCTTGGGTTCATCAATCCTTGGGTTTGAAATATAAACCCCTTGGGTTTATTAGTTATTTTGGTTTATAATATCAATAATCGCTTTGATTTTAAAATCTCTTGAGTTAAAAATATTAATCCTTAGAGTTTATTAATTTTTTAGGTTTTTGTGTTTAAAATATTACTTCTTAGGGGTTATTAATCTCTTGTGTTATTAATATTGATACCTTGGCCTTATTTATCCCTCAGGTTTTTAATATTTATCCCCTGGGTTCACTAATTCCTTAGGTTTGTAATATTAAACCCTTGGTTTTATTATTTCTTTTGGTTTATAATATTAATAACTCCTTGGGTTTAATAATCTCTTGAGTTTAAAATATTAATTCTTATGCTTTATTAATCTCTTGTGTTTAAAATATTAATTCTTAGGGTTTATTAATTTTTTGGTTTATAATATTAATATTTATCCCTTGGGTTCACCAATTCCTTTAGATTATAATATTAGACCCTTGTGTTTATTAGTTGTTTTGGTTTATAATATTAATAATCCCTTGGGTTTATTAATCTCTTGAGTTTAAAATTTTGATTAGATTATGGTATATTAATTTTTTAGGTTTTATGTTTAAAATATTAATTCTTAGGGTTTATTAATCTCTTTTGTTTTTAATATTAAACCCTTAGGCCTTATTGATCCCTTAGGTTTTTAATACTTATCCCTTGGGTTCACCAATTCCTTTAGTTTATAATATTAAACCCTTTGGTTTATTAGTTCTGTTGGTTTATAATTTTAATAATTCTTTTGGTTTATTAATCTCTTGAGTTTAAGATATTGATTAGATTATGGTATATTAATTTTTTAGTTTTTTGTGTTTAAAATATTAATTCTTACGGTTTATTAATCTCTTTTGTTTTTAATATTAAAACCTTGGCCTTATTGATCCCTTAAGTTTTTAATATTTATCACTTGGGTTCACCAATTCCTTTAGTTTATAATATTAAACCCTTGGATTTATTAGTTTTTTTTGTTTATAATATTTATAATCCCTTTGGTTTCTTAACCTCTTCAGTTAAATTATTAATTACTAGGGTTTGTTAAATTCTTAAGCTCTCCAGTTTAAAATATTGATTCTTAGGGTTTAATAATCTTTGAGTTTTCAAAATATTTGGGTTGGTAATTTTAGGCATTAAATATTAGTCATACACTTTAATATTAATTCATGGTCCAATGTCATATTATGAAAAACATTATGTGAATAGGAAAAACAACCATGGGAGACCATTATTAATCATCGTTATTCATATTTGGTCAAGGTCTTCCATGGTCGAATGTCACATTGTGACAAATATTGTCTCAATATGCAAATAAACCATGGCCAACTATCATAATTCTTCGTCCAATGTCACATTGTGACAACAATTGTCCCAATGTTTGAATCAAGCATGCTCAACCATGTTTAGTTTATGGTTTATAGTATTTATCTAAAGGTTTTTATAAGGTTTATAATATTAATCTCTTAGATTCAATATTATTCCCTTGGGTTTATAATATTAATAATCATATGAATTTATCAATTCTTTCTGTTTAAGATACTAATTTGTAGGGTTTGTTAATCTCTTTTGTTTTTAATATTGATCCCTTCCACTTATTGAATCCTTTGTGTTTAAGATATTAATTTGTAGGCTTTGTTAATCTCTTTTGTTTTCAATATTGATCCCTTCCACTTATTGATCCTTTAGGTTTTTAATATTTATCCCTTGGGTTCACTAATTCCTTGGGTTTGAAATATAAAACCCTTGGGTTTATTAGTTATTTTGGTTTATAATATTAATAATCCCTTTGGTTTTAAAATCTCTTGAGTTACCAATATTAATCCTTAGATTTTACTATTTTTTTAGGTTTTTGTGTTTAAAATATTAATTTTTTGGGTTTATTAATCTCTTGTGTTCTTAATATTTATACCTTGGCCTTATTTATCTCTTAGGTCTTTAATATTTATCCCTTGGGTTCACCAATTCCTTTGGTTTGTAATATTAAACCCTTGGTAATAACTCCTTTGGTTTATTAATCTCTTGAGTTTAAAGTATTAATTTTTATGCTTTATTAATCTTGAGTTTAGAATATTAATTCTTAAGGTTTATTAATTTCTTGGTTTATAATATTAATATTTATCTCTTGTGTTCACCAATTCCTTAAGCTTATAATATTAAACCCTTGTGTTTATTAATTTTTTTGGTTTATAATATTAATAAACCCATGGGTTTATTAATCTCCTAAGTTTAAAATATTGATTAGATTATGGTATATTAATTTTTTATTTTTTATGTTTAAAATATTAATTCTTAGGGTTTATTAATCTCTTTTGTTTTTAATATTAATAATCTGTTGGGTTTATTTATATCTTGAATTTAAAATATCAATTATTATTAGGGTTTATTAATTTCTCATGTTTTTTATTTTGAAATCTTTATTCTTAAGACGTATTAATATCTTATGTTTTTAATATTGATCTCTTATCCTTATTGATCATGTGAGTTTATCATTCATTTGTATTTAAAATATAAATTCTTAGCCTTTATTAACCTCTTATCTTTTTAATATGGATCCCTTGGGCTTCTTGATCTCTTAGGTTTTTAATATTTTCCCCTTGGATTCACCAATTCCTCGGTTTTATTAGTTATTTTGGCTTATAATATTAATAATCTCTTGGGATATTGGTAAGATATATATACTTATTATAAATAGTAATAAAATACTATTATTAAGTTATATTTTAATTTTAATATAGTTTGAATTATAACTATTAATGTATTGAAAAAATTTAATAATATTTTATTATCAAATAATATATATATATATATATATATATATATATATATTAGTCTAATATATAGTATGCATATACTTAATATTATTAATATATTTTAAGAAGATATATAAAATATATTGGTAATTATATTGATAAATATATAATGATTATTTTGGTAAAATACATGTGGTGGGTGGTGGATATAGGCCTATTGGCATATATCAACCACATTGGTAAATGTGATTGTGCTAGTTACTTAAGGAAAATACGAAGTAGACTAAGGATATATATGTTTTGGATGATGTTCAATGCACTTAGACGACCAACAAACCGAGTTTCCTACAGGAAAATTGAAACTTAATTTTTATATTTTCAAAACCTAATTTTTTTACTTATAAATAGAAAATAGAGAGGACCTACTAAGCTTACAAAAAAAATATGCAGCCAGAAGAAAAATAAAAAAACTAGAGTGAAAGCATAAAGAAAAATATATACAAAGGCAAGAACCGAAAACAAAGAGTAGGCCTGAGAAAACTAAGGAAGCAATGTTAAAGAAGTTGAAAGGATTTCTCTTCGAACCGAAAGGTTCAGCCAAGCCCAACTTTGAAATACAGTCAGCTGAGTCTTCACCTCCCGGGAAATATGATGGATGAGAGGAACGAGTAGTCTCAATAGTAGGTATTTGATGGAATAGGTCCAATTCAGGAGACCAGGAGGGTGAAATTGAGTCTGACTGTATTGACAAATTTTTCCTCCTGTACACATGAAGGGATTGTAAACAATCCACAAAGCATTCCAAAGAGCTAGCGGTTCATTCTTAGTGTTTGTACTAGGGCCATCCTTCATGTAAACAATCAACAATGCATTCAAAAGAGCTAGAAATTCAGTCTTAGTGTTTGTACCAGGGCCACCCTTCCAAAAGATGTGATACTATTTTTTATGATCAATTTTAATTCAGGGTCCACATCCATAGAAGTCATCTTTTCTTGTTTAGCCTCATCAAAATATCCAGCAAACAGAGCCACTAGAAATGGAAAAGGTTGGAGGTGATGTGATAAGTCCCAAAAAGGAATGGAGGTGAAAGGGAATCCAACAATCTAGATCATAATAATATCGTGATTCTGAGAGTGTACAAAGAGGCTCCCATAAAAAATGCAGCGATTCCTGGCAAGCCAAAATTCTCAGAAGAAAAGGAAAGGCAAGATGCGAAATTTCTAAGGTGCTTTCTCCCATGATTCAAAGAACTGTAAAATATTGAGGCCGTCATGCACAATTGATAAACAGAGAAGAAATACCAGAGTTCATGAACTTCCAGACAGGTGAAGAAATAGTGTGCCACTGAGTAGAAATCAATCCAATAAAAAACGCGACGACCAGGCCCCAAGAAACCCAACAACTTAATCAGATTATCCAAGTTAAAATTTTGTTTTTTCCATACAAGCCAACTGAATAAAATTATTTTGTAAGGGATAGTCCGCTTCCAAAATAGTAAAAAGGGAGACATGTCCAGGTTAATATACCGCTGAGCCATGATGAAATTGTATGAGTCGGCCACCAGAATAGCTGCCCCTTTCCAGACTGACAAAACCCATTTGAGAAACTGATTTCCATACATGGCAGCCTTGCTACTAGTGAGATATGACTTGAGAAAACAAAAAAATGTATTTCTGAACAAAAGTATGTAGAAGGTGATCATCATCCAATAAAGAACCCAATTTGAAACCCCTTATACGATTGTAGCCCAAGAGGATTTTCTGCTAGTTACCAAACTCAAATGAGAGCCTGTCTGAGAGAAGAGACACCAACCATCTGAAGCCCAACCAGATGAAGGAACCACGTCGGAGCTGGGGGAAAAGATGCAAGCCTGAAAATTTGCTAGAGCAAGAAGCCATTGAGATACTTAGATCGGATGAGTGAGGACCAGATCCTATTAACGCCCTCCAGAAAGATTTCATTAAAAGTGCTTGGGAGAAAGTGCGGATGTCCAGCAGCCCCAACCCCCAATGCAGAGGGAAGCGAATTTGCAAAAGTGAATTTTCTCAAGTCCCTTAACCCCTTGTACAAATATGGACTAAATTGCAATACAAACCATACTCGTTATATACTTTTGGTTTTTTAATACATTTTAGGGTAAATTGGGTTAAAAATATGTTTGATTTTTTTGGTTTATTTTTTAATATATATTTTTGATGACTTTTATTGGATTAAAAATTATTTTTGATAAGTTTTATTGGATTAAAAAATATTGAAAAGGTAATAAATTCGATTATGTCAAATAGGGAGAATTTTCAAAATTTAAAATTTATTTATATATTTAAAATTATATATATATATATATATATATATATATATATATATATATATATAATAATTAAATTGAGTTAATTTAATATGGTTTAGATATATCTTATATATTAAAAATTTATAATTATTATGTTATCTTGTTTGTTAAAAAGTAGTCTATATATATTACAATTTTATCTGAAAAATAATAGAAATTTAGATTTAATTTAGAGAAAAAATAATAGAAACTTTTGAAAATCTAGTTGTCAAACTTCACAATTTTGAATGCCACAAAACTATTAACAATGTTGAATCTATTTTTTCCATTAAATAAAAATTTAAACACTCACAACAAAATTTCCTCAAAAAATTCACCAAATTTAAACTTATGACCTAGTTAGACAAGGTCCTTTCGTTTATTAATGTACATTAGCTCACATAACTTACTACACATCAGATTTAGTTTTGATATTAGAAATTTAGATGAAATCACATACCTATTCACCAAACAGATATTTAGTGGGACTTAACATTTTGGCCCATATAACTTATTTTGGATTTAATTAAGGAAGAAGATTGTACATTGAGCTATCTATTATATATATATTTATATATTTATAATTTCTATTATTTTTAAATTGAATAAATATTTATATAAATTAAATATATATTTATATATATAAATATATATTCTGATAATTTTAAAATTTAAATAAATTAAAAATTATAGTATCTGATAGATGATGAGCTTTGTTAGGGTTTTTCCTTACTTTTTTCTGAAATTTCTCTGCAGTGTTAGACATTCTCATAGGTTGGATGAGCGATCTACCTGGGAGGGGAGATATCCCCTCCTACCACAATGTTGCAGCCGATGAATCGTGTAGTAAGGGAGGGGCCTCGGTGAAAATCAACAATGATGAAGAATCCAAAGGTAGCTTAGTGATGCAGGCCCAATGGCAAGCCTGAATCAGGGGCCAATGTCTCTTGTGTGTAGTAAAAAAACCAAGTTCGTGATTGCAAGAAATAAAATGGAAAACTACCGCAAGTTTATGAAGGACCATGCCTTTATTTGTAAATTCATTAGCATTTGGCCCTCAAAGTGAGATCTTATCAAATGTATCTAGCTAAAATGAAAGCCAAAAGAACATATTGATTTGAAACTGGGGGCTCGATGCTTTTTTACAGTGATATTCACCAATCTGGAAGATAAGGAGAGGGTTTTTGAAAATGGTCCATATTTATTTTATAACGTTGGTCTCTTAATGCGTTATTGGGAAGAATGCTACAATATAGACCAAGAAAAATTTGTGGCAACCCTAGTGTGGGTAAGGTTGTTTTCCCTACCGGCCGATTTCTGGGATCCAGAAATGATAGAAGGAATTGGAAATTCCATTAGTATATTTGATAAAGTAGATGACTCCAATCGTCTAAGGAAATACACTTCATATGCTTGAATTTTTGTATACATGAACATAATGGAGCCTCTCTCAGCATTCATTGAGCTAGAATATCAAGACGAGGTATGGCAATAACCCCTGGACTATGCGCGCACTCCTTTTCATTGTCGGAAATTTCATGAATAAAAGCATTTGTTCAGAGAAATCCCGTTGAATCAAATGGGAATTTTGGATCCGGAAACCCTTAAAGACTCTCCCAAGCCGCAGGAATATCAAGAGAGGTTTCAAGAGGTTTCATAGAAAAAAGGGAATGCAAAACCTCCTTATGAAAACCCTAAAAAAAAAAAACAGAAAACTCAAGTTAATAATAATTGGAACGAGGTATTGATGGAAGAAAATGAAAATACAAGGGAGGTAGGTCAACAGTTCCATAATTAAAATGTTAGGGTTCCGCCTAAGGGCACCAATAAACCCAAAAGGAAAGCCCAAAGTGAACCATCTCTAGAAATTAGTATACACTAAGCATGCATACATCAAGATTCCCCTGATCTCACAATATTTAACTTCTTGCAAAATAAATAATCATTCCACTGTTAATCTTTTGCGGAAAATTAATTGCAAACACATGTGAAGCATAAATAAAAACAATCGAACATACCACAATTCTTTAATGGGAAAGCCTGAAGCTGAGAACCCCAACTATCATATATTATGTATCATGTAGATCATGTAACAATATGATACAAAGCTTAGTACATCAAGCTCTCAGTACAATCAATTGACACACACTAAGATAAAATAAATCCGCAAATCCATGCACTGATCTCTTCCCTCCTGCTAGCCTACCTCCACTGCGCAATCCCTGCTGAAGAATAGCTCTGAATGAATTTTAATTACCCTTGCATTGGCTACGCAATACTCATTGGAAACTCCAATTTCTGTGTGGTGCAATCAATGCATCACTATAGTCACAACAGATAGTCCATCTTTCCCTTTCACCTATCTCTCCACTGGGTCTCCACTGGAACTAACATGCACTGTAGTTAACTGCTGTATTTTTCAGTTGATTAATGAGTTATTATTTGTGAATTAATTAACTAATTTTTGGAATAGGGTCTCTTACGAGCTACGAAATAGATCTGATTTTGTATATTTTGGATTATATTTAGTCTAACGTAGGGGTTTTGGGGTGGGTCAAAGCCCCGAAAGCATTGTAATGGGTCAAAGGGTAGACATAGAATCCACAAACCATGGTTTGCGGACCATAGGAAAGATTAGGATAGATTTTTATAAATAGAGGAACATTTTGAATTGTAAGGGAAAAAGATAAGGAAAAACTATTGATGCGAATTGTAGTTTAGTAGATTTGTTTTGGTTTTTGGGGAAAGGACTCTTGCTGGCTGTGTGCGTGGATATCTAGAGTCCTGCTGTGTTCGGACCCTACTGCTGTGTGCACAGGTCGGGACGGGTATTGTAAGAAGGAATTGATGAATGGATGAATAAGAAAGGTTGTTTGAGAACTGAATCTATGTGTACTGTTTATGCGAATCATTGGTAATTGCTGTATTATGCGTATTCTGTATTCAGTTGCGAAAGTTCAGTGTAAGTGCTTTTACTGCTTCTAGATCTGTTTTGTTCTATTTTATGCGATACTGAGCTACTATCTTAGAAGTATATAATCATCGAGCACCATAGTATAGTTGACCTTGCGCACGTGGATGCGAAAAAATACCTATAGATCCTGCTCGGGAAGGGGTGATCTGGACATCACCAGGCAGGACGCAGCTCTGATTGCCTTACCTATCCTTTCTCAGGGTTCGGAAACTTGGTTCTAGCACCCACCCATACTACTTTGGTTGAGACTTTGACCTACGCAAGTAGGTCACTGCCGAAAGGGCCAGTAGTATAGGGGTTTTTCCGCAAACCTTGAACTCTGAACCTGGGTCAGGACCCCTCGAGCCAACAAATGGTTTCATTGCTGGGACCCGAAGCATTTTGAGGAAGGGATCAGGTAATGAAAAGAGAGTATTGGAAGCCTGAAAGGAAGGAAATTAAGGAGTGGTTTGAAAAGAAGATTTAGGAATTTTCAGTAAAATAGAATTGCAGCACGAAGTTAACGGCGGAAAAGTGGAAAAATAGGTACATTCTTACAGAAAGGTACAAAATTTTCTTTGTGACATTTGCAATCGAGCTTCAGGAGTGGCTGGCTAGGCTTGTAGAATTCCAGAAGTGTTGGAAGGATGAATGAGTCACTCAGTGGACTCCAGAGCTGATCCAGCAGCTGGAGAGGACTGATAATACCATCACTCGAAAGGTGAATCACTGGGTGGACAGTACGCTAGGAGGATTTGTGACAGAATTTTCCATTGATCAGTTTTTCTCCTACTTTGAGGTTGAGCGAATATTCTTTAAAGGGTTTCGAGGCAAGTTTCTGAAGACATTACCTTTGTTGATTAAGATATTACTGTGCGAGAAGAGTATTCTGTGTAGTCATACCGACTGAATGACATCGGATCCAAAAAAGAGCACGACGCGCAGTGGTAAATACTATCGAACCAACCTTGACGGGGAAAGATTTGCCTATAACCCTCTGCAAGAGACATCTGTGCAAAGCCCTCCAGCTACACCACTGTCCAGGCCGCACAAAGGTAAGAACTCGCCCATACCACCACCTCCGCCAGACAACGATATGGCTACACACCTGAAACTACCTACCTTCAAGGGGGTAGGGGATGAGGATATGGACCGATTTTGGTTTGTTGCAGATTCCGTATGGACTACACAAAATGTGACAAACGATACAGTGAAGAGGGCACAACTATCCCTGGCGTTCGAAGAAAGAGCGTTGGATTGGTATATGCGATACCTCTCTCAGAACGGGAGTGCATCTATTCAAGATATTAAGGACGCTCTGAAGCAACAATTCCAAAAGCCAAAATCGTACTTTGAGTTGGTAGTAGAAGTGAAGGACTTCAAGAAAGGTGCATTTGAGTTTGTATGGGAGGCTGATCAGTGACTGAAGAAAGCAATCAGGGAAGGAGGATTTGAGTATGATGATAGAAAACATACAGAATGGTTCATCGCTATGTTGTTTCCCCACCTGTGTACGCCAATGAGTCACCAAACCTTTGAGTCGCAGGAAAAAGCTATGGAAGTCGCTATGAAACTAGAAGTTGCGCCCAGAGAATATACTTCGTTAGGAGTACAGTAAATTCAGGAGTAGCTCAGAGCTATGCACATGGAAATTCAGAACCTGCGAAAGGAACGAGGAAAAGGAGCCAGCGCAAATTTATGATGCATACGATGTTGGGTATCTGGGCATACGAGGATCAGTGCCCTCTATTGGCAAATTACATGCGGGCAGGGGGACGTAGTCCGGTCCGCCCAGGAGCGAATGGGGAACCCATCCTATCATGACTAGGCTCGAGCAGACCTGCGCTGTGGTGTGATGACTGCCATGTAGCGGGGCTACATGATACGATCCATTTCCCTCAGCTAGGTGCATATGTCCCAAAACTAAAGCAACGGTGGTGTAGGTTTTTCCGATCAGTAGGACACGATGAGTAGAACTGTCGCACGTATGACCTGATGATAGATCGCGGGAACTTGTATAGGGTACATTCAGACCCTGCATCGCCTAGATCCCCCATGAGCTTTGGTGGCTCTCCAGCAAGGGGCAGGGGAGTTCGGCGAGGAAGCGTGGGATGAGGACACGGGCAGCTAATTTGTTATAACTGCGGGGAAGTAGGACACTTTGCAAGGGACTGCCCAAATCCTACAAGGAAATCTTGCAAATATTGTAGACAGTTGGACCATGTGGTTGAAGATTGCCCAATTTTAATAGCCAAAATGCAGGAAAAGCAGCCCATCCCCACGTAGAATGTGCAAAGAGTTAAAGCCGAGCTAAGGAACATAGACCTAAGTGTGAAAGTCATAACACGCAGTGGGATGGTCACCCAAAGATCGAAGGAAGACACTGCTAGGGATCCTATAACCTATCAAGAAGGATCGAACATAAATAAGGGACAAGAGACAATGGCCGTAGCTGACCAGGACCTCGTTAAAAAAGTAGTATCTATTACACAGGTACCGACACACCCTAAGACAGATAAGGGGGTTGAGCCCTTTTTGCAGGCATGTCTGAAGCTACTACATAAACCAAAGGCTATAGAGAACCTTCAGGCATTAATGAATAGATGCGTAGTGCAGTCCGATCTGACCCCTGGGACCAAGGATGTACACAAACTATACAGGTATAAAAGATGCATCGGAAGAGAAATGCGGCTGACTGCACAGATTGGTGACTATGAGATGGATCAAGTTATTTTGGACCTCAGATCAGATGCGAACATGTTACCGAAGCAAACATAGCAACGAATGGGAGGACCTAAATTGGAATGGTCCATCATCTAGCTGCGCATGAAAAATCAACAGAAGATCATCCTTCTGGGAAGGCTACTGAAAATCATGGTAGATATCGCAGGAGTAAAGGTCCAAGCTGACTTTGAGCTAATAGAAATCGTGGAATATGCGGATCCCTAACCTGCACTCCTAGGACTGGATTGGGCTATAGATATGGGGGTGTTATCAATCTCAAAAAGCGCAGCATGGTGTTTGAAAATAACGGCACACGAGTAATAGTACCGTTGGATCCTGCAGAAGGCACACAGTATACAGAGCCAGCGCTGGATGCGGAGGAAGTGGATCACATCTACAAGCTCACTACGCAGGACGAAGATTGGATTAACCCCACGGTGGAAGGAGTACTCTACTGGGAAAAGGATAGTGAATGCTTTTCCGACTCTGATGGGGAACTAAGAATTGACAGGGCCAGTTGCATGAGGTTTCGACACTACGATGTATTCG
The DNA here is from genome assembly GCA_034641835.2 of Pinus albicaulis. Classification (NCBI taxonomy): domain Eukaryota; kingdom Viridiplantae; phylum Streptophyta; class Pinopsida; order Pinales; family Pinaceae; genus Pinus; species Pinus albicaulis. The sequence continues at coordinate 1,548,849,830 of CM076584.1, forward strand.
GGTTACAAGGAACTTCCACTGCATCTCCGCCGAGGTAAGAGACCTGCCCTACTTTGGGGACTTGGGTAACATTGAGGAGTTTTTACGTGCATTCGAAGCATAAGTTCCCAAGGGACGCAGGCTAGGGGCCCTTAAGCTAGCCCTGCGCAGAATGCCTGCATGCTGGTGGGATACGCATGGGGAGGTCTTCCACAATTGGGAGGAATGTCGGGATAAGATGATCCTGCGATTTGGAGCTCCAGCTGGGAGACGGATCCAAACGTTCCTTGGGTCAGAAGACCCACGCCGATATTTTCTTACATGGGAAACGCAATGGTGTGACAAAAACCCAAATGAACTAGTTCACCTATTTATCCATGCCCTAGGATTGCATCCAGCTGCATGGTATTTAGATGCAGAGCTGCATCAGCACACGCGCCACTGGGAGAATTTGCGGGATGAGTTTCTGCAAATGTTTAGGGTGGAAGATGGCATAGGGGCGCTCGACGCAGCTCTGTCGAACACGAACACCTTGACTGAGGGGAGATCACACCTGTACATCGCACCCAAATCAAGGGGAACGCCAGTACCACACACAGTTGAATACTAGAGCCTTAGCCCGACGAAAGGAAAGAATGATCCCCGAACTATCCTAACCACGATGCTAGACGGAATGCGTACGGTTTCCAGATTGCTTGAGTTGTACCTGAATCACATTACAACACACCCGACGTCGGCTTTAATTCGGGATGCGCGAGTAGCATGGATGCTTCATCCAAGGTCAGTAGATCTGTGGGAAAGCCATCAGGTGCAAGCGATGACCGTCGGAACACTGCATTCTGGTGAAAAGGGAATCTTACCATTACGGAAAACAGGTGGCTGGCAATCAATGTGGCAATTTATGGTGAGTTTTTACCGATTTCTTGATGGTAAGTTCCAAGTTAGATTTACACTACCGTTGGATAGCCCCGAACATTATAAGGAAGAAAGGATAACTCTGATCAAGGCTTCATATTGTCTCTATAATCTGCATATGTTATTCTACTGCTTGATTGTCTGGACCTTTAGCGTTTGGGTCATACCCCATCAACCTACTTCCGCTATCTGCGAGTTTCCAAATTTGGTAGCCTATCCTTTTGCTGTTATGGCAGCCCCTAACCTTTCAAACGCTTCGACACCTACCAGTCCAGCGCTTGCAGAAAATGTGTTGAGAGAGTTTGGGGATGATGAGATTGATAAGTTGATTGCCCTCTAGCTCCCTACAGGGAAAATTGACTTTGAACCCTGTGTAGAATGGCACCAAAGATACATGACGGAAGTTCACAACCTTTCCAAACTTGGGATGATTGCAGGCCCTAGCCGGATGGGCTCTGAAGATGCCATAAAGGATGATACGCAATTTTCGCAGCGCGCTATGAGAACTGACACAGTCGAGTCGCAGCTAGTCCTGCGCATGAAAGGGATGACTAACAAGGATACTCCATCCCCCCGGGGTACGAAGTGGTATAGGGATACGCTGTGACTTCTCTGCAGTTCCAGGCTACCTGCCAATGAAATCCATACTTATTCACTGCCTAGCACTGTCTTGGTTGGCGACCACCTCCCAATAGCTACGGAACTACAAGTGGACTTGGCACAGCTCGACACAGAGATCCCTAATGAACCCCCGGCATCAACTCTGCTCCGGGGTACCATAAAAGGCTTGGTTGCAGCACTCAGGGCATCTCGATACGAAGTACAGGCCCTCAATACCCAAATGGCCTGCCACTTCACTGCGTGCCAGGCCCATGCACAACCTACCATACCCATGGAGGTACGGGCACAATGTGCTGCATTGATAACAGAAGCTACGGACATTATTACAGGACAACTTACTTTGGGTACTCAGTTGCTCGAAGCGGCCATGCAGCTCTGGACAGCGATCCAGTTCAACCTGTTTCCTTAGAATATCAAGCAGGACTTACGCCATAAGGAAACTACTTTCGATAAGATTGAAGCTACTTTTCCCTCCCTCATCCCTGCGCAGCGACTAGCACTCTTGAAAACTAGCAACGCCTTACAAGACATGATTGCAGATCTCCGATGCACTAAGCATGCCATCAGAAAGCGCTTGAAGCCATGGGGCGATGCCGCCTTCCAGATATCTCAGGGTGCTCACGACGCCATCACGCGACTCAACTAGATGTTGGAGGGGGTTACCATGGCTCCTGAAGGACCGACCTCCTTAAATCTTGTCGATATCACACAGAGTGCTGCTACCCAGAGTCAAGAAGTGTTACCTCTATTGATCGCAGCCCTCAATACCTTACGTGTGTAGATAGAGACCGCACCACCACAGTGACTCGGGACGAGTCACAAGATTGTGTTGGGGGACTGTTGGAACAGGGTCTCCTATGAGCTGCGAACTGGTCTGATTTTGTATATTTTTTATTATATTTAGTCTAGCGCAGGGGTTTTGGGGTCGGTCAAAACCCTGAAATAATTTTAATGTGTCAAAGGGTAGACCTAGAGTCCGCAAACCATGGTTTGCGAACCATAGGAAAGATTAGGCTAGATTGTTATAAATAGAGGAACATTTTGAATTGTAAGGGAAAAAGATAAGGAAGAACTATTGATGTGAATTGTGGTTTAGTAGATCTGTTTGGGTTTTTGGGGAAAGGACTCCTGCTAGCTGTGTGCGTGGAGATCCAGAGTCCTACTGTGTGTGGACCCTGCTGCTGTGTGCGCAGGTCGGGACGGTATTGTAAGAAGGAATTGATGAATGGATGAATAACAAAGGTTGTTTGAGAACTGAATATATGTGTACTTTTTATGAAAATCATTGGTAATTTTTGTATTATGCGTATTCTTTATTCAGTTGCGAAAGTTTTGTGTAAGTGCTTTTACTACTTCTAGATCTATTTTGTTTTGTTTTATGCGATACTGAGCTATTGTCTCAGAAGTATATAATCATCGAGCACCATAGTATAGTTGATCTTGCGCACGTGGATGCAAAAAGAGACCTATAGATCCTACTCGGGAAGGGGTGATTTGGACATCACCAGGTAGGATGTAGCTCTGCTTGCCTTAGCTATCCTTTGTCAGGGTGCGGAAACCTGGTTCCAGCACCCACCCATAGTACTTCGTGTGAGACTTTGACCTGCGCAAGTAGGTCACTGCCGAAAGGGCCAGTAGTATAGGTGTTTGTTGGAAAACCTTGAACTCCGAACCTGGGTCAGGACCCCTCGAGCCAACACTAATTAATTCACTCCACTCTCACTAGTGTGTCATTTAGTTAGACTAGATACAACTAGCTCAACTGAGTCTAACTGAGTTAAACTGAATACAACTCCATGAACTACTCTTCCAACTCTGTCATAACTTTTCCACTTCAGTTCTAACTGATTCCTCCATGCATGAACCACTAGTAAACCCTAGGAATTGTGTAATTCCTTCAACCCACTGATTTTCCAAATATGTGCACTAAAATTAAGTGCTCCAAGAGAATAAGTTGTTGTTTATTGTCGGATTATTATTAAGAGCTAATAATAATTGACACTTCTATTTTTAGATCGACGATCTATAAATAGACTTCGCCCAATATTCTAAAAATAGAATTTCATCTATATTTCCAACTTGACCAACCATCCACAAATACCATCTTGCAACTTCTGAAATATGACCATGTCTAAAAATAGACTTGCGCCAAAAATAGCCTGCGGGCCCACTTAGTGAAGGCGACTCTTTTCACTAAGCTCATCATCTTGTTGAATCTCAACAATCCCTCTTAACAAGATAGGGATTATCTTTCACCTCGATCCTGCCTCTATGGTATTCGAATTTGCTCCTGGTGAGCACCTTCATCAAAATATCTGTATCTTGATCCTCTGTAGGAATGTACTGAAGCAACATGATCTTCCACTGCACACAATATCTGATATGATGATACCAAATATCAATATGTTTAGATCTATCATGAAACATAGGATTAATCGAGAGTTTAATGAAACTCTGATTATCATAATGTATCATTGTATGATCTAAATGTGAACCAAACAAACCAACCATGATCTTCCTCATCTAGATAGCCTCACATGCAGCTTGACTTGCTTCCATGTATTCTGCTTCCACTGAATTGAGTGCCACGGATATTTGTTTCCTGTTGTACCAAGAAACTGTTGTAGATCCGATACTAAAACCCCCTCATGATGTGCTCTTTCTGTCTGTTGGGCTGCCTGCCCAATCTGCATCTGTGAAGCCATGCAACTTCACCTCATCTGTCTATTTGTACCATAAACCATACTCAGATGTGCCCCTGAGATATCTCAGGACATGCTTGCTTGCCTTCCAAAAGATTTTGCTAGGCTTAACCATCGCTTGTGAAAGCTGGCTCACCGCATAGCATATGTCCGGTCTTGTATTAACTAAATAAATGAGCGAACCCACCAATTGTCGATAAACAGTGGCATCCACTACCTCTGCCGACATAGCATCCTCTTTCCTCCAATTTCCTAGAAGAGGAGTGTTGATAGGCTTACAGCCTTGCATGTGAAACTTCTCCAGTATCTCCCAGGTATACTTGCCTTGAGACACAAACAGTTCACCTTCGCGCTGCCATATTTCCAATCCAAGGAAATAAGGAAGGAGGCCCAAATCCTTCATCTCAAACTCCTTTCAAGATCTACCTTGCATGAGTGTATCAACTGCTCATCACCTGTTAGTATTAAATCATCAACATAAAGAACAATGATTAAAAGCTTACCCTCCACCACAATTTGGTACAGGTTTGCATCTGCCTCGCTCTTGGTGAAGCCAAGTCTAGTGAAATAGCTGTCATTCCAAGTGTACCAAGCACGAGATGCTTGTTTAAGCCCATACAACGCTCTTTTGAGCCTGCACACATGTGACTCAGTGCTGAAGATCTCTAATCCTTTAGGCTGCTTAATGTACACCTCTTCCTTAATGGTCCCATTAAGGAACACAGTCTTGACATCCATCTGATGAATGTGCCAACCCATCTGCACTGGGAGAGAAAGGATGGTCCATATGGAAGAATATCGTGCAACAGGTGCAAAGGTTTCTTCATAGTAAATCCCCTCGATCTGTGAGAAGCCCCGGGCAACAAATATTGCCTTATACTTCTCGACGCTCCCATCAGTAGCTTGGTTTACCTTGTAGATCCATCTTGATCGTACAACTGATTTACCAACCGACTTTGGAACAATCTCCCAAGCACTGTTTCTGATAATGGAGTCATACTCCTCCACCATGGAATCTACCCATGTGGGCTCCTGGACTGCTTCTCCAAAAGAAGATGGCTCTGTCACGATACACTTGCTCATAAGAGCCATGTATCCAGTAAATCAGTCAGGTGACTGTCTCTGTCTGCGCTGTGATGTAGGGACTCCTACATTCTGTGCCGCATCAAGCTTTAGTCTCTCAGCTTTTGTGGTACGTTTTTTTCCTTGTCCGATGTGAGGTTCTGCATGAGTGGACTCCTCCACTCCATGAATCTCCTCCTGTGGCTAATCCACATCTAGAGGCTCATCTTTGGGAGCAAGAAGTTCCTCCTCTGCATGCAAGTGTAGCTCCCTCTCAAGCGAAAACTTCATGGCTTTCCCATCGCACCACAGTCATCTAACTGTCTGGAAAATACACACGATAATTATGGGGTGTTTCTGTGTACCCCACAAATATCCCAACTTTTACAGTAGGCTCCAACTTCTTCCTGGCGTCCTTTGTCACATGAATGTAAACAGATGAGCCAAAAATATTCAAATGAGAAATATCAGGCTTCTTACCAGTAAAAGCTTCTTCAGGTGTACTCATGCCAAGTACTCTATAAGGAAAACGGTTTTTCACATAAACCGTAGTGTTGCATGCTTCTGCCCACAAGTGCATCGGTAGGCCCTGGTCATGCAGCATATCTTGTGCAACACCCATGATCGTTATGTTCTTCCTCTCTGTGACCCCATTCTGCTATGGGTTATGAGGCGCTATGAGTTCTCTTCAAATTCCTTCTTTGCTACAAAAGTCTTTGAATTCGCCCGAGATGTATTCACCACCATTATCGCTTCTTAGAGCTTTCACTTGCTTCCCTGAATCCTTTTCCACCAATGACTTAAACTCAGAACTTTGAGAATGTTTCACTCTTCTTCTGCATGAAGAATATCCAACATCTATGAGAATAGTCATCAACAAACATAACATAATACCTATGTTTTGTGGTTGAAGCAACCGAGAAATGTCCACACATGTCTATGTGCATTCTCTCCAGAAGAACCGAAGCATGGTTCTCCTTCTCATGAGAGGTGGTCTTCACAAACTTACCCATAGTACATCCCTTGCATTGATCTGACTGCACAAGAGTACCCTTGGGAATTATAGTATAAATCTGCTGCAAAATCTTCAAAGTGCCATGGTGAAGATGGCCCAATCTTCTGTGCCATAATTCGCCCTCATCCCAGCTCACCACTTCTTCTAATTTTCCCACCATTTAAGTGCAGCCATCTACCTCCAACTTGTAGAGATTCTTAACTTGAATCCCTATCTTCTTGGTTTGACCCGTTGTTTTATGTCGAAGGGAGGCTTTTCCCTCACTGAAAACAACATCATAACCTTTGTCTTCCAACATTGCGACCGAGACCAAGTTCTTCTTCAGACCTGGAACATGCATAACATCCTTCAACAAGAATGGATTACCAGACTCCCTCTCAAAGGTAATGGTCCCAATGTCAGTCGCATTGTATTGACCATAGTCTCCCATCTCTATATCCATCTGGAGGTCCTTCTCCTCCAAGTCACTAAACAACTCCTTGTCTCCCGTCATATGGAAATACGCACCACTATCAAGATACCACATCGATCCCATATAACTTGAAACCAATCATGTTATCAAAGAGAAATCAAGTTCAAATTGCGAGGCTAAGGCCTCTCCAGCTTCAGCTCTAGCAGCCTTCTTGTTCTTCTTCTTCTGTGGGCAGTTACTGGAAAAATTCCCATGTTCGTGACAGTGAAAACACTTCACCTTGGACAAATCCTGCTTCTTGCCTTTAGCTTCGGATTTTGAAGGAAATTTCTTCCCCTTCTCTTTCCTTGATTTGGTAGCCAAAGCGCAATTCTCTTCATCTTCATTCTTCAATGAAGAGCCATCCTTGGTACCCTACCTTATCTCCTCCTGCACAAGATCCGACCAAAGTCGCTCCCATCCCGGCAGTTTCTCCCTTCCATTTATAGAGTCTTCGTAGCTATGCCAACTCTTCGGAAGCCCAAGGAGAGCCAAGCTCACCAAGTCTTCATCATCAACAGTAACCCCGACACTTCCCAGTCCATCCTTGCAGTGGACAAACTTCGTGAGGTATTTTTGAATACTGTCGCCCTTCTCCATTTTTATTTTTTTGAGCTTGTCTTTAAGCGCCAACTTCCTCTGGTCGCTTCTGCTTTGGAAAAAATCTATAAAAGCCTTCCACATTAAGAATGGAGTGGCTTTCCCATGAAGGCTAGACATAATATGGTCCTTCACACCTTCCAAAAAAATTATTCTTGTCTTTGTTGTCTTCTTTTTCCATGCCTCAAGTAATGCAGCATCGCTAGATCTCGGCTTAGGAACATCGCTATCGATGAACTCCTTCAATCCATTATCCTCCAGCAATGCCTCCATCCTATCCTTCCAGGCTATTTAATTTGAGCTCCAATCAAGGGCATACTCCAATTGCAACCCATTTGAAAACATTTCAATGTATACTCAACTTCTGCACCAAGAATTTTCTGTAGCAAATTCGAATTGTCCACCAGCCCAAGCTCAGAAATTCTTCACAATTGCAATCTTCAATAATTAACACTGCTCTAATACCATGTAGAAATTAGTATACACTAAGCATGAATACATCTAGATTCCCTTGATCGCACAATATTTAACTTCTTGCAAAATACAGAATCATTCCATTGTTAATCTTGTGCGGAAAATTAATTGCAAACACATATGAAGCATAAATAAAAACAATCGCACATAACACAGTGTTTAACGGGAAATCCTGAAGCTAAAAAACCCAACTATCATATATTATGTATCATGGAGATCATGTAACAATCTCATACAAAGCTTAGTACATCAAGCTCTCAGTACAATCGATCGTCACACACTAACATAGAAGAAATCTCCAAATCCATGCACTAATCTGTGCCCTCCTGCTAGCCTTCCTCCACTGCAAAATCCCTGCTGAAGAATAGCTCTGAATGAATTCTAATTACCCTTGTCTTTACTGCGCAATCCTCATTGGAAACTCCAATGTGTGTGTGGTGCAATCAATGCATCACTATAGTGACAACAGATAGTCCATCTTTCCCTTTCACCTATCTCTCCACTGGGTCTCCACTAGAACTGACATGCACTATAGTTAACTGTTGTATTATTCAGTTGATTAATGAGTTATTATTTGTGAATTAATTAACTAATTAATTCACTCCACTCTGACTAGTGTATCATTCAGTTAGACTAGATACAACTAGCTCAACTGAGTCTAACTGAGTTAAACTGAATAGAACTCCATGAACTACTCTTCCAACTCTGTCATAACTTTTCCACTTCAGTTCTAACTGAGTCCTCCATGCATGAACCACCAGTAAACCATAGGAATTGTGTAATTCCTTCATCCCACTAATTTTCCAAATCTGTGCACTGAAATTAAGTTCTCCAAGAGAATAAGTTGTTGTTTATTATCGGATTATTATTAAGAGCTAATAATAATCGACACTTCTATTTTTAGATCGACGATCTATAAATAGACTTCGTCCAATATTCTAATAATAGAATTTCATCTATTTCTCCAACTTGACCAACCATCCACAAATAGCATCCCTACAACTTCTAAAATATGATCACCATGTCTAAAAATGGACATAGTCTAAAAAATAGACTTGTGCCAAAAATAGCCTGCAAGCCCACTTAGTGAAGGTGACTCTTTTCACTAAGCTCATCATCTTGTTGAATCTCAACACCATCAGATCGGGAGGACAATGAACAACCCAAGGACCAGGAAAACATGGAGATTGATGGATCGAAGGAGGAGTTTAGCATGAAAGAACAAATCCTTAAGAGGATTCTGAATGAATGGAGGAACCTGGATGAAAGATTTATCCCAAAAGACAAAAAGAAGCTTTATCAAGACACTTTTCAACAAAATCAAGTTAACCAAAGCCATATCTCCACAAATCGGCTAGAGCATCTTCGATCTCCTTCGGGAAATGGTCTGGATCAAGGGGCATAAGGAAAAGGGGGAAGAAACGAGGTCGGAAGAACTTGTAGGAATGAATACAAATGGTTGGGGATATGTTAGTAAATTCGGGAAGGGTGGTACCACTTTTTCCGGTATTCCACCAAAGTAACAAATATTCTCAATGATTATTGTCTCCTAGAATGTGAGAGGCCTCAACAGCCAAGGAAAGAAAATATATTTGAAGAAAATAATTAAACAGGACAAATCAAGCATTATGATGCTTCAGGAAACTAAATTATCTAAGGATCGACTGAAAGAAATTGTTCGAGGAATAAAACCTAAGTATGAGCTGATGGCCCTAGATTCCAAAGGAAGTGTAGGTGGTCTAGCTATCTTATGGAATCCAACAAAGATTATTTTTGATAATTAGATCATCTTGCCTCTCATCCTCTAAGGAAATTCAAACATATAGGAACTCAAGATTAGGCGCTATTATCGGCAATTTATGGCCCTCACATTCCAGGAGAGAAAGCATCTTTCCTCAGAACATAGGAAATCTTAGAAGTCTATGCTCTGAGGAGCTCTGGATAATTTGCGAAGATTTCAACCTAATCTCCTCGATTGAGGAGAAAAAGGGGGGGATAAGGAGAATGAACCCTAAGATGGAAGCATTTAGAGATTTGATTATGGAGATGAAATTGGTAGATATTCAAACTATCAATGGAGTGTATACATGGAATAATCATCTCGGGGGCTCTCACCAGGTTGCCTCATGCCTAGAAAAATTTCTAGTTTCAGAAGATCTTATAAGTAGTGACATATTTTTTGAAGCCTCAATTCTTCCTTGCTCAAGATCATATCACTGCCTAATCACTATCAGGTTGGAAATGGACCTAAAATTGGTGACTAGAAACAAACCTTTCAGATTTGAATCCTTCTGGATTAGGGACCCCTCCTTTCTGGGTAAAATGGAAGGTTGGTGGAAATCTAGTACGATGCAAGGAAATTATTATATGCATAATTTCCATGTCAAATTGAAAGATATGAAAAAAAAAAAAACACTGGAATTAGTCGGAATTTGGAAATATTATGAAAGAGCGGTGACATTTTGAAGATTGTATGTAAGGTATTTAAGAACAAATAATCAATGAAGGACAATCAGAGGACCTAGCAGTGGAAGAAGGGCAAGTCTTGAACCAGATTGAGGAAATGAGGAAACAAGAGGAGATCTTATGGAAGAAGAAATCAAGACTTCAATGGCTTAGGGAAGGTGAGAGGAATATCTAATTCTTACATAAGGCCATGATTCAAGATTGATAACATAATCAGATCTTTTCTTTGAGTGATGCTTCAGGAAACCACCTTATTCACCATGAATAGATGGAAAAACTTATGGTGGATCATTTTCTCTCCCTTATTTTGGACCCTATCCCTGACCAATCAGAGAAATTCATAGAATAACTCACCATGTACCCCATCTGGTCAGTAGGGACTAGAACATTTCCTTGATGAGGGCAGTAACTCTAGAGGAAGTAGATGATGTTGTCAAAGGGGTGGATAGAAATAAAGTGTCAAAACCAGATGGTTTCTCGGAGAGATTCTTCCAAGATACCTGGAGCTTCATAGGGAAAGATATCTTGGATGTGGTGGAAGAGTCATGAAGAACTCAAAAGGTACATCCTGCCCTTAATTCTATTTTTCTTTCGTTAAGTCATAAATATGCTCATTTGAGGACCCAGAGGGCTTCAGACCTATTTTTTTTTGTAATGTTATTTATAAAATCATTTCCACTATTATGGTAAAAGGGTTAAAACATCTACTTTCCAGTCTCATCTCTTCAGAGCATACTGGATTTGTTCAAGGCCGTCAAATTTTGGATAGAATCATTACCTCCCATGAAGTTTTCCATTCTCTTAAACAACTCAAAATTCTTGGTATGATGATCAAGCTAGACTTATCTAAATCATATGATCACCTTAGTTGGCCCTATCTCCTCATTATCCTAAAGTCTTTTTCTTTTGACCCCCACTGGACCAGCTAGGTTTCTTCCCTCATCTCTTCACCAGTTTTTTCGATCTTGCTTAATGGTTCCCCTTCCAAAACCTTCAATCCATCTAGACACATTTGATAAGGAGATACCCTGTCTTTCTTTATTTTCATCCTGACATCTAAAGGATTAGGTATATACCTCATATCAGCCTCTCAATCTGCTCACATCAAACACCTTTGCCTTTGGGGTAATGATATGCCTATCACTCACCAACAATCTGTGTATGACATCATGCTTTTTTTCCAAGTATCCCTCCATAAAATCAGAAAGCTTGAAGATATTCTCAATGAGTTTATGCAAGCCTCTCGAACTATGATTAACAATGATAAATCAAATATTTTCTTCTTCAATACCCCTGTGTCCATCCAAACCTTCCTAGCTCACTTCCTAGGATTTGGTATTGTTTCCATGCCAACCAAATATTTGGGAATACCATTGGTCATCAATTATTTAAGAACTTTCTGCTAGAAATTTCTTCTTCAAAGAATTCAATCGAGGCTCAACAGGTGGGCCTTTAGGGCTCTAAATTTAGCTCTCAAGCTGATCCTTCTTGAGGCTATTTTACAATCCATGTTGATATACCATCTCTCTAGTTTCGTTTCACCCAAATATTTGTGTTATTCCATGACAAAGATATTTTAAAAAATCCTTTAGAGAGGAGCCCAAAAGGCTAAGAAATGGGCCTTGGTCTCTTGGACTAATGTTATCAATCCCAAGTTGGCAGGAGGTCTAGTTCTTAGAGATCCATTCATCCTAAATCAGGTCATGGGTGCCAAATTATGGTGGATATGGTTAAAGGGTGGTCCCAACCTGTGGAAGACTATATGGAATAGAAAATACATAATGAAAGATTCCCTTGAAGAAAAATTAAGATATCTAGAAGTCCCTAAGGGATTATCAATTTGGAATTTGGCATCTATCAATAGATACCTCATCATAAACCACACATTTTGGGAAATCAGAGATGGGTAGAGCACCCTATTTTGGAAAGATTCATGGCAGCAGAGAGCGAAGTTTTTTAGCAGGAAACACTTGTGGGATATATTCATTTTCATGAATAACCAAAATTTCTCTATGTTGTATCATTTATGGTGTCTCTCATATTTGGGTCGAATGTGTAGACATTGGAAAGGTAAATGGGATTGGATGAATCCTCCAACATCCAACCAATGGAAAAATATGCAAAAAGAGTTTCAATCTAGGAAAATTGAAAAATAAGAAGGCAATGATATCCTTAGATGGGGGTATTCTAGCAAAGGAATGTTCAACATTAGGTAGGCATACAAATTGGTAACAGAAGAAAATCAAGAACATTTCAGCCCTATATGGAGGAAGATATGGATAGACCACCCTTGGCCTAAGGTTATGCATTTTTTGTGGCTTGTATGTCATAGAAGAATTCTCACCTGTGATGAAATACAAAAAAATGGAATCCAAGACCCCTCATGTGTAGCCTATGTGGCCTAAAAACTGAATATTTGTAACACCTTTTGAACACATGCTTCTTTGCTAATCAATTATGGATAAATCGAGGCCAACACTCTGGTAACTAGACTGAGATAAAAATAATATCAGGGAATCAATATAAATTTGGAGAAAGGGAATCTTTTCAAGCCTAGTCCTTAATTGAGATTGGGGTGTGGCACTATATTTTCTCCTCTGTGCAGTTTGGAAAGAAAGAAATAGAGGATTTTAAGGGGAAACAACTCTCTCAGAAAGGAGTATGGAATGTTATTATCCAAAATATAAGGGAAGCAATCCTAGAATATCACTAACATCTGGATGATTGGCAAGTTGCCCCTCATGAGGCTCGGATTTTAATTGGCAACAAGAAATATTGAAAATAGCACCGAGGAGGCTTTTGATTTAATTTTCCCAATATTAAATTAGAAGTAAATTGTAATTCTACATCACATGATAGCCTGTACGAGTTAACTGAGTTGGGAAGACTTAGTTAGCTTAGTAAATTCGAGTTGGAGGTCAAACTGGAGGCATGTAGAGTTCACTCTATGTTTTAAGGTGTCCAGTTGTAGTTTATTTTGAGTTGTAATTAGTTAACTCAAGTATTTGAGTTTAAATAAATTTAATTAGTTCTAATTGAGAGATGAGCTAGTTATAGGTACAGTGAATTAAATATTATTCAAAAGTAGTGATAACTTAGTTAACTAATAATTCACTATAAATAGTTGTTTCGTGTCAGTTTTAAGGAAGGTTCGTTTGAGATTGGGGTTAAGGGGAAGATAACTATCAGTTGTATCATTAGAAAATTTTAGAGGTCACGCATGAGGTCATCAGGACACCTTGGATGTATTGCACAATAATTAATTGAGAATTTCCTAATTAATAGGGGCTCAATTAGCCCAAGAATATGTAAGAAAGGTTGGTTAGGCAGAGGCAAGAAAGAGGTGAAATATTGGACCAAACTTGCTTAGATCATTGCCAGGATCAGAGCAGGATCACAGTGAGACAGTTAGCAGAGTGCAGAGGTTTCTCAGGAAGGGAAATAACATTGTATCGTTTCTTGTTCTTGAATTTATGAAATATATAGATAGTAGGGTTTTTAGCTAAGGATTTCCCCAGATGAATCTTGTGTTTTGCAATTGATAATTTCTTTCTCTTTCTTGATCATGTGATTGTGCGATCGAAATTGGTTTCCACAATTTATACAATTCATTCAGTATTTTGTTTTAGTAAATTACAAGTTCAGTTGAATCTATTTACATATTTATACATGGTATCTGAGTAGGAATCACTATAGAATACAAGAACAATTTGTTTTGAACAAGTGAATCAAATTTGCATATTTACTCTTTAGGACCAGTAGTAGATCAAGATGTCTTTCTATGGAATGAGACTTGAATATTCCCTTCAAGGTAATTCGAATTAAAATAGCATGGAAGGATAGGATGGAGGCAATTTTGGATGACAACGAGTTCAAGAAATTCATAGACAGTGATATTCCCATCCCCACAACAATAGATGCCCAAAATCTTGATACATAGAAGAAGAATTTAGAAAATGTGAGAAGTATTATGTTAGAAGGAGTTCGAGATCATATTATCTAAAACCTCCATGGAGATAAAACTCCATATGTTATGTGTAAATACTTAACATATATGTTTCAAAATAGAAATGACCATAGGAAATTGGCACTGAAGGACAAGCTCAGAAAAATCAAGATGGAGGAGGGTGAGACGATACCAAAATACTTAACAAATCTCAATCAATGTCGCGATGAGATTGGAAGTGTTGGTGTGATAATAGCCCAGGATGATTTGGTGAGCCTAGCACTTCTAGGCTTTCCAAAGAGCTAGAACAACTATCAGTATTATTTGAATCGGAGGGAGAAGTTACCAAAGTGGGAGAGATTGTGGTCTAACTTGGTACAAGAAGAGATAAGGTAGAGCACCAGAGACGGGACCTCTTCTAAAGACAAAGAAGAATGTTTTGCATTAGTCATAAAAAGTAAAAGGAAATAATTCCCAAGGAGAAGAGGGAAAGAGAGACTTATCAAAGATCAAGTGTTTTCACTATCATTAGTACGGGAACTATGCCACGAGATGTCCACGGAAGGCAAGAAAGAAGGAGCCTATAGTTGCAGCAGTAGGTGAAGCTCTAGCTTCACAGTTTGAACTTTATTTTACTCTAATTGCATGCATGACCAACATTGTAATGGGATGCATGTGGTATCTCAACAACAATGTCTTGTTCCATATGACGGGGAATAGAGATCTCTTCAGTGACATGGAGGAGAAGAACCTCCAAAAAAACATATAGTTTGAAGATAATGGGAGGTATATCGCGACTGACATAGGTATAGTTACCTTTCAGTGGCGGACTAGCTCCCCTCTCAGACTCAAATAATTTTTGTTTGTTCCAGAACTAAATAAGAATCTTGTTTCCATTGTGGTATTGGAAGACTGTGGTTATGATGTGATATTTAGAAAAGGAAAATTTTTCCTTAGACACATTGCCATGGGACAGATGAAACATATCGGTGTGCGAGTCAAGCACATGTATACATGCGAGGTACCAGATGCATGTAAAGCTATGAGGATCAAGGAAAAGGTTAGAGACTTAGTGGTTGAGAGGGAGCATGAATTACCTCTCAACATGTAGCCTCAGAAGAAGCCTCAAGAGGTAGTGGAGAACCCACAATTGGAGAAGAAAAGAGGAGACTGAGTGGAGGCATCAACTCAAGCAGAGATCTCTGGTAGGGGGCAATTTCAAGCCAGGTGGGAAAAGGAAGCACATGCAGCCATACCTCTAGGTGAGAGGTGGCGAAATGTGAAGTCATAATCCCAAGAGAAGAAATTTGGGTAGGGTCCATTGAGATGTCTTGTCTCATGGATTAGTACCTGGCTATGGGAGCCCATAATACAGAGTAGAAAGATGGACCAATAGTGGTTAATGCAGTTATATGTCAGAGTAACAAATGTGATATACTGGAGCACAGAGTAGAGTTAACAGAAGTGCATATGGTATAGATGTAGATTTAGAATCAACGCAAAGTTTCCAGTTCACAGTGAAGTAGCTAGCAGCAGTCAGAAGACTCTGGTGACAGATGCATCATCCTAATTCATTTTTTCTTTTTTCTTTTTTTAATCAGTTTCAAAAGTTGCAGTATCAATAACACTATAGAGAAGTGTTTCATGAAGAAAATTCCAAAGGTATAAGATTGAGATAGAGTTGAATTCATTTCTTGTTGAGAGGGAGTGTTGAAATTGGCAACAAGAAATATTTAAAATGGCACCCGAGAGGCTTCTGCTTTAATTTTCCCTTAATTAAATTAGAAGTAAATTGTAATTCGAAATCATATGACATTTTATATGAGTCAACTGAGTTGGGAAGACTTAGTTATCTTATTTCACTCTAAGTTGTAGGGGGTCCACTTGCAGTTTGTTTTGAGTTGTAATTATTTAACTCAAGTATTTGAGTTAAAATCAGTTTAACTAGTTCTAATTGAGAGATGAGCTAGTGTTAGGTCCAATGAATTAAATCTGATTTAATTCACAAGTAGTGATCAATCGGTTATTTGATAATTCACTACAAATATTTGTTGCATGTCAATTCTAAGGAAGGCCCACTTGAGATTGGGGTTAAAGGGAGGATAACTATCAATTGTATAATTAGAAAATTGTACAGGTCATGCATGAGGTCGTTAGGATGCCTTGGATGTACTGTGAAGTCATTATTTTTGAAGTTCCTAATTAATAGGGGCTTAATTAGCCTAGGAATGCATAAGAAAGGTTGTTCAGGTAGAGGTGAGCAAGAGGTTAAATATTGGACCAAACTTGCTTAGATAATTGCCAGTATCAGAGCAAGATCA